>BSBK01002336.1:605000-1040000 GCA_027943335.1 Chamaecyparis obtusa
TTATCAAAAAAATTATATATAAAATTTAGGTCCGCTTGGAGAAGG
Source organism: Chamaecyparis obtusa (assembly GCA_027943335.1). Lineage (NCBI taxonomy): Eukaryota > Viridiplantae > Streptophyta > Pinopsida > Cupressales > Cupressaceae > Chamaecyparis > Chamaecyparis obtusa. Next base: position 605,046 of record BSBK01002336.1, read on the forward strand.
CATAACTTTCTCATCCTAGCTCCAAATTACGAACTGTTTGATGCGTTGGAAAGGTATTCAAATAATCTTGAACCAAATTTGAAAATAGTGATGTTCCATCCCTATTTTTGAGCACCATTTTTGCCCAAAAATGCACCAAAGACCCTCAAAATTGCAATTTACTAAAACATATGAAATTTTGAAAAATTAGATTTCAGTATTTTCCCAATTTAATCCTAATCAGCCACACAATATAAGAAACAACAAGGACTAGAGATAATGTGAGATCCAATGTTCGCATTATCAAAAAATCATTTACAAATGGGCCAATAACATGAAGGCTTACATAATAGGCATACGAGCTTGATGAGGCAGTCCAAGGTAGGAGAAACCAAGGATGATCAATCCCACCTCACATCAAGAGTAAACGCATTGGAAAAAAATAAAGAAATGGAGAGAAAATGCAAGTTCCAATATATTAACTGAGATCAAAATTTTGGCAGTTTTCCTTCATACATGTTGGGCTATAAGGCCCACTTAATTGCAGCCTTATAATATAGCTAAATCAACCTTTTGATCCCTTATAGATCTAGAATAATTCATCTATGACTTACTACTTTACATAATTACATCAAGTTACAATATATAGTCATCACAACACACAAGTCGGTCCTTAGGAAAGATTATTTTACCAAGAATAGGAAAACATGTTACAAAAAAGGGCAAGTCCTAAATCATAAGAACTCGATCCATAAACCATGCGAAGCCATTAAGTCCTAGATTTAGGTCTACACACGATCCAAGAACATAAAATAATGCACCACCAATCACTACAAGCCATTGATTTCCACTGCAAGATCAAAATCCACAAACGGTTAGGAACAAGCAATGAGCACACTACCCAAGAGAAGATGAATCATTACTCAAGTAACATAGATCTAAATGAAGTGCCATCATGGTAAAGTGATCAAAGATAGGACCTAGTATAACTGCACATGCCAACTCAAACATATGATGAACCACCAACACGATCTCTAGACATAAAATAAGAACAAAAAAAACAAAACTATTTTTGGTTGATGCAAGATTTCCATGAACCCAAGTTGATGCTACATTAGACACCCAGGCTTATTTGAAAAGTGAGTCTCTCACTTTTATAGGGAGAAGGAAAACCAAAATGGTTTAACTCCACCTTATAAATCCATGAAGAATCCTCAACTGGTCTATTTTTCCACTTAACAAGTTAATCCGCATACTACTTTCCTCTAGTGCTATGACCAACTCTAGTATTCAAGATCTGTTCAACCTCATCTTGTTGCTTCTTTCGATACTGTTGTTCACTCTTTGATCCATACCCTTCATCATTATCTAATTCATGATACTCATACATGTTTTCTATATTGAATATAGGAGAGATGCCCATGTCCTCTGGTAACTCCACTTTATAAGCATTCCCTGAATTAAACTTCCTCAAGATTCTACAAGGTCCAAACTTCTTCATTCTCATCTTACTATAAGTACCAACTGGAAATCTACCTTTTCTCAAAAAAACCATCACTTCATCACCAACTTCAACCTCCTTATATCTCCTCTTCCTATCATCTCTCTCCTTATATGTGTCATTCATGCCTTCCAAATGTTTCTAAACTCCTTCATGCAAAGTCTTCACGTGATCTGCAAATTCCTCTGCTTCATCACTTCTCTTTTCTTCACCACTGATATCCCACAATTCTACTACCCCCTTTGGATATAAACCATAAATAATCTCAAAAGTTGTTCTACATGTACTCCTATTCACCGAACTATTATAAGAAAACTCAGCTTGTGCCAAAACCAAATCCCATTTTCCTACCTTCTCACCAATCAAGCATCTCAGAATATTACCCAAACTCCTATGCACAAATTCAGTATGTCCATCAATCTATGGGTGAAATGTAGAACTAAAATTTAATTCATTATTCAACCTCCTCCAAAGTATCCTCCAAAAATAGAAAATAAAATTGGTATCCCTATCTGAACCTATGCTATTAGGAAATCCATGCAATTTAACAATTTATTTGAAAAAAGAATCAGCTACATATAGTGCATCTGATGTCTTCTTACAAGGAATAAAATGAGCCATTTTTAAAAACATATCAACCACTAGAAATACTGAATCATTACCTCTACGAGTCTTTGGAAAACTTAGCACAAAATCAATGCTAATTCCCCCCCAAGGCTTCTCTAGTACAAGAAATGTTGTATATAACCTAATATTGTGACTAATCCCTTTAGCCACTTAAAAAATTATGTACTTTTGAATGAGATTCCTATTTTCTTTATGAATCTGCAACCAAAACTACTTCTCATTGATAACTGCTACTGTCTAGTGAATCCCAAAATGTCCAGCTAGTCCTCTACAATGTTTCTCCTTAATCAGACTCTCCCTCATAGATCCTCAAGGTATACACAGCTAAAATCCTTTGAAAAACAACCCATCTTGTATGAAATTATCCAACAAATAACTTATATCTACAACCAAATATTCCTTACAAGATTTCCAAGGTTCACTATAATTAGGATCAACCTCATACAAAGTCTTCAATTCATCAAATCCAAGCACCGTCGCCTTCATTTCTATCATCAAATTCCTTCTTCTACTCAAAGCATCAAAAACCTTATTAAACTTACCACTCATATTCTTCAAGATAAATGAATAGCTTTGCACGAATTCAACCCATCTCATATGTCTCTGATTCAACTTACTCTAACTATGCAAATACTGTAAAGCTTGATGATCATTATACAATACAAAATCCTTAGGAAATAATAAAATGTCTCCACTTCTTCAAAGCTTGAATAATAGCATAAATTCCTAATCATAAACATAATACTTCCTCTTTGCATCATTCAATTATTCACTAAAGTAAGGAATCAGTATACCTTCTTGACTAAGTATTGCTCCGATTGCATTTCCACTAGCATCACAATCTACTTGAAATACCTTATTGAAATAAGGTAATGCTAACATAGGTTGTTTGGTTACCTTTTTCTTCAACATATCAAAACTCCTTTGTGCTCCATGTGTCCATTTGAATTCCTTCTTATCTCCCCTCATGGTCTCAGTCATAACATTGCAAATAGAACTAAAATTCTTGATGAACTTCTGATAGAAACTTTCCAAGGCATGAAAAGATCTTACTTTACTAACACTCTTAGGTTTAGGCCATTCAAAAATTTCCCTAATCTTCTCAGGATCCATCTTCATTCCATCAAAAGAAATCACAAATCTAAGGTACACAAGCTCTTCCTTCATGAAAATATACTTCTTCAAATTTATCAGCAATTCTCTTCCTTTAACCTCTACTATACTTGTCTTGCATGCAACATGTGTTTTTCTTTTGTCTTACTGAAAATCCAAATTTCATCCAAATAAACTATAAAAAACTTACCCAAGAATTCCTTCAACACTTCATTCATCAGCCTCATGAAAGTACTTGGTGTATTAGTCAAACCAAAAGGCATTACCAACCATTCATATAAACCTTCTTTAGTCTTAAAAGTAGTTTTCAATTCATCACCTTCTCTTATTATGATCTGATGATAAGAACTCTTCAAGTCAATCTTTGTGAAACACTTAGCTCCACTCAAGAAATCCATTATGTTATCCATCCTAGGTAAAGGAAACTGGTACGTGACTGTGATCTTGTTTATTTCTCTTGAATCAGTACACATTCTCCATTTTACATCTTTATTTAGTGCCAATTTAATAGTTACTACACAAGGACTCAAGATTTTCCTGACTAATCCCTTCTTCAATAACTCCTAGACTTGTCTATTCAACTCCTCATTCTTTGTTAGGATCAACCAGTAAGCGTCTTTGTTAGGAAAACTAGGTCTAGTAATTTAATCCATGCAATGAATAATACTTCTAACTGATAAAAAACCATCAGGTACATTATCTAAAATCACATCAACCTACTCATCCAACATGTCCTTAATCTCTTCAGGGTAATCATCTTTCAAATATACATCTGTAGCTTCCTTAGGAATAATAGAAAAACAAATATTTTTTAGAAATAGGGAATACTGAGAGGCGGGGTGAATTAGTATTCTACAAACTTTTCTATTTGCCCAATTATGGATATAACAGATTAAATTGATACTTGCAAAATAAAGTAAACTAAATAGCATGCATACCAATAAATAAAATGAACTCATAACACCAAGTTTGTTCTCGAGGAAACCCTAGCCAAGGGAAAACCCCAGTGGGGATGATACCTACAACGATCCACTAATCAAAAGTATCCGGTAAAGGATGTTGACCATGTTAGGAGCCTATTACATACATATAGTGTCTCAGTCCTGATTAAGGGACTTTAGGCCTTGTTAGACGCCTCAACCCTGGTAAGAGTTGGTAGTACAAATAGAATGATTACAAGATGAGCCCATTGCCCAAACATGTAATGTACAATGATTTTTTATTACAAAAAAGAAAGGTATATAACCTTTTAATGCTACTAAATAGATTTCCTATTCTTATCTATCTCTTTACAACTTCTCATCAATTTATTTTCGCATACATATGTCACACTTGTATCTTCGCATTACATATGTCTTACATTTATACAAGTTATTAAGAATAATAACTTTTATAGTCAGCTTTACAAAACATAAAGTACTTTACAAAATATATATTAACTTGCACTTCCCAAGGGTTAACATCTAGGATGTCATGCCTTAAATGATTAAGTTATTATTATGATAAACAAAATAGTCCCTTAACTTTCATACTGATTTTGTCTTCATTCTCTGTCATGTCGGCTTCAACTTTGTCTTTAGTAATACTGCAATAACTTCTTTCATACATGTCACACAGACTTGCACTCTCAGGAGAGTCTTCAATATACATCAAAGTATCCATGTTCAAGTGTGCAAGCACTGAACTTACTTCTATCGACATCACCATCCAAAACTGTCTCAGGTTAGACTTAGAAAATCCTTCTTATACTTAGACAATTTTACTTTGCACTCTGGTATAACTGCTTGCTATCATATGCGGTCTTCATATAGATTATATGTTTCCATAATGACAACAACCTAATATCTAACTCAACCAAATTTTCAACTATCTCCCCCTTTGTCATTGGTGGCAACATATAGGAAAATTGGCTAAGTCATACAAAACTTTTACTATCCTTATATCTCCAAAATATCTTATATCATCTGTACTCCCCCTAGGAATATGCTTCCATATATGTTATACAAAAAAAACTATCTATACTGTCTATACATCTTACAATTTTATGCTATCACTCCCCCTTTGACAACAATGACATAAAAAGGGTGTTAAAATTGTGTACCAAAGATGTTTACCTTTAATTCAAAATTGCAAAGTCAGTAGGCTTGCAACAAAATTTGTAAAATTTACCTTTAAGCTTTCTATCTCCTTCTCCCATGCCTTCTTAACAGTGTCTGAAACACTAAGGAGTGCACATAAACCATACGATTGAATTTCACATGCATGAAGGTTTTCATAGTTGAATTTCTCATAAGATGTCTTTGATGAAAGACATGTTGGAAATATAGATGCAGTAACTGAGAGGGGGGGGGGGGGGGGGGTGAATCAGTTAACCACAAAAATATTACCACTGGTCCCTTAAATATCTTTAACAAATTATTTAGTGTGCCACTCGGTAAATATACAGAGAAATGCTGAAAACTTGATCCTTGAAGTGTGTAATAATTAAACTGTTCTTAAGCATTCATCACTGATTAACTTACATGAATAAAGAAAATAACATGAACACAAGAGACACCAGATTTACCGTGGAAACCCAATATGGAAAAAACCACCAATGTAACTAGTTACTATTTTTCACTCTTCTGAAGTGATGCCTGGTTAGAAGCCAACCCGGTAAAAGGTTACAAAACACACTGTTAGGTGTGACCTTGTTAGAGGATTTAATCACCCTGCTAGGAGTGGCCTTGTAAGAGGTCTTGAAACAATTCAATAGAACTGTTACCTTGTTAGAGGATTTACAAAATGGTTGTTAAACCAACTCGGTTAAGAGATTTTGATATCACTACTACAATTGCTAGAGAGTAATAATGAAATGACCTGCAACTGAATTGTTGAATATAGATCTCTATTCTATTTCACTAGATCCTTACTAATCAATTAAATCTTTTCTGCTCCTCAAGGAAATCTAACCATCCTTCAAAATTCGCACACACCTTTCTTCAAAATGATTTATGCATGTTGTATATCTTTTATTCACCACTTGACCTTCTATATATATATGCCATTTCATAATCATTTAGATTGTCAAGTCGGCACTAATAATTATTATAACAGTCGGCTGGGAAAAAAAAACTGTAATAACAAAATTCTTTGAAAGGGCCGACCTTGCTCGGTAAACATTAATCCTGAAAAGATTTCCTTCGGTGACCGAGAGAACTCGATAACCACAGCAAATTCTGCAACATCCTTTGGAGACCGAGAGAGCTTGGTAACCACTAATTTTCCTTCGATAACCGAGGAGGCTCGGTTAACACTGTTACCCTGTCATGTTTCCTTTAGACACCCGAGAGAACTCGGTAGACACTAAAAACCGCCTAGCTGACCGACTGAGCTCGGTAGATACTGAGAGCGATAATTGATATGACATTTGTGTGACATCAAAGACAACACATAACTAATCCAACAATGTCCTTCAGACAATTGTATCCAACAATCTCCCTCTTGGCATTGATGGCAACACAACATGTCATAGCACAATGAAATTTCACAGAGAAACCAAGAGTAAGAAACATATCCTTAGCTTCATTCTGATTCCCATCATCTTCAAACTTCTTTCTCTGACTGAGAACTCTCCCTCTTAACTTCTCAAATTATTCTTCTTAGAAATTTCTTGAAATGACAGCAAACTCTCCCTCTTTGACAACACATGCCAAAGACAACTTACACAGTTTCGGTAAATATCAATGTACCTTATGTACTGATTCATATGCAATGATTCCCTGACTATGCTGCATCAACTGATTGATCTTCAACATGTTCTGGTTGATGCATCACTAAAAATTTATTTAGTGAACCTCAGATAGGGGAGTGACCCCTAACTTGCCTCTTAGATACAAGAATGCATCCTTAGGTAGTGGCTTGGTGAAGATATCTGCAATTTGTTCTTTTGTATGAATATATTCCAATCTGATTTCCTTATCCTGCACCAATTCTCTGACAAAGTGATATTTAATTGCAATGTGCTTGGTTTTGGAATGCATTACTGGATTCTTTGAAATATTTATTGCACTTGTATTATCACAAAACATAACAACTGGTTCTTTGATCTCAACCTCCATGCCTTCCAAAAGCTGTTTAAACCATATAATATTAGAGTAGTTTACTGCTGCAGCAACATATTCTGCTTTTGCTGTGGATTGGGATGTGCAGTTTTGCTTTTTACTAGTCCAAGATACTAACCTCTTGCCAAGAAAGAATGTTCCACCACTTGTACTCTTTTTGTCATCAATGTTTCCTGCCCAATTAGCATCATTAAACACTTTTAAATCTAGATTGCCTCCAAATTTATATCACAAGCCATAATCTTCAGTTCCCCTTAAATACCTCAAGATTCTTTTGATTGCCATCATGTGATTTTCTCTAGGTTTAGCCGAGAATCTTGCCACTATTCCAACTGCTAAGGCAATATCAGGCCTTGTGTGTACTACATACTGTAATTTTCTAATCATTGATCTGTATAAGGTCTGATCTACTTCTTTTGAATCATCATCTTTGGTAAGCTTCAGTCTAGTACACATGGGTGTACCAACTGGTTTTGAATCTTCCATACCAAATTTCTTAAGTATTTCCCTGATATATTTAGACTGAGTAATGTAGATACCATTTTTGTTCTGCTGAATCTGAAGTCCAACAAAGAATTTTATCTGACCAAACATAGACATTTCAAATTCTTTGTTCATAAGCTCTAAAAATTCTTTGCATTGATCATCATTTCCTGTAAACACAGTATCAACCACAAATATTTCTGCCAAAACAATTTTGTTATCTGATCCTTCTTTGATGTATAAATTGCTGTTGTCATTAGCCCTTTTGAAATCAATTTGAGTAAGATAGTTATGTAATCTTTCATACCATGCTCTAGGAGCTTGTTTCAGACCATACAATGCTTTGTGTAATTTTTAGACCATATCCCTTTTGTCTGGATCAATAAAACCTTCAGGTTGCTCAATGTAGACTTCTTCCTCAAGAATACCATTGAGGAAAGAAGATTTGATATCCATCTGATATACCTTAAATCCTTTATGTGCTGCATATGCAAGTAAAGTCCTCACACCTTCTAATCTTGCAATAGGAGCAAAAGTCTCTCCATAATCTATTCCTTCTTCTTGAGAATATCCTTTACACACCAATCTTGCTTTGTTTCTTGATACTTGACCATCTTCATTCAACTTATTTCTGAATACCCATTTTGTCCCAGTTACATTTTTATCTTTAGGCCTAGGTACAAGAGTCCATGTCTTATTTTTCTCTATTTTCTCTATTTCTTCATTCATAGCCTCAATCCAACTTTCATTTTCTAATGCATCTTTGACATTTTTAGGTTCAAAATCAGCAAATAAACATGTACCTTTTAGTTTACTTCTTGTCATAGTACCATCTTATTTGTTTCCAATAATCTGATCTGGTTTATGATGCTTTCTGACGTACTTGGCTAATACAGGTTCCTTGCTTCCTGAATGAGTTACATTTTCATCTTCTTCATCTTCAAGTTCAGATTGCTTGGGCTTAGTAGATACTTGCTTGGTAGCTTCAGACTGAGACTCGGTACTTTGTGACTCGGTCTGAACTTCTTCTTGTGACTCGGTTACTATACTGGGCTCGGTAGATGTAGTCTCCGTACATGTGTCTGGCAATGTATCAGGTTTGATGTAAACAAATTTTCTATAGTCCTTTGGTTCCTTTTTGCTTTCTTCTTCAATCTTTTCTGCAAACTCATCAATTCTCACATGTGCACTTTCTATGATTTTGTGAGTAGACAAATTTAGACATCTATATGCCTTACTTTTGCAAGAATATCCCAAAAATATTCCTTCATCACTTTTTACATCAAATTTTCCTTTTCTAGATTCTTTTAAGATGTAACATTTACTACCAAATACTTTTAGGTAACTTACATTTGGTTTGTAGCCATACCATAGCTCATATGGAGTCTTGAATGTGTCTTTTCTCAGCTGTACTCGGTTCAAGGTATGAACTGCAGTGCTGATAGCTTCCTTCCAGTATTTCATAGCAATGTTCTTTTCAATCATTAGAGTCCTTGCACAGTCCATGATAGATCTGTTCCTTCTTTCGACTATTCCATTCTGCTCAGGAGTTCTCAGGGCTGATACCTGTCTTTTGATTCCTCTTTCAATGCAGAAATTATTGAATTCATGGGAGATGAATTCACCACCTCTGTCTGTTCTCAAGCATTTTATTCTTTTTCTTGTTTCCTTTTCTACTCTTGCTAAATACCATTTGAACTTCTCAAATGCTTCAGACTTTTCTCTTAAATACATAACAATCATCATTCTAGAATAATCATCAACAAAGAGAATAAAGAATTTTTCTCCAGTATAGCTCTCAATTCCAATAGGTCCACATAAATTAGTATGCACAATTTCCAAAATATCTTCAGACTGATAGTTTTTACTTTTGAAACTAGACTTTCCCATTTTACCAATTTGACAATTCTTGCATAGACCAACATCAGGTTTCTTCAAAGTAGGAATACCTCTTACTTTCTTGAATTTTCTTATTTTCATCATGTTGTCAAAATTTACATGACATAACCTTTTGTGCCATAACCAACTTTCTTCAATTTGAGCAATAAAACATGAGTAATCACAAGTTACCTTTGGTTTGTTTGCCTGATCCTATCAGTTTTCCTTTGTCATCCAGCAGTCTTGCTTTGCCATTCATGAATTCAACCTTGAATCCAATGTTGATTAGCTGTGCTACACTTAGAAGATTATGCTTTAGTCCTTCGACCCAATATGCATTATCACATATAAGTTCTTTGGTTAATGAAATTTGTCCCTTTCCTTTTATACAATAGGGTTCATTGTTTCCAAACCTTACATTACCACCATCAAAGTTTTCAAAATGTTCAAACTTGGTCCTGTCACCAGTCATATGATGTGAACATCCATTGTCTATAATCCATGTATCATTCTTGCTTATATGAGAGATAAGTGCCATCTCATCTTCATCATTATTAAATTCATCTTTTACAGCAATGAAAACAATTTCTTCTTCACTATCATCCGAATCTTTAGCTAAAAAACATGTTTTCTTACCTTTATCCTTGAATGATTTGAAATTTTTCTTGCCATTGTACTTGTAATTTTTCTTCTCATCTTTGCTTTGCTTGTTTGGACACCTAGCTGCAATATGACCAATTTCTTCACATGAAAAATAGATTAAGGGGGTTTTACCTTTGTATTTTCCTCTGCCTCTTGAATACTTCTTTGCAAGTAATGCTTCAATAACTTCAAGATCGCTATCAGAACTTTCCTCTGATTCTTCTTCACTTTCTGATTGGATTTTCTTCCCTTTCTTGAGTGAAAGTTTGGCCTCAAAAGTTGATTCAATATTTTTAGAAGTTGGAACATAGTTGTCATAGTTATCCAGTTCAAAGGCTGTCAATCTTCCAACTAAGGCATCCAAAGTTATATTGTGATTTTCTTCACATCTTCTTTCTTGAATAGCAGAAACTCTTATTGCATAAATAGGGAGTAATGTTCTAAGAACCTTACTTATAACTGTTTCATCATCAATTTTTCCTCCAGAAGCTCTAATTGCACTAACACTTGTCTTGATCCTTTCAACATGTTTTGCAATGTTTTCTTCTTCTCTCATTTTCATTTGATCAAACTGTCCTCTTAGGCTCTCTGCTTTGGCTCTCTTCACATTGTCATCACCGCTATAGATTTTCTTCAGCTTGTTCCACATTTCATGAGCAGTTGTGCAGTCTTTGATTTCATCAAATTCTTCATAGCTAAGAGCTGATGCAATGTCTATCATCATAGTGTTATGGTTCTTCTTCTCTGCAATGTCTTCAACAGTTAATGTGCTAGTAGGAATTGTATATTCTTGATCAATATATTTGCATCCTGAATCACCAATGGAAGCCAGATGTAGTCTCATGAGACCTTGCCATGCTGAAAAGTTATTTTTGTTAAGCCTTGGAATTTCTCTTTTGTAAGACATCCTGATCTTTAGCTTAGGTCCTTGAAACCCTTCCTGTAAGCACCAAAAGCTCTGATACCAATTGTTGGAAATATAGATGTAGTAACTGAGAGGGGGGGGGGGTGAATCAGTTAACCAAAAAAATATTACCACTGGTCCCTTAAATATCTTTAACAAATTATTTATTGTGCCACTCGGTAAATATATAGAGAAATGCTAAAAACTTGATCCTTGAAGTGTGTAATAATTAAATTGTTCTTAAGCATTCATCACTGATTAACTTACATGAATAAAGAAAATAACATGAACACAAGAGACACCAAATTTACCGTGGAAACCCAATATGCGAAAAACCACCAATGTAACTAGTTATTGTTTTTCACTCTTTTAAGGTGATGCCCGGTTAGAAGCCAACCCGGTAAAAGGTTACAAAACACACTGTTATGTGTGACCTTGTTAGAGGATTTAATCACCCTGCTAGGAGTGGCCTTGTAAGAGGTCTTATGATGCAGGAGCATCCTGGGTGTAAGAGCAATCTTGCATCACCCAAAAATATTTCTATTTTTGTATTCAATAAGGGCTATTTTGTGCAGAGCTGCTATTTATGGAAAGTTACTATTTTTGGTAATTTTCGTATGTGCTCAAAATGATCTTATTTCTTTCTTGGAGGTTCATTTTGGTCATATAAGTCTGCCAGTAAAGTTTCATTGCCAGATCAAGTGTATATTGGAAGATATTGAAGATTTTCGGTATTGGCAGCAGGGTACAGAAACTTTAAACTCGATTTTGAAGGCTTTAGAGGCCCCGAATGAGGTCAAAAATTTGGGTGACGGGCACTTGCATGAGTCAAGCCTGTAGAGCGCTTCGTGGCATTTCCGAAATGGGGTTATAATAGCCGAGCGAGTCAACTAGTGATGACTTATGGTCTTCGGAAGTTGGGCCACCTGAAATGGCAGAAAATAATTTTCTTCAAAATTTCTGTTTAGGTTTCAAAGGTTATCTTGAGCTGACTATGATGTAATAAAATGTAAAATAAAATAATTCTAAGTTGGTCGGCCTTATTGGCTAAAATTCTGGAACCTTCCCAGGCAGTGGAAAATTGCCTATATAAGGAAGGTTGTATTATTGTCTTAGGAAGTTCAGAATAGTTCTGGGTAGTAGATCTAGGTATTGATTCGAGGCTTTGTCCTAAAGAATATTGTAAGGGAATGCCCATGTGGCTTTGCATATTGTAATTCTGAAAGTTTATAATTCCACATTTGTGGAGATAATAAGAAGCCAATTTTCTGTCCTTGCATACTATTGTTGTTGTTTCTCTATTTCTGTTATGTGTTTGTGGCATTAAGGGGAGCACCCTTCATCAGGTGGTATCAGAGCCAGCTTGTTCTTGAGTGTGTAAACAGATCACCGACTGTGAGGTAGTTTGCACCAGGACCGTGGCTAGGGTTTCAGCGCGCATCGCAAAAATGCCTCCACGAAGGGAACGTGGCGGAAGAGCTGGTGTTGTAACACCTGAGGTTAGAGAGCTGCAGAGACAAGTGCGAGCATTACAAGAAGAGATTCATAGAGGAATGAATCTTAATGTTAGAGATGAAAGTGAGGATGAAGCCGAAGAAGAATATCAAGAAAGAGAAGCTAAAATTGTGAACCAGGAGGAAGAAAAACTTTTTCGGGCGATTTCCAAGATTGGGAAAAGACCTAAGATTGAGGTTCCTACATTTTCTAAAAATCTTAACCCAGAAGAATTGATCGACTGGATCAATGAATGTGAGGAATATTTTGAGTATGAAGATGTTGAGGATCCTGATAGGGTCAAATTTGTGAAGGCCAGACTGAAAGGTCATGCGAAAATCTGGTGGCAAGAAATTCAATTGGAGCGAAATAGAAGAGGGAAAGATAAAATCACAAGATGGGATCGGATGGTGGATAAATTGAAGTGACAGTTCATTCCTGTTGATTATGAGCTTGATCTACTAAAGAAAATGCAAAGTTTGAAGCAAGCAGGAAGATCTGTTCAGGAGTATACAGAGGAGTTCTATCGACTCCTCATCAGAACAGGCCATGCAAAAGCTGATAAGGAGAAAGTTACCCGATACCTTAATGGGTTAAGGCCAAGCATTCAGGAGGAGTTGAATCTGGTTCGAATGAGCAGTATTGAGGAGGCATACCAATTTGCCCTAAAAGTAGAGGAAAAGCTGAACAAGAAGTTCGAGAGAAGACAAAACGGAAGAGGTCGCGGTGGACGATCTGGTGGACGGTCATATGGTGGCCGAAATGAAGATCTAAAAAAGAAAGATGAGGCCAGTAGCAGTCAGAATCAGCATGGAAATAATTCCAATCGCTTCCAAGATCAGAATAATAGAGATCAGAGAGGAAGAGGAAGAGGACAAGGATCTGGAAGAGGAGGCTTCCGTGGAACATATTTTCACTATGGAGAAGAAGGTCATAGGGCATTTGAATGTCCTCAGTGCCAAGGCAGAATAGATAGAAGAAATGAAGGCCAGGCCAGAGTTGCACATGTAGATGAAGATGCCAGATCATCAAATTCTAAAGATGCTGAAAGAGGAGAAACGTTGATTAACAGAAGAGTCCTGTTGAGTGGTGAGAATGAACCTGAGCAAAGGAGGAGCCTGTTTCGCACCAGGTGCAAGTGTGAAGGTAAATGTTGTGATGTGATCATTGATAGTGGAAGCACTGACAATTTGGTGTCAGAAGAGATGGTGACAAAGTTGAAGCTCAAGAGATAGAAACACCCACATCCATATCGGATTGCCTGGGTACAGGATGACCACAAGGTCATGGTCAATGAACAATGCCTAGTGAAGTTCAAGATTGGTGGATACCAAGATAAGGTATTGTGTGATATCATATCTATGGATGCATGTCATATGTTGTTGGGTAGACCATGGCAGTTTGACAGATGTGCTGTACATGATGGTCGTGCGAATACCTATTCCCTGACAAAGGATGGAGTGTGGCATAAGCTAAAACCATTAAAAGAGACTGAAGAAAAGGTATGTGGTAATGCAAGGATAACTTTTGTTGATGGAAGAAATTTCCTAGATGGTATGAGGCATGAGCATGTATGTTTTGCTTTAATTCCAAAAGCTGGTAAAGAGAAAGTAGAAGATGTTCCTGTAGAAGTTACAGATTTGTTGAATGAGTTTCAAGATATTGTATCTGATAACATGCCTGATGAATTACCACCGGTCAGGAAGATCAGTCATCAGATGGACTTGATCCCAGGAGCGAGTTTTCCGAATAAGGCAGCACACAGAATGACACCTACAGAAAGTGAGGAGTTGAACAGACAAGTACATGAACTGTTACAGAAAGGATTGATCCGTGAGAGTCTGAGTCCCTGTACTGTACCAGCGATATTAGCACCAAAGAAGAATGGAGAATGGAGGATGTGTACAGATTCCAGAGCAATAAACAAGATCACAATCAAGTATAGGTTTCCATTGCCACGAATGGATGATATTATGGACTATTTGAGTGGAGCTGTGTATTTCTCAAAGATAGATCTGAAGAGTGGATATCACCAGATTCGGATCAGAGAAGGAGATGAATGGAAGACTGCCTTCAAGACAAAGGAAGGACCATATGAGTGGTTAGTCATGCCCTTTGGGCTAACCAATGCACCGAGCACTTTCATGCAGCTCATGAACGAGGTTCTGAAAGAATTTTTGGGTAAGTTTGTCATTGTTTACCTAGATGATATTTTGATCTTTAGTAAGACATTGGATGAGCATATGATGCATATTCATATGGTATTTGAGAAGTTGAGAGAAGAGCAATTGTTGATTAATTTGAAGAAGTGCAGTTTTGTGAAGAAAGAGTTAGTGTATTTGGGATTTGTAGTTTCAGCAGAAGGTCTAAAAATGGACCCAGAGAAGGTACAGGCTATCCTTGAATGGCCTATTCCAAGGAGTGCTACTGAGGTAAGATCTTTTCATGGTCTAGCTAGCTTTTACATAAATTTTATAAAAAATTTTAGCAGTATTTGTGGACCCTTGACTGAAACAATGAGAGTGGATAGAAAAGAGTTTAAGTGGACTAAAGGAGCAGAAAAGAGTTTTCAATTATTGAAACAAAAAGTTACCGAACAACCTATTTTAGCACTTCCAGATTTCAATAAGGTGTTTCAAGTAGATTGTGATGCTAGTGGTACTGCAATAGGAGCTATTATGAGCCAAGAAGGTAAACCTATTGCTTATTTCAGTGAGAAGTTAAATGATGCCAAGAGGAAATATTCTATTTATGATCAAGAATTTTATGCTATAGTTCAGGCATTAAAGAAGTGGAGACATTATCTACTTCCTAAGGAGTTTGTTTTGTATACTGATCATCAAGCTTTGCAATATTTGAATAGTCAAGGAAAATTGAATCAAAGGCATTTGAAATGGGTTGAGTTTTTGCAGAGTTATACATTTATTTTGAAACACAGGAGTGGAAAGTCTAATAGGGTTGCAGATGCTCTTAGCAGAAGGAAGCTATTGCTGACAGAAATGTAGATTGAAGTGGTTGGGTTCAAGGAACTCAAGAATTTGTATCCAGAGGATCTTGATTTTGGTGAAGCTTGGAAAGCTTGTACAGAACCTGTTACTCTAGACAGGACAAAATGGTTGGATTTCATCATCCAAGATGATATGCTATTCAGAAGGAGTCAGTTGTGCATTCCATGAAGTTTTATGAGGGAGAATCTCATCAAGGAGAAGCATAGCGGAGGATTGGCTGGACATTTTGGTCGTGACAAAACCTTTGGTTTGGTTAGTGAGAATTATTATTGGCCAAAGTTGCAGCAAGATGTGAAGAAGTTTTTACAGAGTTGCAGAGTATGTCAGATGGTAAAAGGAGTGAAGCAGAATACAGGGTTGTATCAGCCATTATGTGTACCAGAGAAGCCTTGGGAGGATATCAGCATGGACTTTGTTCTTGGCTTACCGAGGACACAACGGGGACACAATTCAATTTTTGTGGTAGTTGATAGATTTTCAAAGATGACACATTTTATTCCTTGCAAGAAGACTAATGATGCTGTTCATGTATCAGAATTGTTTTTCAGAGAAGTAGTGAGACTTCATGGTTTGCCAAAGACCATAGTTTCAGATCGGGACACTAAGTTTGTTGGATATTTCTGGCGTACATTGTGGAAGAAGTTGAAGACTGATTTGAAGTTTAGTTCATCACATCATCCACAGACTGATGGACAGACAGAGGTGGTGAATAGGAGCTTGGGAAATTTGCTGAGATGTTTGGTTGGAGATAAGCCAACAGGATGGGATTTGATTTTATCACAGGTGAAATTTGCATACAATAATTCTATCAATAGAAGCACTGGTAAATCACCATTACAGATTGTATATGGAAGTAGTCCAAGAAATGCATCTGAATTGAGGAAGATAGATAAAGCAGAAATAAGTAGTGCTGAAGCTGAGGATTTTGCAGAACACTTGAAGAACATCCATGAGGAGGTGAGGAAGCATATTACCAAGATGAATGCACAGTATAAGGCTAAGGCAGATGAGAAAAGGAGGTATAAGGAATTTCAGGTTGGTGATGAAGTCATGGTTCATTTGCGGAAGGAGCGGTTTCCAGTTGGTACATATAACAAGCTGAAAATGAAGAAGTTTGGACCATGTAGGATACTGAAGAAACATGATTCAGGAAACACATATGAGGTAGAATTACCTACTGAGCTAAATATTTCTCTAGTGTTTAACATTTCAGATCTGACAGAGTATCATGAAGGAGGTGTTGAAGATGAGATCACAGCAACACAGTGGAGTATTCCAGCAACTAGTTTAGACACTAAGGAGATCGAAGATATACTGGACAGTCGTGTTGGAAGAAGCACAAGGAACATGACATATGAAGAATATCTGGTCAAATGGAAAGGATGACCTATTGAAGATTCATCATGGCTGACAAAGGAGGAGGTTAGCCGTCTTAGTTTTCCTCTGCACACCTGAGTCGTGACAGGGTCACTTCTCAAATTACCTTGGGTGTCTGATGCAGGAGCATCCTGGGTGTAAGAGAAATCTTGCATCACCCAAAAATATTTCTATTTTTGTATTCAATAAGGGCTATTTTGTGCAGAGCTGCTATTTATGGAAAGTTACTATTTTTGGTAATTTTTGTATGTGCTCAGAATGATCTTATTTCTTTCTTGGAGGTTCATTTTGGTCATATAAGTCTTCCAGTAAAGTTTCATTGCCAGATCAAGTGTATATTGGAAGATATTGAAGATTTTTGGTATTGGCAGCAGGGTACAAAAACTTTGAACTCGGTTTTGAAGGCTTTAGAGGCCTCAGTTGAGGTCAAAAATTTGGGTGACGGGCGCTTGCGCGGGTCAAGCCTATATAGTGCTTCATGGCATTTTTGAAATGGGGTTATAATAGCTGAGCGGGTCAACTGGTGATGACTTATGGTCTTCGGAAGTTGGGCCACCTGAAATGGCAGAAAATAATTTTCTTCAAAATTTCTGTTCGGGTTTCAAAGGTTATCTTGAGCCGAATATGATGTAATAAAATGTAAAATAAAATAATTCTAAGTTGGTCGGCCTTATTGGCTAAAATTCTGGAACCTTCCCAGGCGGTGGAAAATTGCCTATATAAGGAAGGCTGTATTATTGTCTTAGGCAGTTCGAAATAGTTCTGGGTAGTAGATCTGGGTATTGATTCGAGGCTTTGTCCTAAAGAATATATTAAGGGAATGCCCATGTGGCTTTGCATATTGTAATTCTGAAAGTTTGTAATTACACATTTGTGGAGATAATAAGAAGCCAATTTTCTGTCCTTGCATACTATTGTTGTTGTTTCTCTATTTCTGTTATGTGTTTGTGGCATTAAGGGGAGCACCCTTCATCATCTTGAAACAATTCAATAGAACTATTACCTTGTTAGAGGATTTACAAAATGGTTGTTAAACCAACTCAGTTAAGAGATTTTGATATCACTGCTACAATTTCTAGAGAGTAACAATGAAATGACCTGCAACTGAATTGTTGAATATAGATCTCTATTCTATTTCACTAGATCCCTATTGACCAATTAAATCTTTGCTGCTCCTCAAGGATATCTGACCATCCTTCAAAATTCACACACACCTTTCTTCAAAATGATTTCTGCATGCTGTATATCTTTTATTCACCACTTGACCTTCTATATATATATATGCCATTTCATAATCATTTAGATTGTCAAGTCAGCACTAATAATTATTATAACAGTCGGCTGGGATAAAAAAATTGTAATAACAAAATTCTTTGAAAGGGCCAACCTTGCTCAGTAAATATTAATCCTGAAAAGATTTCTTTTGGTGACTGAGAGAGCTCGGTAACCACAGTGAATTCTGCAACATCCTTTGGAGACCGAGAGAGCTCGGTAACCACTAATTTTCCTTTGATAACCGAGGAGGCTCGGTTAACACTGTTACCTTGTCATGTTTCCTTTAGACACCCGAGAGAACTCAGTAGACACTAAAAACTGCCTAGCTGACCGACTAAGCTCGGTAGATACTAAGAGCGATAATTGATATGACATTTGTGTGACATCAAAGACAACACATAGCTAATCCAACAATGTCCTTCAGACAATTGTATCCAACAAGACATTCTTCCAATTGACGTTCAATGATACTTATCTTTATTGAAATATGCTCTCTTAGAAGAGCGAATCTTCTCAGTTTCTTTTCTTTCTCTTTGCTAACAAATCTTATTTCATCATTCAATTTACTAATTTTCTTCTCAAGATCTAATATCTTTGCATTCAGGCTAGATAAAAGATTTACCTTTGTTTGAATTTTTGCCTCTTTTTCTTTTATCTTCTCAGTCACTTCTGATACATGATTCTTTGTTTTTGTACACTGAATGTACAAGGATTTTCCTCCATCCAAATTCCTTCTAAGTTCCTTGATACATACATCCAGATTAGTAATATCATTTTTGATATTCTAACATATGTCATGAAATATTTTGGCCTCATAGGCTGCCTGAGCTTTTACTATAGCTATTTCTGATAAGTTGGTGAATTCACTGTCAAATGCCTTCATAACTTCTTTAGCTTTTACCTGTGGATTTGCCTTTGATATCTGACTAGTTACAATACTTTGCAAATTTTCTGTCACTTCAAGCAATGATCCTTCAAGGTTTTTCACTTTCTTGTTTTAACCAATGATTTTGTTTAAGGATGAGATCAACTCTATCTGATCATCATCATCAACTTCCTTTCCAAGATTTACAAAAATAGATTCTAACCATGGTTTTTCTACTGCTGTCTCAGGGGTGGGATTGATTTCTTCTTTTCTTTGTGCTCCTTTCTGTTCTGCAATCTTTGTATTTACCTGAATCTCTGCTTTCTTTTTCTCTTCTTTCCTTGTTTCCTTCCTTTCTTCCTCTGCAACTGTTGTATCATGTTCTTCCATAGCCAAATTGTCAACAATGTCTTCAAGGTTGCTAAAAGGATTGTCATTACTATCCAGTATAATACTTGTTCCTTCCACATTCATTGTTTCATCTTCAATGTTAATTGATGGTGGTGGAGAGGGACTTTTCTAGTGCTCTGCTTCCAAATCTTGATCTGTTGTACTTGTGTGCTTACTAACACCTGTGGTCATTACGTTTACAACTGCCTATTCTATTTCCTTGTTAACTTCTTCATAATTTCCTCCCATTATCAGAATTGTTCTTTTTTTTGTTCTTAAGTGAATATTAAGATCTTTCATTATCTCCTTGAAATGATCTTCATCTCTAATAACACAAAGTTTTCTCACAAAATTTTCTGTTATCTTATTGTCCTCTTCAGCTGCTCTCTTCTTCCTGTTCACTAATTTCTCAAAAAGTTCATCTGGTATCTTCCCTTGAATAATATCAAATTTCTTATTAGCCAATAACATATGTTTGACAACTGCATTCTCTAAGTTCAATTTCTTTGAATAATCATATAACTCATAGTATTTGTTTATTTTTGAAAAATCTCCATCTTTAATGATTGAAGCATTCACTTTTTCTATCTTTGGTTTCCATTTTCTCTTATTGCTTCCAATTTCTTCATCATCTTTTATTTCTGATATTTTCCTTTGCACTAGGGTAACTAATGTTTTCTATCTCTTACCAGGCCCACTTGCCATTTCCTTTACCCGTTTACCTGGTGGAGTCGTGGAAGTTCTTGTAGATTTCCTTGTTTCTTGCACCACTTCAACTTTTATTTCCTTTTCTGTAACTATGCATCTTCAGTTTGAGTTGCAATTGATGCTAAAGGTGGAACAAACAAAACTTCCTTCTGTCCAATGTCTCTTATTACTGTTGCGGTATGCTTTGCCACTAGAAATTCTTGTTTTGACATTCTTGTATCCTTCAAAATTTTCTTGATAGTGCTTTCCACTCTTTTCTTTGATAACTTCTCTTCTTGTAGAGACTTTGCAGAGTTAAATTTCTCCTCATAAGTTCCAAATCTAGAACTATTTACATCCAATTTTCTCTTCAACGGTCTATTCACATATTCTTCTATCTCATTTTCAGATACTTCATATCCAAGAGGATCTATGAATTATACTCTAGGTTCAACTGCTTCAACAAAAGTAAAATCAGTATCAACCATGAAACATATTTCATCTTTGTACTTTTCTACTATAGCCTGTGGTATCCTTGATCTTTTCATCATCTAATTTTAAAATGTTTTGATTACCAAGGTTGTGCTCTCATTAACCTTGTCTATAGGGTGTCTCAGATACACCTTGTTAATTCTTTCCATAGTAGTCCTGTTGTCATTCCAATCTTCTACAATAGTCTATGGGAATCTTCTTAACAAATGAAAAAACATATATGTGATAAGAGTTGAGAATCTAAATTGTGATTTCTTGGTTTTCTTTATCTTTTTTTAACATTCTCAAATAGCTGAATTTTCAAGATTTCACACAAATCTACTTGAACTTTCTCTACACACATCAAATAAGCTGCATGAATCATACCAGCTACCATGTCATCTTGTCTAGAATTAGCACAGAATTTAGATGTTAAGATCTTACACACATATCTAACATCATCTTGAATTATCTTGTTGATTACAATTCCTCTGCCATTATAAGATGATTTAGTGTTATCCAATACTATTTTCTTAACATTCTTCTCATTAAAAGGTATAACTCCAGATTTTGACAAACCAACTTTACCTCATGAATTAAATTTGCTGTGATGTCTATTACTCTGTCATCTAACCAAAATTTCCCATTGTGAATTCTGCTTGAAATTATCTTTGTGCATTCATCATCTTAAAATTCATAGTTCAAAGAGTATTTCACAATTTCA
Source organism: Chamaecyparis obtusa (assembly GCA_027943335.1). NCBI lineage: Eukaryota > Viridiplantae > Streptophyta > Pinopsida > Cupressales > Cupressaceae > Chamaecyparis > Chamaecyparis obtusa. Next base: position 626,567 of record BSBK01002336.1, read on the forward strand.
TTTTCCTTCAGATGTTCAAACTTACATTTCAAATAACCTTTTACATCTTCCAAATGTAAAACTCTGTCTAAAATGGCTGATAAAGCGAGACTAGGGTCTTCTTCTAAGGGTTCTACTGGTTCCCTTTTGATTTTAGGTCTAACTATATCTCTTAAGTTGTGAATAAACAAAATGTCCATATCTTCTACAAATGCTTTAACTGTCTAATATATTTTCTTAGTAAAATACCTCAATTTCATGATTTAGGGCTTTGTGTAGATCCAACACAAAATTCTTTCACCAAATCTTGCAAACAACTTTCAATCACCACTGCTTTGATCTCCTTAAAACTTGTAGTTGCTTGAATGATTAAATAATACCAATCATTAGATTTCAACCTCAAGATTCTGACATCGCATTCAATTATTTTGCCACTTCTTTCCAAAAAGTTGTTCATGCTTTCCTGCAAAACTTCAAACTTCTTGCGAACTTGCATATATTCATATTAGCTCATTCCCTCTTAACCATAGCATCATTACATCACATACTACCTTACATTAACTGTGAAAGACTCAATTCATCCTATACTTACTTCTACACTATCCTAAGTCCTATTCTAATGCATTCTTTATGAATTTAAGTGCTTTGAGATGGGTTAGAAAAAAAGGTTCACACTTACTATTAGATACTTCACCTGTCTGATTACCTTGTGTGCTGAATGTGTCTCCTTGATCTATACCTTTAACAAATTTCATTTCTTCTAAATTACTACAACATCCTTTTTGACTTTTTCTTGCATTCTCATTTCTTCTTGTGTAGTTCATGTTGTTTGGATTTCTCATGTTGTTCATTCTGCAAAATCTTGTTGTATGACCAAATTTGTTGCATATCTGGCCAACTATTCCATTATTTCCATATCTCGGTCCAGTCTGGTTAATTTGTGATCTGCAATTCCTAGCAATGTGTCCAATCTTGTTGCATCTATAACACACAACTGCATTTCTTTTGTTTGTATCTTTAGTAGGTTTCTTATCTACATGGTTAGTATCTCTAAACATTCTACTACTATTATTATCATTAAATCTAGGCTTTTTACAATCAATTGCTCTATGTCCAAAACCATGACAATTATAAGAATTACCATTGAGGGGCTAAATTTCTTACCTGTGCAATCTTCCTTCATATGACCAAAAGTATTACATGCAAAACATCTACCTTTGAATTCTCTTTGCGTAACTTTAGGATGATCATCTTCTTTAGGTGGATTAGGTATATCTTTAGATTTGTTAGCTTCATCAATTTTATTTTCATCTATGTTCTCAAAGATTTTTCAGATCTAGTTCCTTGCTTTCTTCACTTACCTTAGATGAGTTAAATCCAAGACTAGTTTTGTCATAGAATGGCTTTTGATAAGACATTTGTTCATCAATCTTTTCACTGGTGGAATACATTCTTTCAAGATGTTTCTTAGACTGAGTCAGTTCTCCTTTCACAATTGTATTGTATTTTTCAAGTTCAGCATATTGTAATTTGGTTTTCTCTAGTTCAGATGTCACTTTACAAAGTTTAGACTTTAGATCTTTATTCTCAGATTTTAGATTTGTTTCATTCTGGTTGTTTCCATCTTTCAAACTTAACTTCAAATTTGCTATCTTTAATTCATGTTTAAGGATCTCATTTTTTTTTTCCATATTTTCATCACAATCTTCAATTTGAATTGTAGATTCCTTCTTTGATTTTAGTTCTTCCACCTTTTCTTTTAGCTTCTCAATGAGGTTATTTGCATCATCATATTTTCCTTTTAGAGTGTCTCTTTCTTCAGTAAGTATATCAATCTGTTCAAGAGCTTTTTCAAGATTCTTCTGTAGTTGAGCCATATCCATAGAGATCTTACTCAAGCTGCTAGGCTTTCTCTTAATGATTCTTTTCCAAGTAACTAAGCTTTGATACTAATTTTTAGAAATAGGGAATACTGAGAGGGGGGGTGAATCAATATTCTACAAAATTTTCTATTCACCCAATTATGGATATAACAGATTAAATTGATACTTGCAAAACAAAGTAAACTAAATAGCATGCATAGCAATAAAGAAAATGAACTCATAACACCATGTTTGTTCTCAAGGAAACCCTGGCCAAGGGAAAACCCCAGTGGGGATGATACCCACAATGATCCACTAATCAAAAGTATCTAGTAAAGGATGTTGACCCTGTTAGGAGCCTATTACATACATATAGTGACTCAGTCCTGATTAAGGGACTTTAGGCCTTGTTAGAAGCCTCAACCTTGCTAAGAGTTGGTAGTACAAATAGAATGATTACAAGATGAGCCCACTGCCCAAACATGTAATGTACAATGATTTCTAATTACAAAAAAGAAAGGTATATAACCTTTTACTACTGTCAAATAGCTTTCCTATTCTTATCTACGTCTTTACAACTTTTCATCAATTTATTTTCACATACATATGTCACACTTGTATCTTCACATTACATATGTCTTACATTTATACAAGTTATCAAGAATAATAACTTTTACACTCGGATTTACAAAACATAAAGTACTTTACAAAATATATATTAACTTGCACTACCCAAGGGTTAACATCTAGGATGTCATCCCTTAAATGATTAAGTTATTATTTTGATAAACAAAATAATCCCTTAACTTTCTTACTGATTCTGTCTTCATTCTCTATCCTATCAACTTCAACTCTATCTTCAATAATACTGCAATAACTGCTTCCATACATGTCATACAGACTTACGCTCTCATTGATTCTTCAATATACATCAAAGTATCCATGTTCAAGTGCACAAGTATTGAACTTACTTCTATTGACATTGCCATCCAAAACTGTCTCAGGTTAGACTTAGAAAATCCTGCTTATACTTAGACAATTTTACTCTGCACTCTGGCATAATTGCTTGCTATCATATGTGGTATTCATACAGATTATATGTTTCCATAATGACAATAACCTGATATCTAACTCAGTCAAATTTCCAACAATATTCTCATGTCTCATACCTTCCAAGAACTTCCTACCATCCACCATGCAAATCCTAGCACTGGTATAAACTTCCCCTTTTAAAGGTTCCTCCAAAGGTGACAATCTTTGTTTCATACAATTAGCTACAATAGCATATACATTTCTCCTACCATCATGTATAGCTTGTTTATCAAACTTCCAAGGCCTTCCAAACAAAATATGAATACATCCATAGGCATAATATGAAACAAGAAGTTTCATCATGATAATTCCCTATTTTCAATATAACCCAACATTATTCACTTACCATTACCTGATGATCATCTCTTATCCATGCAATCTCATTAGAATTTGAATGGTTCAATATTTGTAACTGCATCTTATCTACAATTTTTTCAGATCCCAAATTATCAGAACTACCACCATAAACAATAACATTACATACCTTTCCATTAACAATACATCTAGTTCTGAACAAATTCTTGCTCTGCAAAGTGTCTTCTATCTTTTCATCATGGTACAAAGTTCTCATCATGATCATTGTCTTTCCCTTTTCATCTTGATTGTTGTTAATGGATTCAGAAGATCTCTTCTTCTATGAGAGATTTCCTTCTACTTCTTTTTTCCCTCCTTCTAGATCCATTTTTTTTAGACTCAAAGGCTCGACGACCTTCTCCACCACATTTGAAACAAGTGCCCTTTAATACTATTTTTTCATATCTCCGGTATCTCTCACTCCTATAGCCCCCTCTGTAAGAACCTATTTCAGGAGTCTTCTCCTATGCCTTCCCTTTATCAAAATCTCTAATAGATCTACCACCTCTACCTCTCTTAAATATTCCACCTCTACCTCTTTCTGTTTGTTCTTGTTTCCTACTTAACTTATATTCAACCTTTAAGATAGAGTGATATGCATATTCTACATTCCCAATCTTGATCATACTAAGATCCTCTTGAGTTAACATCCTCAAACCATTCATGTACCTTGCAAATATTTCTACTCCATCCTCCTTAAAGCTAGATCCGATATCTAAGTTGTAGAATTCTTTGATATACTATTTCACATTCATGTCCTTTTGCCTCAAATTATTCAATTTTTTGATCAAACTAACCTAATAATCAGAGGGTAAGAACTTAGCCTTCATCTTTTTTACCATCCTATCCCAAGATTTTATCTTCTCCTTACCTCTTCTTCTTCAATCATTTTTCAAATGATCCCACCAAAGTGAATCATGACCACTTAACATAGTACATGAATACTTTGCCTTTTTGTCTTCATTAGTTCCTTCAAAATCAAATAACTTATCTATAGATGAGATCCAATCCAACAACTCATCTGCATCTAATATACCATCATAATTGGGTGGGTTAAAATGTGGTATAGAATTAACCCTAGTAAGATCCCTAATAAACCTTTCTTCTCCTTGGTCCAATTCTGATTGTACATGTTCTTCTCCTTTGACATGTTCTTCATTCTCCTCTCCAACATCACTTATCTCTTCAATATGCTGACCTCTCCTTTGGGCTATTTCAACTGCCTCCAATCTCACAACAATATTTCTCAACATTTCAACAACATTAGGGTCCATGACTCTTCCACCTTTAGCACCTCTCCTAGCCATCCCAAACAAATCCTCTGCAACTACGGGTCAGATACTCACTTTGCCACCCCATGAGAAACTATTTCATGAATCCCAAACTTAGGAGACATGATCTTCTCACCTTAATCAAAAACATTTTCTTTGATACCACCTGACACAGTCCAAGGAAAGAGAGACCAAGGATGATCAATCCCACCTTACAACAAGAGTAAACACAATGGAAAACAATAGAGAAATGGAGAGAAAATACAAGATCCAATATATTAACCAAGATTAAACTATTGGCAATTTTGTTTTCATACATATCTTCCTATAAGGCCTACCTAGTTGCAACCTTAGAATATAGGTAAATAACCCTTCCAATCCCTTACAGATATAGAATCATTCATCTATGACTTATTAATTTACAAAATTATATCAAGTTACAATATATATCGATCATAACATACAAGTCGATGCTTAAGAAAGATTATTTTCCAAAGAACATGAAAACATGTTACAATAAACAAGGATCATCCTAAATCATAAGAACTCAATTGATGAACCATGTGAAGCAATGTGATCCCAAATTTAGGTCCACACATGATCAAAGAACATAAAAAATGTACCACCAATCACCACAAGCCATTGATTTCCATTGCAAGATCAAAATCCACCAATGGTTAGGAATAAGCAATGAGCACACTACCCAAGAGAAGATGAATCATAACTCAAGAAAAATAGATCCAAATGAAGTGAGATCATGGGAAAGTGATCAAAGACAAGTCTTGGTTATGATTCTACGACCCTACATGACAACTTGAATGTATTATGAACCACCAACACGATCTCTTAGATAGAAAAAAATAAGAATAGAAAGAAAAAAACTAATTTTGGTTGATACAAGATTGCCATGAACCCAAGATGTTCCTGCATTACTTGATTACAAATTTTATCTAAATTATCCTTTATGAAGACATGTATCCTTCGTATTAATTAAAATCCATCCTCAAAATCCTAAAGATCAATTACAACAATATATAGATGTTCGCAAAACATCCAAGTCACCCAAGAATGATCACAATCCCCAAGGTAGGAAAATGTAGAGTGTAGATAGGTCAAGACCTAAATCATGAAGAAATCCTCCACCATAGAATGGAATGAAGTGTGAATGAAAAGGGAGGTCAAAAAAGAGCGTAGGAACATCAAACAATGAGCGAAATAGGATTGCAAACCAAGGAAAAGGTTCATAATATCAAAAACTCTGACTAGTTGAGAGTATGATGAAGAAATAGGTCAAACCCAAATTATTAAAGATAAATCCACCAAGAAGAATTGGGTCGAGGTGCGAAACCAAAGGAAGATCAAACACAGTCCAAAGAATGTGCCACCAGGCCCATAAGAGAAAATAAGCTAACTCAAAGGGATGCTGGAAGAAACACATAGACTTAATTGAACTAAACAACTTTGGAAAGACTCCTTGAAAATGATCTTGAATATCACATCTCTTTGACAAACACAAATACATATAAGTGTCTATTGGATGGATCATTTACTCCTTTGGGAAAATCATATGAATCAACTTTGGAAAAAATCCTTGAAAATGATCTCATCACGTTGCCTCAAATCACTTCACGCGGTTTTATCTTTTTGAGAAATTATTGTGTATATCATATATATAATGAACATGAAACTTCAGATTGTGTGGAGTTAAAGCATAAAATACAAGATATCATAGATGATGATATAATGAAATTGAAAGTCCTAATAAATCATCTAATTATGAACAAGATACGACTCTCAAGAAAGATCTAAACTATGAACCTATGTCTAGTAATGGAACTCATGCAACCGATACTTCTTCCATAATTCCTTCATCTCCTAAAGTAGAAAATGTAGCCAAAGTGCCTCCAGAAAACAAAGAAATTAATGCCTTCCATGCTAAATATGTCTACTCTCAAGGGCTACCTTTAAAAGAGATCCAAGATAACCTACATCTTGCTACAAAACTCTTTCATGCTTCAAAGGTCATAAACCCCAAGCTCTCATGTGATACACCACCTATCACACCTATTTAAATGATCCTCCATCATCCCTTCAAGAATCGCTCATGTAGATCCAAACTCCTATGTTTTCCTTAGAAGTGGATCCATGTGAAGAGGATAACCAAGGTGCAAAGAAACAAACATAATTAAGGGTAACGATTAAGATATTATCTCTCCTTATCCTATAATTGACCAAAGTCCCTAACCCAAGAATCCCATGATGATCTCTTCATACCCTTTTAGTTCTTCCAAGAATATATCCCTCCACCTCAAGAGAAATGCATTCCTCCACATCAAGAGAAACATATTCCTCCATCTCCTATATCTTACCCATATCCTAACAAAGATCAAGATATCCTTTCCATCTCTAATGAACTTGTTGAAAATCAAAAGAAAAGTACTATTTCTATACTATCCAAAGATCCTTTTCAAGATCAAAGTATTGCAACATTCCCTTTTCATACGCCTTCATATCTACCAAAAAATTATCCCATTCTTCCTAATCCATTGTATAAGAATAAATCCCCTCAAGCTTCCATTGCACCTATCAAAGTTGCTCCTATAAAAGCTACTCATAATCCTATTGGTATACATATAAATCCTAAAGATGAGAGCCTTATCCATATAAATCACTATAAATATGTTGATATCCCTCCCACATCTCATTTACCTCCATTTTCACAAAAGCATCAACATTCTACATCCTCCAAATGCATCCTTGGTCCCTATATCCCAAAGTTGAAACCTTCACATCTTCCATCCATATTTTTCCCTTACATCCCAACATCTCCTATGCATGTCACTCCTATATTTCCATCCACCTACCCCCTAATACTTCAAGATCAACAAAGACATGTATCCTTGAACCCTTTGTATCAATACATCCATATGAACCAACCATATCAACCTTCTTCATCTACAATTTCCAAGGCTTTTGGAAGCAATTTGGATGTGCAACATAAAAATAAGAAATTCAAGAATCCACTCGTGTGTGAAGATCACTATGTCCAATCTAATCTACATGTGAATACAAATAAAAAATAAATATTCAAGAGACCAAAAAGGTCCATCAAGAAGAAATAAAAATCATATAAAATATGGGTTCCTAAATCCCTCATTGAAAATGTACATTCTAAAGCATCCAAAAGAAAAGAAAAATCAAAGACTATGTGGATTCCCAAGTAAATTTTGAAGGACTTGCACACAAAATACAAATCAAAGTTGACATTCAAGATTCCAAAGGATTCCACTCCACATTCTCCCAAAAATATTCCATCTTATCAATGCATTTGGGTCCATGTGTCCCAAGATCCATATCTTCTCCTACATCGAAACCTCAAGCTAGTCCATCTATTTTTCCTCCATCATTCCACTACCCTTCAAGGTGTGTGTCGATGTTGATCTTGATTATCCACCATATCACCTTTCCATCACCCTATTAGCATCTTTCATCATACCATTCAGAGACCTTGTCCTGTCATATCATACCTTTTCAAGGAGTATCCAAAGAGTACGAGGCTTGAGTCCATGCAAAAGTCAAATATACAAAAAAAATGACAAAGAGAAAAAAGTGCCTTGGTGAAGACCTGGTAAATAGGTGCCTTGGTAAAAAAAAGTTTTAAAAAATGAAAATAAAATAAAAATAAATCCGTTCTATGGTAAGATCCACTTCTTGTGGCATCTTGGACTAGTACCATGATGAAAACCTAGCAAACAAGCGTCACGCGTAAATCCTCTCTTTCACTCTACACTTGGGGGAAAGTTCCATCTATTATCTACCATTCATCCTATCATATTTCCTTCTTTCATCTTTGATCTTGACAAGGTTGAACATATCCATGAGCATCAAGTATCTTGACATTTGTTATCATTTCCATCAGCCTATTCACTTGTTGCATCCATGGTACCCTATCACAAAATTTCTTATCCAAAGTCAACCATCGCTCATAGCCCCCATCGAGCCTTATCTTATCCATATCCTATCCACATTGTCCTCTTGATATTGATCCAAATGAAGAACAAAAGCATAAAAAAATATGTTATAAAAAGTCTCTTGATGTTGGCAATTTGGCTGAGTAGGATATCAAGTTGTTGTCATTATGGAAACATATAATCAGTATGAAGATCACACTATGATAGAAATCATTTATGTTAGAGTGCAAGTAAAATTTTCTAAGTATAGTAGCATTTTCTAGTCTAACCAAAGACAATTTTGGATAGCGATGTTGATGGAAGTAGGTTCAGTGCATGCGCACTTGAACATGGATACTTCTATGTATGACAAAGACACATCTGTGAGCACAAGTTTGTACGACATGTATAGAAGGAGTTATTGCAAGATTACTGAGATAGAGTCGAAGTCAACTGAGTAGAGTAAGAAGACATAACAAGTATAATAGTTAAGGGATTATTTTTTTTATCAAAATAATGACTTAACCATACAAGGGACAACATCCTAGATGTTAACTCTTGGGAAGCAGAAGTTAGTTTTGTAGTTTGGAAAGAGTTAATGTTTTGTAAAGCTGACTATAAAGTTATTATTCTTAATAACTTGTATAAATGTAAGAAGTATGTGATGTGAAGAGATATGTATGATGTAATAAGTTAGTGTAATGATATGATGCAAAGATATATGTTGTAAAAGAAAAGCAAGAAGACTTTGTATATGAAAGCGCAGAAGCTAGAAAGCTAAATTAGAATAGGAAAGCTATTCGGCAGTAGTGAAAGGTTATGTACTTTACCTTTTTGTAATTAGATATCATTTTATATTACATGTTTGGGTAGTGAGATCATCTTGTAATCATTCTATTCGGTAATACCAACTCTTAGCAGGGTTGAGGCTTCTAACAAGGCCTAGAGTCCTTTAATTAGGACAGAGACACTATATGTATGTAATAGACTCCTAACAGGGTCAATATCCTTAACAAGATACTTTTTATTAGTGGATAAGTTGTGGGTATCATCCCCACCGGGGTTTTCCCTTGGCCAGGGTTTCCTCAAGAAAAAACATTGTGTTATGAGTTCATTTTCTTTATTGCTTTGCATATTATTTAGTTTACTTTGTTTTGCAACCATCAAGTTAATTTTTTATATCCATAATTGGGCAAAAGTAAAAGTTTGTAGAATACTGATTCACCCCCCCCCCCCCTCAGTATTCCCTATTTCTAACAATTGGTATCAGAGCTTAGTTACTCAAAAGAAAGTTATTCAGAGAAATCCTAGCAACTTGAGTAAGATCTCTATGAATATGGATCAATTACAGAAAAAGCTTGAAGAAGCTCTTGAACAGATTGATATTCTTACTGAAGAAAGAGATACTCTGAAAGGGAAATATAATGATGCAAAGAACTTCATTGAGAAGCTAAAAGAAAAATTGGAAGAACTAAAATCAAAGAAAGAACCAAAAATTCAAATTGAAGATGGTGATGAAATTTCAAATCCAAAGAAAGAAAATGAGATCCTTAAACATGAATTAAATATTGTAGATCTAAAGTTAAGTTTGAAAGATGGAAATAGCAAGAATGAATCAAATCTTAAATTTGAAAATGAAGATCTGAAGTCTAAACTTTGTAAAGTAACATCTGAACTTGAGAAAACCAAATTGCAATATGCTAAACTTGAGAAGTACAATATAATTGTGAAAGGAGAATTGACTTAGTCTAAACAACATCTTGAAAAATTGTATTCCACCAATGAGAATATTGATGAACAAATGTCTTATCAAAAGCCTTATTATGATAAAACTAGTCTTGGATTTAACTCATCTAAGATAAGTGAAGAACACAAGGAACCAAATCTGAAAGTCTCTAAGAACAAAGATGAAAAGAAACCTGATGAAGCTAACAAATCTGAAGACATACCTAATCGACCTAAAGAAGATGAACCACCTAAAGATACACAAAGATAATTCAAAGGTAGATGTTTTGCATGTAATACTTTTGGACATATGAAGAAAGATTGTATAGGTAAGCATTTCAAACCTCTCAATGGTTATTGTTATAATTGTCATGGTTTTGGACATAGAGATATTGATTGTAAGAAACCTAGATCTAATGATAATAATAGTAGTAGAATGCTTAGAGATACTAACCATGTAGACAAGAGACCTACTGAAGATATGTAACAAATTTGGTCATACAACAAGATTTTTCAGAATGAGCAACATGAGAAATCCCAATCCTATAAGGTATACAAGGAGAAATGAGAATGAAAGAAACTGTTAGAAAGGATTCTTTAGTAATTCAGAAGAAGTGAAATTTGTTAAAGCATTAGATCAAGCAGAAACACTTAGTACACAGGGTAATCAGACAGGTGAAGTATCTGATAGTAAGTGTGAATCTCTTCGTAACCCATCTCAAAGAACTTAATTCATAAAGAATGCATTATAATAGGAACTTAGGATAATGTAGAAGTTAGAGTAGAATGAATTGAGTCTTGCGCAGTTAATGTAAGATAGTATGTGATATAATTATTCTATGGTTAAGAGCGCATGAGCTAATATGAATTTATGTGAGTTCGCGAGAATTATGAAGTTTTGTAGGAAAATAGGAACAACTTTTTGGAAAGAATCAACAAAGGAATTGAATGTGATGTCAGAATCTTGAAAGATTGAAAGGTTAAAAGATTATGATCGGTATTATTTGATCATTAAAGTGACTAAAAGTGATAAGAAGATCAATATAGTGGTGATTGAAAGCATTTTGTAGGATTTGGTAAAGAATTTCTTGCTGAATCTACGCAAAGCCCTAAAATCACAAATTTGAGGTATTTTACTAAGAAAATCTATCAAGCAGTTAAAGATTTTGAAGAAGTCATGGATGTATCACTTATTCATCATATAAGGGATACTATTAGACCTAGAGTCGAAAGGGAACTAGTAGAACCCTTGGAAGAAGACCCTAGTCTTGCATTGTCATCTGTACCAGATGAAGTTTTACATTTAAAGGATGTAAAATGTTATTTGAAATGAAAATTTGACACCCTCAGTGATAGTAATATGATTAAGGAGTATGAGAATTTATATAACCAAGATATGTCAAGCAATTAAAGATTTTGAAGAAGTCATAGATGTATCACTTATTCATCATATAAGGGATACTGTTAGACCTAGAGTCGAAAGGGAACCAGTAGAACCCTTGGAAGAAGACCCTAGTCTTGCATTGTCATCTGTACCAGATGAAGTTTTACATTTAGAGGATGTAAAATGTTATTTGAAATGAAAATTTGACACCCTCAGTGATAGTAATATGATTAAGGAGCATGAGAAGTTATATAACCAGGATATGTCATTGAAATTAGGGTTTGAGCATTTAAAGGAAAATGAGATTGTGAAGTATTCACTGAACTATGAATTCGAAGATGATGAATACACTAAGATCATTTTAAGTAGAATTCACAATGGAAAATATTGGCTAGATGACAGAGTGATAGATATCATTGCAGACCTAATTCATGAGGTAACTAGTTTGTCTAAAACTGGAGTTATACCCTTTAATGAGAAAAATGTAAAGAAGATTGTATTGGATAACACCAAGTCATCCTATAATGGTAGAGGAATAGTAATTAGCAAGATAACTCAAGATGATGTTAGATTTGTAAGAAAGATCTTAACATCTAAGTTCTGTGCAAATTCTAGAGAAGATGACATGGCAGCTGGAATGGTTCATGCAACATATTTGATGTGCATTGAAAAAGTTCAAGTTGATATGTGTGAAATTTTAAGAATTCAGTTGTTTGAGAACCTTGAGAAGATAAAGAGAACCAAGATCTCACTATTTAGATTCTCATCTTTGATTACATACATGTTTTTTCATTTATTGAGAAGAGTTTCATACACTATTGGAGATGATTGGAATGATAACAGGACTTCTATGGAAAAAATCAATAAGGTGTATCTCAGACTCCCTATAGACAAGGTTAATGAGAGCACAAACTTGGTAATTAAAACATTTCAGAATCAAATGAGAAAAAGGTCAAGGATTCCATAGGCTATAGTAGAGAAACATAAAAATGATATATGTTTTATGGTTGACACTGATTTCACTTTTGTTGAAGCCGTTGAACCAAGAGTGGAATCTATAGATCCACTTGGATATGAAGTATCTGAAGTTGAAGTAGAAGAGTATGTGAACAAATTGCTTAAGTGCAAGTTGGATGTGAAAAGTTTTAGATTTGGAACCTATGAGGAGAACTTTAACTCCGTGAAGTCTCTGGATGAAGAGAAATTAGCCAAGAAGAGAGTTGACAACACTATTAAGAAGATTCTTAAGGACACATGCATGACATAACAAGAATTTTTGGTTGTGAAGCAGACAACAACAATAATAAGAGACATTGGACAAATAGAAGTTTTGTTTGTTCCACACCTATCATCAGTAGCAGGTCAAACTGCAGATGTTCAAAATTTAGAAGAAGTGGTTAAAGTTGAAGAGGTGCAAGAAGTAAGAAAATCTACTAGATCCTCCACCACCCCACCAACAAAAAGAGTAAAGGGAATGGAAAGTGGGTGAGGAAAAAGATAGAAAACCATATTTACACCAACACATAGAAAGGTATCTAAAGTAAAAGATGATGAAGAAATAGGAAGTAGTAAAAAGAAATGGAAACCAAAGATAGAGAAAATTAATGCCCTAATCATTAATGAAGGAGATTTCTCTAAAATGAATAAATACTATGAGTTGTATAATTATTCTGAGAAGTTGAACTTAGAAAATGCAGTTGTTAGGCATATGATACTGGCTGATAAAACATTTGATAGTATTCAAGGAAAGATTCCTAATGAACTCTTTGAAAAGTTAGTGAAAAGAAAGAAAAGAGCAGTTGAAGAAGATAAAAACATAAGAGAAAACTATGTGAGGAAGCTCTATGACATTAAAAATGAAGATCATTTCAAGGAAATCATAAAAAATCTTAAAACTCATTCAAGAATGAAAAGGAGAACCATCTTGATAATGGGAGGAAGCTATGAGGAAATAAATAAAGAAACTGAATAGGCAGTTATAAAAGTAATGACCTCTGGCCCTAGTGAGCACACAAGTGCATTAGATCAAGTATTGGAAGCTAAGCATCAGAAAAGTCCTTCACCATCACTGCCACCATCAATCAACATTGAAGATGAAACCATGAATGTGGAAGGAACGAATATCACTTTGGATAGTGAAGATAACCCATTCAACAATCTTGAGAACATTGTTGAAAATTCAGCTCCTGAGCAGTAGGATATGATAGTTGATGAGTAACAAGAAAAGGAAACAAGAAAAGAAGAAGAAGAAGAAGAATAGACACAAGTAGAAACACGAGTTAATATAGAGGTAGCAAGATAGGTAGAAACACAAGAACAAGCAGAAATCAGTCCCACACCCAATGTAGCAACAAAAAAGCCACAGATTGAAACCATCTTTTATAGTCTTGGACATGAAGTTGATGATGATGATCAAATAGAGTTGATCTCATCCTTGAACAAAATCATTGGCAAGAATAAGAAGGTAAAAATCCTTGAAGGATCTTTTCTTGAGGTAACAGAGAAATTGCAGAATATTATAACCAGTCAGATAACTGAAGCAGATCCACAGGTCAAAGCAAAAGAAGTTGTGAAAGAATTTGACAATGAATCCACAAACTTATCAGACATGGATACAATCAAAGCTCAAGCAGCCTATGAAGCCAAGATATTTCAGGATATATGTCAGAATATCAGAAATGATATTGATAATTTGGATGTTTGCATAAAAGAACTAAGAAGAAGCTTGGAAAGAGGAAAAGCTCTATATAAATAATGTACAAAGTTTGAAGATCATGTATCTGAAATAATAGAGAAGATAAAAGAAAAAAAGGCAAAAATTCAAACAGAAGTAAATCTTTTATCAAGTCTGAATGTGAAGATCTCATATGTTGAGAAGAAAATAAGCAAATTTGATGATGAAATAAGGATTCTAAATGATGAAAGGGAAAAGAAATTGAGAAGATTCTCTCTATTAAGAGAGCATGTTTCAATTAAGATAAGTATTATTAAAAGTCAATTGGAAGAATGTCTTACCTCTAAGACATCTTATGAGAAATTTCACTATGAAAATCTTCAGGCATGTGAAATAGCATCTGATGGTTTATGTGCACTCATTAGTGTCTCAGATGCCATTAAGAAATCATGGGAGAAGGAGATAGAAATCATAAAGATAAAGTTTGTAGATTGTGTTGCAAGCCTACAGGCTTTACAATTTTGAATCCAAAGGTAAACCTTTTTTGAACAGTTTTGGTACCCTTTTTTTGTCATTGTTGTCAAATGGGGAGTGATAGCAAAAAATTGTATAAACAGTATGATATATTGTACAGACAATATGGAGGCATACTCCTAGGGGGAGTATAGATATTCAGTAGATATTCAGAGATATAAGTATATTGAATAATTTTTGTTATGACCACAATTCTAAAGTTTTTTTTTAAAGACTTAGCCAACTTTGTTATATGTTGCCACCAATGACAAAGGAAGAGATTGTTGGAAATTTGGCTAAGTAGGATATTAGGTTGTCATTATGGAAACATATAATCAATACAAAGATCGCACTATGATAGCAAGCATTTATGTTAGAGCGCAAGTAAAATTGTCTAAGTATAGCAACATTTTCCAGTCTAACCAGAGATAGTTTTGGATAGAGATGTTGATGGAAGCAGGTTCAGTTCATGCACACTTGAACATGGATATTTCTATGCATGACAAAGACACATCTAGAAGTGCAAGTCTGTATGACATGTACGGAAGGAGTTATTGCAAGATTAACAAGATAGAGTCAAACCTGACTTCACAGAGTAAGAAGACATAACAAGTATAATAGTTAATGGATTATTTTGTTTATCAAAATAATGACTTAACCATACAAGGGAAGACATCCTAGATGTTAACTCTTGGGAAGCAAATGTTAGTTTTGTACTTTTGGAAAGAGTTTATGTTTTCTAAAGTCGACTGTAAAGTTAATATTCTTAATAACTTGTATAAATGCAAGAAGTATGTGATGCGAAGAGATATGTATGATGTAATAAGTTAGTGTAATGATATGATGTGAAGATATATGTTGTAAAAGAAAAGAAAGCAGACTTTGTCTATGAAAGCGCAGAAGTTAGAAAGATAAATCAGAATAGGAAAGCTATTCGGTAGCAGTGAAAGGTTATGTACTTTACCTTTTTGTAATCAAATATCATTGTATATTACATGTTCGGGTAGTGAGCTCATATTTTAATCATTCTATTCTATAATACCAACTCTTAGTAGGGTTGAGGCTTCTAACAAGGCCTAGAGTCCTTTAATCAGGATAGAGACACTAAATGTATGTAATAGACTCCTAACAGGGTCAATATCCTTAACATGATAATTTTGATTAGTGGATCAGTTGTGAGTATCATCCTCATCAGGGATTTACCTTGGCTAGGGTTTCCTCAAGAACAAACATGGTGTTATGAGTTCATTTTCTTTATTGCTTTGCATATTATTTAGTTTACTTTGTTTTGCAAGCATCAAGTTAATTTATTATATCCATAATTGGGCAAAAGTAAAAGTTTGTAGAATACCGATTCACCCCCCCTCTTAGTATTCCCTATTTCTAACACTTGATATTTCCACTCCTTTGGATGACTGTCATGACATTAGGTTAGTATTCTATATGCTATCCAACACCACATCATTGACCTACATTGTGATATTATTTTTCCCTAGCTCGGGTAATCTTGAGGAGTGTTGGAAATTACAATTGAAACAATTGTTGTATTTTCATTGATGTCAAACCTTAATTGGTAAGAAAGTTGCTATCTAAGAAAGTACTATATCTATTGGTTGATGAAAATGATTAGGGAAAGGAAGATAAAAATAACACCTAAGGAAAGGTTGAGTTATATGATACTTCAATGAGTACTTGATTATTTGGTACTATGATGAGATAATGTATTGTTTATCTAAGTAAGAAGAAAGACTGAAGAAGTAGGCTTAACCGAGAAAAAGTGAATAATTCTAGTTTAAGCCGAGTGATGTTAGTGTCAACTGAGCACCAGTATATGTCGAGTAAATCTAGTGTTGACCGAACATCATTTTATGCCGAGCGACATGAAATTTCCAAGCAAGACAGTGTTAGCCAAGGAAGACAGTTTATAGTGATGACCAAGTTATATAGTGATGACCGAGGAGATGAACACAATATTGACTGAGCGTCAACAATTTACATTTGGAGGAAGAATTCAAATTTCTGGCCAACACAGTTGAATTCTTGGGTTATGTAAATCGTGTTGACCTTATTAATTAATTATTTGGAGAATTTAATGCATGGTAAATCATTTTATTATGGATTCAATGGGGAGATTGAAGATGTTTCTAGAAGGATGTATGGAGGACTTAAATTTTGGAAAGATCCGTTGGATCTAACCTAACCTAAGATCTACAGAGGAGATTAAGAGGCAAAAGATAGATCTACCTATTTGGAGAGGTATAAAGGAAACCTAATGGTGAGGTTATAGAGTATGCTAGTGATGTTGATGTTATTGATTGATAAGTCTAAGTAGAAGGATGAAGGTGAAGATCAAAGTTGTGATTGCTTGAAGTGAATTCTAAGCAGATCAGAGATGGAGATGGAAATGATACTCAATTAGTAAATCATCATATATGTGCAAATTGGATATGATATCTAAAAGTTAGTTGTATGTTTTATAGATCAGAAACTACTACTTTCTAACCATTGTAACAGTCAAAATCCTTTAATCAAGTTTGACCTAGCAGTCATTGATAAATCCTTTAATCAAGGTGGCATTATAATACAATGTACTCAAGTCCTCTGACCAGGCCACTCCTAACAGGGTGATTGAAATCCTTTAATAGGGTCACACCTAATAGTGTGTTTGTAAGCCTTTAACAAGGTTGGCTTTTCACAGAGCTCACTTCAGAAGAGTGAAAATATTAGTAACATCTTACAAAGTGGTTTTTCCCAAATTGGGTTTCCACTATAAATCCTAGTGTCATACTTGTTTAAATGTTTTGTTATGAATGTTTTGATATTTTGCAAGTTAAATACTATTAGACAGTGGACTGCATGTTATATGTTTTTTGATATTTGTTCTTTAGAGACTGACTTGATTTGGTGATTAGATTTGAGTTTGTTAATTATTTGAATGTTCAATTGGTATATCTGGACCTGAGAACAACTGATTCACCCCCCCTCTTTGTCATTCTAAATCATATTAAAAATTGGTATCAAAGCTATTGGTGCTTACAAAGAAAAAGTTTAAAGGTACTTGAAGCTAATGATCAAGATGTATAAGAAGGAGGTACTGAAGTTGAACAAGGATAACTTCCCTACATGGAAAATTCTAATGAGATTGTATCTAGCTGGTATTGGTGATTCGAAAAAATACTATGTTGAACATGACTATGTTGCACCTGCTGCAGCTATGACTACCGAGGAGATGGAAACAAAGTAGGAACACAATCAATAAATGTTGGAGATTGCATCTGCCTTAAGCTATCTTGAATTTGAAGACATCAAGGATTGCACTACTACAAAGAAAATGTGGGATACTCTTGTAACCATCTATGGTGGTGATACAAATGTACTGAGGGCAAAAGTTGAAAGCTTGAGAGGTAGGTTTGATGAAATGAAAATGTAAGAAGGTGAGAATATTTCTCAGTATTGTGGAAGAATCAAAGAAATAGTGAATGCTATTAGAGGAGCTAATGGAATCATTGATGATGAGACTATCATTGGAAAGATATTAAGAACTCTTCTTCCTATATATGCTATCAGAATTTCAGCAATTCAAGAATCAAGATGTAACCCTGGTAATGTTCTGACTCTGGAAAGCCTTGTTGGTAAGCTTACTACTTTTGAACTATCTAACTATGATAACTACATTATTCCTAGTGTTGAATCTGCATTCAAGTCACAAATGTTTTGGCATAAATCTAAGAGAGAAAAGATAAATGTGTGAAAAGTGAAATTGAAAGTGGAAGTGATAGTGACACTTATGGTGAGGAACTGGATGATCTTGAAGCACTCATGGCTAGAAGATTGAAGAGAGGAAAAGGAAAATATAAAGGTAAACTTCCTATAATCTATTTTTCATGTAATAAAGTTGGCTATATTATTGCAAGGTTTTCTGATAGGAATGACAAGGATGAGGACAAAGAAAGTAAGTAAAAAGATAAGAGAGATAATAGAGATCACCTAAGGTACATAGATTACAAGGAAAAAGCTAAGAAATCTTGTTACATTGCAGAAGAGGAAACTGGTAGTGACAGTGATAATTTTGATATTGAAGTAGTTTATATTGCTATGAAAGATGATTCTGATGAGGATTAGAAAACCGCACTTATTTCTTATGTCAGTAAAGGTGATAAATGTATTATTGATAGTGGTTGTTCACATCACATGATTGGTGATAAAAATAAATTTGAAACCCTAGATCATTACAAAGGTAGAAGTGTTAAGTTTTGTAATGATGCATCTTGTCCTATGAGAGGAAAAGGATCAATAAAGATAACTGATAAGATCACTTGTGAAAATACTTATTGGGTTGAAGGTCTTAACTATAATTTTCTGAGTGTTGCACAACTTAATAGCATTGGTTACCAAGTGGAATTTCATCACAGAAAGGATAAAATATTTGATGCTACTGGTGAACTAATTGGAAGTGGTGAGAAGACTAAAGGTAATTTGTTCTATCTAGATCTATCTAAAGAGACATGTTTGTTTTCACAATTTGATGATGTATGGTTATGGCATAAGAGGCTATGTCATGTTAACTTTGACAATTTGGTAAGTATAAGTAAAAAGAAGAAATTTAGAGGTTTGCCGATATTGAAGAAACCTAATAATGTGATGTGTAAACAATGTTAGTTGGGAAAAATGACAAAGTCTAATTTCAAGAGCAAGACATTTACATTTGAGAACATTTTGGATGATCCAAACTCTTTGTTGAGCTCCATTCCCACATTGTTGGAGGCTGAGGACAATCTCTTTCTTAAATCTATTCCGATGGAGGATGAAATTAAAAAGGCTATCCAGTCATTTGAAGGTGAAAAATCCCCTGGGCCGGATGGGTTCCAAATGTTTTTCTTTCAAAACTACTGGAAAATTATTGGAAAAGATATCCATGGTGCTATGAAAGAATTCTATGGTTCTAAAGCTATTCTTAAAGAGCTCAATTCCACTTTCATAGCTCTGATACCTAAAAGACTGGGAGCTAACTCTGCTGATAGCTTTAGGTCTATAAGTCTTTTTAACTCCTTGTATAAGATCATGTCTAAGGTTCTCACTACAAGGATTCTCAAGATTCTCCCTCACCTTATGTCTCCTCAACAGAATGGGTTTGTTTTGGGGAGGCAAATCTTGGACTCGATTATGGTTGTTCACGAGAATATTCATTCATTGGAAAAATCCAGGAAACAGGGTTTCCTCATGAAACTTGATCTATCAAAAGCTTATGATAGAGTTGATTGGGAGCTTCTATCTAAAATGCTTCAGGCTTTTGGTTTTGATGCTAGCGTGATCAAACTTATTATGCAACTTGTTACTACGGTTTCCTCTTCAGTGATTGTGAATGGGGGATCCTCTCCTTTCTTCAGACCTTACAAAGGGTTACATCAAGGTGATCCTATCTCTCCCATCCTTTTTGCCATCATGGCTAAAATTCTAGGGAGATTCATTACTCTTCAGGTCCCTCAAGGTTTGATTTTGGGTTTACAACCATCTTCAGCAGACATTGTCTATTCTCATGAACAATTTGTGGATGATACGATTCTTATGGTGGAATCTAATATTAAAGAGGTTAGAAATATGAAAAAGGTGTTAAATGTATATTCAAGTGCTTCAAGTCAACTCATAAATTGGGAGAAGAGTGCTCTATTTTTATTCAATACTCCTGAAGCTAGAATGAATAAAATCTCTGCTATTCTTGGTTGCAAAATGGGAAGAATCCCAACCTCTTATCTCGAGCTGCCGCTATGCTTGAAATCGGAGGCCAATTTCTAGAATGAAATCCTTGATAGATTTCATACGAAGTTGTCAGGGTGGAAAGGGGTGATCCTCAGTCAAGCTGGAAAAGTCCAACTATTGAAGGCCACTCTTCAAAACCTTCCTATCTATGCCCTTAGTCTATTCAAAATACCTCAAATTTTTTCTGATTTAATTGAAAAAATCCAAAAAAGGTTCCTTTGGATAGGAGTGGAAGAGAAAAATAGACTCAACCTAGTGGCTTGGGAGAAGATTTGTAAACCGAAAAAGATGGGGGGCCTGGGAATTAGGAGCATAATTAATACTAATAAAGCTCTCTTAGCTAAGAAATGTTGGAGAATCTTTGAAGATGAGGAAGAATGGAATATGATAATGAAAAGGAAATACCATCTCAATAATATTGAAGGAATGCTGAAATCTCAAAATGATATACAAGGATCTTTTGTCTGGAATAGTATAAGTAAAGGCAAGAATCTTATAAGCAAAGGTGCTATTTGGAAGCTAGGAAATGGTAGAAAAATTTAGTTCTAGAATGATAAATGGATGTCGGATAAGCCTCTTATAGAGAATGAAGAATGGGGGAATGCTATCCAGGATTGTAAAGATTCTATTGGTGAATTTTTGAATATTGCAAAAATGAAGAGTGGATAGACCTGGGGCTGAAGGATATTAGATTTAAAGAAGTGAATAAATAATTAAACAACTGGTTTATCAGAGAAAATGAGTTTTATAAACTTATCTGGGGTCCGGCTACCTCTAGAAAGTTCTCGGTTGCTTCTACTTTGAATCTTCTCCTCCCTAATGAGGCTCAGCCTTTGTGGGTGCATGTATGGAATAAAGACCTTACCCCTAAAATTAACATGTTTTTTTGGCTACTTGTCCAGAACAAAATCCTCATGCAGGACAACCTCATGAGAAGAGGGTTTCAATTGCCTAATAGATGTGCCCTGTGCTGTCAAGAAGCTGAAAATTGCAATCATCTTATGATACACTGCTCTTTCACTAGAGAGGTTTGGGACACTATAATATCTTCGCTTGAGCTCAATTGGGTGAAACCTAACTCTATCCAGGAGTTTTTCCAGCAGTGGAAAAGTCCTTTCCATGACAAAAATGCTAGGGATATTTGGAAAATTATCTTTCCCCACTTCTCTTGGAAAATTTGGAAGGAGAGGAATAACAAAATCTTTAGAGAGAAAAAGGCCCATCCCTTTGCGGTTTCTAATTCTGTTACTATAAGTATAATGGAGAACTATAGAAGTATGGGAATAAAAGACAATAACCATTGGGATCCTCAACCTAAGAAGGACACTATTATTTCATGGGAGAGAATAAAAAGTAGTTAGATCCAGAATCCCAGAGATAATATTATGTGGACTGCTCCTCCTTTTGGATGGCTTAAAGGGAACTTTGATGATTTGGCTAAGGGAAATCCTGGAAGGGCTGGAGGTGGTGGTCTTTTAAGAGATGTTGTTGGAAACTATTTAGGAGAGATCACTGTCCTGCTGGGTATCCAAATGAACCATGTGGCAGAGGTTGAAGCTGCACTTTACTTGGTTATGATGGCAAAAGATATGGGTTGCACAAAATTATGGTTGGAAGGGGATTCCTTAAATATAATTAATTGTATTAAAGGGAAGTCTGTGAGCTCATGGACTATAGAACACATCATAAAAAAATAAAAATTATTATGAATTCTTTTGAAGAAAGCCACGTCACTCATGTCTATCATGAAGGAAACAAACCGGCGGACAGGCTAGCTAATGAAGATACTTTGAGTGACATCACCCAAAAGTGGAGAGGGGAAGCGAATCTAAAGGTGAAGATTACGAGTCTAATCAGCTATGATAGGATTAATCACTATGAAGGAAAAATCACCTAAAATGAGGATGACAAGGGCAAAGCATTTACTGAGGAGGTTTTCATGTAAGGTGAAATGTGGGATCATTATTTCATAGTTAATGAAGCAAAAACATTGGGTTAATATCGATAACCAAAAAAGAAAAGATAAACAGAGAAGAACGGAGAAAATCACTGGTAAGGAGCCGAACCAGTATATCAGAAATAAGCAAAAAATGGGAGGTGGTTTGAAGAGGGAGGAATCTTTCGACTGTGACAAATGGAGATAGGACAGAAATGTCTGGAAGAGGCTGAAGAAAGGGGGGTTACGCAGTTCATGAAGAAGCTTCACAAACATGACAAATAGATCACTTTTTTGTTTGTGGATGGTTGGGATAATGGTAAAGTTCACCTATGGGGCAAGTCCTTCACTCTTACTATTTCTATTTTAGCTGAAATTATTGGTTTACCTTTGGAAGGAACCCATTTCCATAGAGGAAATCATAGGCTTGGAACTAAAGCTTTCACTATTTTCCCTAAAACTGATGATGAGAAAGCCTTCATGACCAAGGGTAATGACAACTATGTGGACATAACCAATATTGATGAATTATGGGCCAAAATTTTGAAGGTTATGATTGAATATTTTACGCTTGATGGGTGTTATTCCAAAATTTACAACTTCCATTTTGTTTTTGCAAACCATTTTAGGCATAATAGGAGGATTTCTTTCCCTCATTATCTTATGAGTTCCCTGAGTAGTAGCATTACGAGGCACATGAAGAAGGCTAGTAATCCCATGCTACATGAGGGCTTGATCCTTCTTATATCTGACTACACCAGGGACAATATTCTGAATCCTATCCCTAAAAGGATCACTGGTAAAAGAAAGGAGAAGATTGAGGGGGAGACAAAGGTTGAGACTAGTAAGAAGAGAAAGAAAAATAAGAAAAAGGCCTCTGATAGTATTGGTGGCAAAGACATGGCCAACATTGAGGAAATTGTGAAAAGGCCTCACTCCCAGGGGAAGGATAACATTGAGGAAGGTAATGAGGAGGATTCTAGAGAAGAAGAGAAAAACAATGAGAAAGAGGAAGGGAACAGTCAAGAAAAAGAACAAGAAGAGGAAATGAATGAATGGCTGGTAGAGGAGAATGAAGGAAAGGAGGTGAGAAATCAAGAAGAAGAAGATGAAGAGGAGGAAGTGGATGAGGAAGAGGAAGAGGCCCAAAAAAATTCTACAAAAGATGACATGGAAGAAGCCCTTGATCATAATGGTGGTGCCGATAAAGAGGAAGAAGGCACTCAAGTGTTAATTATGGATGCTAAGATTACTATCTAGGATGCCCCCATGGAAGGAGATCTAATTGATGTTAATCCAAAAATTGGGGATGGTAAGAACAAAGATGAGGATGGTAATGATGATGAGGGGCTTACAAGGGGAATTATGGCTAGCCAAGAGAATGAAGGTAAGGAGACTAGTAAGATCCCCTTTGCAAATGAAAAAGATGAAGACAACTGGAAAGTGAATAAGGAAGGTATGGACATGATGACCATGGTGGAGAACAATAAAAACAAAGAGGAAACCTTAGTCCTCTTGAAGGAAGCTACTATGCAGGAGGAGGAGAATAATGCTGAGAGTCAGGATAAGAAAATGGAACGGAAAAAGGAAATGCAGGAAATGAAACTCTAGATCCAGGAAATGGAAAAAACCATTAAAAATATGACTACTAAGCTGGGAAAGATGGAAAATAAGGTTTTTGATAAGGTGAAAAACAAAAATAAAAATGAGGATTGTAATGCCGAGATGAGAAAGATAGTTAATGACATGGTGAAAGACTTAGAAGCCAAAATTAGCAACTACGACAGCATGATAAAAGGTGTTATGAGCCACAACAATGAGGGTCTGAAGTTGATAATTATGAACCTGAATATGTTGCACAACTATATGGAAAGGAATATGCTGGAAAGAACAACTATTACCATTGATGAGGATGCTGGCAATACAGGTCTGGGGATGAGAACTAGAGGGCGCATCCAGAGGAAGGTCCCTGAAAAACTGAAAGAACTGAAGGAGCTACAAGAGACTATCCAGAAGATGGAAGACCTCTAGAAGAAGGCTGAAGAAATGATAACAGATAAATAGCTTGGTCTTGCTGGTAGTTGTTTTGTTGCTAGATTTTCTTTTAGTTTCAATGTTTGAACTGTGCTACTATTTGTTCCTGCTTTTTTTTTCCAACAGGTGTTTCATTTTGAAACTTTAATGCTCTATATTTTTGCTTTATTGTAACTAGTTTCGGGTCCATGTAAAACCTACTTTTACCTTAATCAAAAACATTTTGGATTTAGTTCATACTAAATTTTGTGGACCTATGGGAGTAAAAACCTATTGTGGTGCTAAGCATTTTATTCTGTTTGTCAATGATTACACTAGAATGATGACTGTAATGTTTTTAAAGGAAAAATCTGATGCATTTTAGTTGTTTAAGTGGTATTTGACTAAGGTTGAAAAAGAAATAGGTAGAATCCTGAAATGTTTGAGATCTGAACGAGGTGGAGAGTTTATATCAAATGAGTTCAATCTATTCTATAATGATAGAGGAATCAAGAGACAAATGTTTGCACCTAGAACACCTCCATAGAATGGTATAGCTGAGAGGAGAAACATATCTATTATGGATTGTGCAAGGACACTGATGATTGAGAAGAATGTTTCACATAAATACTAGAGAGAAGTTGTAAGTACAACTATTTATACCTTGAACCGAGTACAAATCAAGAAAGGTACAAATGTTACACCCTATGAATTATGGCATGGATATGCACCTAATGTGAAATAATTTAGAATCTTTGGGAGTAAATGCTATATACTGAAGGATAATAGAAATGGAAATTTTGATGCTAAAAGCGATGAAGGCATATTCCTAGGTTATTCCACTAAGAGTAAAGATTATAAGTATTTGAATTCTAACACTAACAAAATTGTGGAAATTACAAATGTGAGAGTTGATGAATATGCAAAGAAAAATGAACAAGAAAGCAATAAAGAACCTAAAGACTATAGATCTTTTTTTTATATGGAAGAAGGAGAGGAAAGTAACACACCTGCACCGGATGTAGAGTCCTAGGTAAGCAATGTCGAGCATCAAGAGGATGCTACCAAGCAATCAGAAGTAGAATATGATAATTTTCATGATGAACCTAAGAAGAGATCCAAACCTACATTGTTACAGTATGTGAGAAGACATCATAAGCTTGAACAAATCATTGGAGATAAAGAATCTAGAGTCTTGACTAGAAGTAAGATGAAAGACCCTACATGTTTATTGTGTGAGTTTGAGCCTAAGAAAGTAAAAGATGCTTTGGAGAATGAAGACTGGATTCAATCTGTGAATGAAGAAATAGATCAAATTGAAAAGAATGATACCTGGACTTTGGTGTTGAGACCAAAAAACAAGAATGTTATTGGAAAAAAATGGGTATTAAAAAATAAGCTCAATGAACATGGACAAGTCACAAGGAACAAGGCAAGACTAGTATGCAAAGGTTATGCACAAGAAGAAGGAATAGACTATGGGGAAACATTTTCCCTTGTAGAAAGATTAGAAGGAGTGAGAACTCTAATTGCATATGTTGCTTACAGAGATTTCAAGGTATACCAAATAGATGTCAAATCTACATTTTTGAATGGTATATTAGAAGAAGAGTTATACACTGAACAACTTGAAGAATTTGTTGATCCAGACAAGAAAAACATGGTTTGCAAACTAAACAAAGCACTATATGGATTGACAAGCCCCTAGACCATGGTATGAGAGGTTGCACAATTATTTGATCAATATTGGATTTGTAAGGAAAAATCACAACAATCTGTACATGAAACCTAAAGAAGCTAAATGGATTTTGTTAGCAGAAATTTTTGTAGATGATATTATATTTGGTGGACAAGATGCCCTATGTCAAAAATTTTCAAGTGAAATAAAAACTGAATTTGAGATGTCTATGTTTGGTGAGATCAAATTCTTTGTTGGTTTAGAAATCTATCAGATGGAGAAAGGTATCTTCATAACACAATCTAAATATGTCAAAGAGATACTAAAAACTTTTGGAATGGAGGATTCAAGGCCAGT
Source organism: Chamaecyparis obtusa (assembly GCA_027943335.1). NCBI lineage: Eukaryota > Viridiplantae > Streptophyta > Pinopsida > Cupressales > Cupressaceae > Chamaecyparis > Chamaecyparis obtusa. The sequence goes on from BSBK01002336.1 coordinate 653,112, forward strand.
GAGTACTCCTATGGCTACTGGACAAGAATTATCTAAGACTGATGAAACTGCTGAAGTGAATCAAACCCTGTACAGATCCATGATTGGAATGTTGCAATATGTTGTTCACAATAGACCAGATATTGCTCTAGCAGTTGAGATTATGGAAAGATTCTCTGCCAATCCTAAGGAAAATTATATGATGGATGTGAAAAGAATACTAAGATGTCTGAAAGGGACATAAGAGTATGGATTGTACTACAAGAGAAATGAGAAATTTGAACTGAGAGTTTACACTAATGTTGATTGGGTAGGAAATGTTGATGACAAGAAAAGTACAAGTGGAGTAGATTTATTTCTTGGACAGAGATTAATCTCCTGGAAAAGCAAGAAACAAAATTGCATTTCCCAATCTACAACAAAAGTTGAGTATGTGGTAGCTGCTGTGAATTGTTCAAATCTGGTATGGATCAAGCAATTATTGAAAGGAATGAAAGAGGAAATTACTAAACATGTTTTTATCTTTTGTGATAACACAAGTGCCATTAACATATCAAAGAATCTTGTAATGCATACAAAGACCAAACACATTGCAATTAAGTATCATTACTTGAGGGAATTGGTACAGGAAAAAGAAGTGAGAATGGAATATGTGAACACAAAGGAACAACTAGCAGACATATTCACAAAATATTTACCTAAGGATTCTCATGAATATCTAAGAGGTAAATTAGGGGTGCTTCCCCTAATTGAGGCTGCCTAGTCAAGCTAGGAGCACTGCATCAAATGTGTTGCATAGAATATATGACAAATTAATGCAGGAAAGGTCACACTGTAGGAGCTGCCTAGAGTTGTGAAAAGAATAGCAAAGCTGATAATCAGTCATAAGAAAGATGACAGAGGGAGAAATACTATTACTAAATTGACAAGATGACATTTACATATGAATGATATAAGTTCTAGTTGCTGCTTTGGCATTTTTGTCAAAGAGGGAGAGATTTTAGAGATGAATGAGATGAATACACATCAAGAGGATATAATCAAAGAGGGAGAGACACAAAAAAGATTCAGAGGGAGTTACTATGTAAATGGTCAAGTAAGGATAAGTTATTGAGAATCAGAATGAAGCTAAGGATATTATAAATATTTCTAATGCAATGAAAAAGTTTGGATTGGTTGGTAAATCATGTGGTATTCATGTGGTGTTGCCATCAATGCCAAAGAGGGAGATTATTGGAAACTGCAATTGAAAAAATTTTTGTATTGTCATTGATGTCAAACCTTAACTAGTAAGACAGTTGCTATGTAAGAAATTAATATATCTATTGGTTGATGAAAAGGATTAGGGAAAGAGAGATAACAATAACACCTAAGGAAAGGTTGAGTTATTTGATACTTCAATGAGTACTTGATTATTTGGCACTATGATGAGATAATGTATTATTTATCTAAGTAAGAAGAAAGACTGAAGAAGTAGACTTAACCAAGAAAAAGTGAAGAAATCTAGTTTAAGCTGAGTGATGTTAGTTTCAACTGAGCACCAGTATATGCTGAGTAAATCTAGTGTTGACCGAACATCAGTTTATGTCAAGTGACATGAAATTGACAAGCAAGACAGTGTTAGCCGAGGAAGATAGTTTATAGTGATGACCAAGGAGATGAACATGATATTGACCGAGTGTTAGCAATTTACATTTGGAGGAAGAATTCAGATTTACAGATGACATAGTTGAATTCTTGGGTTATGTAAATTGTGTTGACTTTATTAATTGATTATATGGAGAATTTAATGCATGGTAAATCATTTTATTATCGATTCAATGAGGAGATTGAAGATGTTTCTAGAAGGATGTATGAAGGACTTAAATGTTGGAAAGATCCATTGGATCTGACCTAACCTAAGATCTACGGAGGAGATTAAGAGGCAAAAGAAAGATCTACCTATCTGGAGAGGTATAAAGGAAACCTAATGGTGATGTTACAAAGTATGTTGGTGATGTTGATGTTATTAACTGATAAGTCTAAGCAGAAGGTTGAAGGTGAAGATCAGAGTTGTGATTGCTTAACGATAATTTTGAGCATATCAGCGATGGAGATGGAAATGATACTTAGTCAGTAAATCAGCATATATGTGTGAATTGGATCTGGTATCTACAAAGTGAGTTGTATGTTTTATAGATCAAAAACTACTGCTACTTTCTAACCATTGTAACAGTCAAAATCCTTTAATCAAGTTTGACTTAACAGTCATTGATAAATCCTTTAATCAAGGTGGCATTCTAATGGAATGTACTCAAGTCTTCTGACTCGGCCACTCCTAATAGGTTGATTGAAATCCTTTAACATGGACACACCTAATAGTGTGTTTGTAAGCCTTTAACAAGGTTGGATTTTCACAGAGCTCACTTCAGCAGAGTGAAAATATCAGTAACATGTTACAAAGTGGTTTTTCCCAAATTGGGTTTCCACTATAAATCTTGGTGTCATACTTGTTTGAATGTTTTGATATTCTACAAGTTAAATACTATTGGATAGTGGATTGCATGTTATATATTTTCTAATATATGTTCTTTAGAGACCGAGTTGAGTTGGTGATTAGACTTGCGTTTGTTGAAGTATTTGAATGTTCAATTGGTACATCTAAACTTGAGAACAACTGATTCACCCCCCCTCTCTATTGTTCTAAATCATATTAACAGAGGAGATGGTCCTACGAGTCACATTCACTCATTTCATCCATCATGGCCAATTCATTTCTGATCCATCAGTTTGAAAATCCATCTGTCATATCCTATGCCTTGATGGACATTGGGTGCAAGTCATTGTGATCTTCTTTGAGAGCTGGTAATCTCTAAAATCTAAAAAGTGAAAAATGTTCTTTTAAAATTCTAAAATCATCTAAAATCTTTTTAAAAATCCCAAAAAAAAAAAATTTAATAAATTTTTTTTTTTTAAATCTCAAAAAATCAAAATCTTTTAACAATCCAAAAAATCAAAATCTTTCAACAATCCAAAAAATCAAAATTTTTCAAAAATCCAAAAAAAAATCTTAAAAATCCAAAAATCATAAATCTTGAATAAACTCTCAAAAAACTACATGGTCCTTTGCATCATTGTTGGGGGCACTAATCCAAACTCAATGAGCTTAGCAAAGCAGACATAAATTGGCACAAGTCATGGCATCAAAACTAAAAATTGTTACACTTGAACTTATTGATCAATATCACATTTCGAACATCCAAACACTTGATCAAAACAACAACATTTGACACATCAAATCTTCAAACAAGAAATCAGATCAAAATCTATCAAACTTAAACATAACTAAGGATAAAAAATTGATTAAGTTTCTGAAATATGGATCTATAAACAAAATGTTAGAAAGTAAAGATCCCCAAGATAACTGAGAGGAGGGGGGTGAATCAGTTATCAGATAATTTATCCATTCAACAGCTTTAAACAATATAATCAATGTACTGATCAACCATAGAAAGATAATCATACACTATTGCACAATAACACAAGATATGTTAACTAGGGAACCTCTTGAAAAGAGTAAACCCCAGTGGGAATGATGCCCACAAAATGATGCACTAATATGAAAGTTCCTTGTTAGAGGATGGACCCTGTTAGGAGTCTTATGAAATACATTTAGTACATATAAATCCCTGTTAGGAGATTTTGAATCCCTGTTAAAAGATTCTAACCCGATTAAGAGTTTATGGAAGATAGAAGGACCCATTGCCCAAACAGCTTCAAGGCAAGATCTCTGAACCCACTGTCCAAAATATCTTAGAATTATTCAATAGAATAATATGAAATATATTACCTCCTTCACACTGTGCCAAAACTACACTCTCTGCTACACAAGATCACAATTCCAAATCTCTGTACTCACAAGTCTTCCTTCGTCACTGAATTAGCTCTTTTCTTCACTTCATGCATATATTTGCATCTCACTCTTCATAGTACACTTTAAAATAAGGAAAAGATTCCTTCTTATATACCAAACTCAAATAATTACAAATGAGTTGGTCCTCAATTACAAAATAATAAATTCTACACGCTACACACAGAATTCACATAAAACTATCGGCTTCCAGATGCTATAACTTTCTCCAAACATATCCTCAAAGTTTGCGCTATGAACTACATCATCATTAATGAGTCTCCAACATCCCTTTAACTATGCAAAATCAGATTCCATCCCAGCTAAGAGATATCCTCCGATTTCCCGAACATCGCTACACAAAAACACTGTCTAAACAGTACTTTCACCAAAATGCTCATAACTCTTACAAATGAATGAATTCATTTTTGCATTGTTAACCATAGGTTAATAACACACCAAAGAACATACCATCAACTGCACAAAATCCAATATGCAATACAACATGTGCGCAAAACAAAACTGTACTTGCTTTCTTACTAATATCCAGAATATCACTGTGTTGACATCAATGACAATCCAAGTCATGAATGCAACAACAACTGCTACAGAATGATTGCCAAAACACTTTGCATTCATTCCTAACACAGAAAACAAAAATGTTCAAAGTGTTACTAATTTTTTTGGAATCATGTCTTTTAGCAAATCGATGATGTTTTTGTCTAGATGAGAAAGGATGAAGGCATACTATTTTCTTGATTTCTTCTTGAGTGCTTGTTAGGTCGATTCATAGTAGTATGCAAATCTGTCTAAAGACATGATCATCAAAGAATCATCAAGGACATTTGTATGTGAAAGGGGTCAATTCTTTGTCTGTTTACTACTACTTTATGGAATCCAAGGAAAGAGGTATTCATATCATCATGGTTGAACTAGTGATGATTGTACCAATTCCATTTTATCAAAAGCTCAATGATGAAAAGAAGCATCCTTTTTTTTGAAAAAGAGAGCTAGTTGCATTCATATAGATTAAATTTGCACATGGTTTGTATATGGATTTTTCTAAAAAGCAAAAGGGATAGAGTCAAGTACAATAAAAAAAATCATCATGGCTTCTTTACTTGATTGAATATGTGCATTAAGTGCATAATAAATCATTAAACTACATTCATTTAGTTTGATTATTAAGTGCATAATCAATCATTGTATTATCATTGCACTACATATCATTTAGATTCATTGCATTGCATACAATTGTAACATTTCATGGAATTAGTAGCATAAAAGTTCAGTATAAATAAATCATAAAATACATTCATTCCATATAGAATTACATCATAATTTAATCATTAGAAGCATATAGAATCATATTGGATCAGATGTAAATATCATATAAGTGTATCATTAATCATTAATCATAAATAAAACCATTAAATGCATTTCATTAACATTTTCCATTCATCTAAGCTATGTCATATATAAGACATCCATCCAAAGCATGTAAGATAAATGCATTCATAACATTTTGGATCACAAAACAAAAAAAAACAAGCATATAGATAGGACATGTAAAGCTTCATATATATCATAAAAAATCAAAACGTCCAACATATAATGACATCATAAAAGGGAAGAGTCTATCATAAGGATAATCAAAGAGATGGTCCATCAAATAATATCAAATATCCATAAAGTACATCAACAAGAGTCTTGATGAAAATTATACATATGATTGTTACCATTATTTTCACTCTTTTGGAGGCCTAGTTACTAAGTTAGACTATTGCACCCTAGTTTGAAATTATTAGTGGTCTTTCTTAATATTTGTGTTCATTTCAAGGTGCATGAAAGAGAAAAGGAAATGAACTACATCTAAGATTACATGTGCATATATCAATGTTAAGTGTGTTGTACAAAAGGGAAAGAACTGAAAAGAACATTTATCTGATCTCACAAATGCTGTGAGCATAGCCATTGCTAGAATTGCATAAATGAGTGCAAATATACATATATAATGACCATAGATATAGGGGTACTAGACATTTTCTGGTAATGAGTCTATCTCCACTATGTTCCCGGTGTGCTCTTGTGATCTTGAACCTGCAAATAAGAGAAGAGAAGTGGGTTAGATCCAACGGATCTAAACAATGCCTGGTATCACAGTATCTATCTACAAGCATGCATACATGCACTCAGCCATACACCTCTGACATGGGCTATGCTCAGGACATGTGCATTAAGGAGGCTCTGGAAATAAAAGAAATACCATTTTTTTTACGAATGTGTTTGTTCCATGTGCAGATGAATGACCTTGACCTATGATGCAGTCGATGCCAGGAAAACCTCATTTCCTTGACAGTGGCTGCATCACAGGCCAAGAACACCCATGATCAATAGAAGAGCAACCCAATGATGCAAATATAGTAGGACACTCAAGGATCATAAAGAAAAATCAAATGAAGCACGGGCAAGAATTGTCAATAGGAGGGCTTACGGAGCACATCATACATCATCAGCATGTTAAAGGTACACAAATCTACACGGTTCCATCTTATATTCATGGCATGGAGTGTGTTTAAATCTACATCTTGAGGCTAAGCCAAAGAGGTTACAAATGTGAAATGTCACATAACATCATGACAAGAATCCTGTAAGGATGAGATGCGTCTAGTATGTTGGTAGTACTTTGAAGATGCTATTCAGTGGACAAGTTTGGAAAAGTGGTTATGTACAAGTAATTGGTCAAAGAGGAAAGGGACCAAACTCACGGTGACTTTGAATACAATAGTACTGAGGATCACGAGCATAAACATCAACAAAGCATTGACAGTGATCATCCATGCAAGCAGAAACCATCAACAAATGTGCCAACAGTGGATATGAGATCAGTGGTCCAAGCATCAAATACCATATTATTGATCACAACACAAGAATTTCAATAATATTGTAACGACATCACAATATCAATAGCTAGCATCAAGGCATTAATGGTGATGTTATTGTCACTGTTCACAGCACCAGTCCAAGAGATAACACATGTCATGAGCAGTGAAATCAAAGCATTAAAAAACCATGGAAAATAGAAAAGATACCGCATGAATCCAATCAGGCTACATGAAAACAAAGTCCCAAGGCACTGCAACAGTTCAAGAATAGGGAAAATACATCAAAGGAGCAATGCACGGGCCCTGGGTTACTTGAAAATCTAAGCACAAAGATGAAACCAAGAACATCATAAACATGGTGTCATAGCTTTGAATACAACATGCTTGATCCCAAAACATCAATAGCAAGTTCAATACACATTTCAAAGATAATCAGCAACTATATATGATGAAAAGGCTACAAATCAAGCTCACGAGTAGTGCAAGAGTAGAAACAAGTAGTAAGTATTAAAAAATGTAATGGCTTGTGATTCTAATTGAAGAGGCAAGTACAAGGTTTCATGAATAAGCACAATTAGTCACAGACTAGCATGTATATAAATAGAAATACATATGCAGCACCAAAACATGCTGGCATATACAATGGATCACAAATGAAGAGTGATGGAGTGTGATGAAGGGTGCTCCCCTTAATACCACAAACACATAACAGACATAGAGAAACAACAACAATAATATGCAAGAATAGAAAATTGGCTTCTTATTATCTCCACAAATGTGGAATTACAAATTTTCAGAATTACAACATGCAAAGCCACATGGGCATTCCCTTACAATATTCTGCAGGACAAAGCCTCAAACTATTACCCAGATCTACTACCCAGAACTATTCTGAACTGCCTAAGATAATAATACAGCCTTCCTTATATAGGCAATTTTTCCACCGCCTAGGAAGGTTCCAGAATTTTAGCCAATAAGGCCGACCAAACTTAGAATTATTTTATTTTACATTTTATTACATCATAGTCGGCTCAAGATAACCTTTGAAACTCAAACAAAAATTTTGAAGAAAATTATTTTCCACCATTTCAGGTGGCCCAACTTCCGAAGACCATAAGTCATCACCAGTTGACCTGATCGGCTATTATAACCCCATTTTGGAAATGCCACGAAGCACTCTACAGGCTTGACCCGCGCAAGCGCCCATCACCCAAATTTTTGACCTCATCCGGGGCCTCTAAATCCTTCAAAACTGAGTTCAAAGTTTCTGTACCCTACTGCCAATACCGAAAATCTTCAATATCTTCCAATATACACTTGATCTGGCAATGAAACTTTACTGGCAGACTTATATGACCAAAATGAACCTCCAAGAAAGAAATCAGATCATTCTTAGCACATACGAAAATTACCAAAAATAGTAACTTTCCATAAATAGCAGCTCTGCACAAAGTAGCCCTTATTGAATACAAAAATATAAATATTTTTGGGTGATGCAAGATTGCTCTTACACCCAGGATGCTCCTGCATCAGAGTGTTCTAACAGCATATGGGAAATGCCATGAGCCAATGTCTTCACCAAATAAGGTGGCTAGGGTAGTTATAGATCATCGGGTTAAGTTTAGAACAACAACATAGCATGCGGCGTCACCAATACATAACACCATACAATAAGAACATGTCATGAACTCAACAAGATGGTGTCATGTATAATGCATAACACCAAAGGTGATACCATCCATGATTGGATCGCGGGCCCTCGAGCTAATGAACATATCAGAGTAGGGCAAGAGTGATGCCCTAGAGGGACTCACAACATGATATACATAGAGAAAAGATAATAGAAAATGCCAAACGGTGAATTCAACACAGGCTGGTGTGATGGGGATAGCGAGCTTGGCTCTGAATACATTAACGATGAACCCTTAGGATGCAATGCCCTCGTCAGTACATATTCAGCAAGCATGGAATAATAAGATAGAGACAAAAACATGGGTTAAAGCATAAATTGATGCCCTAGTTGCAATGATCATGGACTACAGATGATATCAGCTCCAAGCACATAACAAAGATAGTATGAAGAACATATGCTAGAGATAACAAGCAATAACATAAAGCAATCTACAGTAAGCCAGTGAAGAGAATCAGGCCCTAGTTCATGGGTGCTATAATGTAAACATGAACCAGTATTCCCTCACAATAGGAAGATGACCATATGGCAATAGAAATACATATGCATCATCCCATGAAATTCCAAGGAGCTCAAGCAACAAGCATCAAACACAGTGATTCGAATTCACATGCTAGGGATTAATGGAAATATATGACAATGAACATGCCAGCAAAGGATTAAAGAATCAGAATGTTATGCCTTTGGAATACAATCAATGCCATGGAATTGAATGCACATAGGCCTCAATCAGGGCACAAATACAACAAGAATCAACAGGTACAAAGACAAAAATAATACCATCATTCTAAAATCAATTACAAGATACATAATAGTATCTTTAAAATACAGAGCAATGCCCTAGAAATTGAAACCAATTGCAGAGTAGAAATGCCAAATCAAATGCCTACCTCAAAATATCGATGCCGTGAGGATCAAAGCATAGCTTTTTCTAAATCCAAGTTTAGAGAATCAATGCAGAGATTAGAAACTTGCTAAGTGCCGAGATGGGAAGATCACAGTGCCAGCATAAGGGTTTTGATAAAAATGATTAATTAATTTGTTCTCCCCTTTTTTATAGGGTTGAGGTTTTTAGCAATCATTTTTTTTTTTTGATGCTTTGTATTCTTACAAAGCATGGGTTTTATTTAATGGTGGGTCATCAAACGTGCTTTCCCCTTAATTGGGTTGAGATTCATTTGTTTGAATTGAGATTTAAATCCATATTTTTAGCATAGGTGGATTTGTGAAAATGTAAATGTTTTTAAAAATATGTTTTCCCCTTTTCTAATATTGGGTTGAGAACTATTTTTAAGGTATATTAGATCCACATTATTTGGTATAGGGGTAGGATTTTTAATGTGAATTCATTGCAAAGGTCTTTATTGTAATTTTTGACAATGGTGTTTTATAAAGCATTGTCAAAATGTTATTTACAGCGCATGACTTAGTGCATAGGGTAATTTCTTTGACTATCTTTTGGGCGTCCCACCTTTTCTGCTACCCTAAAAACTTAGGAATTGGGCATTTGAGTTAAGGAGGCATTCATGGGCCTATTTGGAAGAGTTTTTTTTTCCCATTTTTAGGGAGGTCACATGAATGCAAATTCCTTGGTTTCTTTTTATACCTCTCACTTCTTTGATTGAGGTGAGTTCTTCTTTCCCTCTTTCTTGGAGGTGAATGTTTGTAGCTCTGGAGAAGCAAGCTGTACTTTGGCTCCCTTCAATTCAATTCATATCAATTGTCCTTCTTTTTCCTACAACTTTGTGATTTATTTTGGTGGATTTGATGTCATGCATTGTGATAAAAATTAGTCCTTTACTTGATATTTTGTTCATTTTGATGTACACAAGCATTGTTATTTCCTAAAGTCTCAACCTGTGTGCATTTGAATATATTTGGGTTTGTGGAAGTCATGTTCCCTTCTCATTTAAAACTAGCACCTTGTTATTTCTAAGGGAAAAATCAGATTAGGGAGAAGTTGTGATGCTCAGGTTATGTTCTGAATCACATTGTGAGTTCATTTTTAGTTTGTGGATCTATCAATGTTTAGTGAATCACCTAGATTAGTTTTGAGTTTCATGCACTCTCTCTCCCTTTTCCTTCAAAGTTCAATCAAGTTTTAGGTGATTCAAGGGGAAGCCAACCCTGAATCCAGAGATCTACTCTCTGATAGGTTACCCACAACCTGAGAGTAGTCCCATGTTTCATGGGATTGCTAGGTTTTACACTTAGCCATACTCAGTTGCAATCCCTAGTGACAAAAATGATACAATGGTGGAAAAATCAATGATATCAACTAGTGCCACCTATATTTATTCCATTTGGTTCACCTGTACCTTTCCTATTTGTATCTATGCTTACACCTCTTCTAGAGCTAGGATGTGAACCATTTTGGGCCATACTAGTGATGAACATCTGAATCATAACACTGAATTGATCCATCTAACTCCTAAGCTAATTCATGCCAATCTGTAAAGCCCTAGCATCCTAAGAAAGTGTATTTGGTTCCTGTGAAGTTGGAACTACCTATGATGGTGGGATAGGGACTGGAGAAACTTGTGGAGTAGGACCATGAGGAATGAGTATCTGTCTAGGTACTCTAGGTCTTTATCAACCCCAATCTATAATCCTAATTTGAGGAATAGCTCTCCTCACTCCACCCCTCATCCCCAATCTTGCAACTCTGTTACCTTGAACTATAGCACCACCATCTCTCAAAGGACCGCGAGCTAAAATATGTCCATCACCCCAACCACCTCTCCCACCTCTCCCATCAATATCATCATCATTTGATATGCCATCAATATCAGGAATAGCCTCTGCAAGATCTATGAAATGTGGAAAGGGAGGCTATGTAAACCACTAAGCATAATAATTTTTCATTCTAGCATCAACAATATGATCTCTCATATCCCAGGATAAATATGATAAAGAAAGAATCTCATCATGAGAAATGTGATAATCTATCTAAGGACCCCACATAAATCTCTCTTCCTATAATTGCACATATAGTGCCAAACCCTGTGGCATGCCCTGTACTTAGCCAAACGTTTAGAGTACCCTATGGAAGAAAAACCTCTCAATCATCAAAGGAGTCTACCCAATCATCCATAGAGGCATAAACATGAAGGGAAGCTTTGGATCATTCTCTCTCTAGGGCTTGCATCCAAGGTATGGTTTCCATCAGACCTAATCAATATCATCTAGCATGCATCCCCAAAAATCTAGTTTTCCCAAGTGAGGCTAGACAACTACTCCCTCATAGATATATGCATATATAAAACTATGATCTCTATCTTGGGCTTCAATAGGCCTCGTGATAGGAAGGTTCTCCCAAGTCCAAAGAAGTAACAAAATAGCACCTGTGGATAATGTAGCACCATGATGATAAACTACATGGTGTAAATCATGATAAAAATATGCAAGTACACAAGAAACCCAATCAAATCCACATGGATGACCAATCATATCCTCTAAGATCCTTCTTAAACCAACAATGAAATCATGTTGTCTCTGATTTGGTAATAAGAATCCCCCGATCAATATGCCCAAAACTACAAGAAAAGTAGGAAAAGAGACAAATTGTGCCCATGGGATAATATCACCACCAATAGTAGCATCTCCAAAGACTTTTTGGCAAGCTGAACCATTGTAAACTTGATTATAATATACCATATCACCCCATGTCAAAATTTGAAGCAATTTGTGTACATCCTCAAGGGTTATTGTCATCTCACCCATAGGTAAATGAAAGGTATTATAGTCAAAGTGTCAGCACTCCACCATAACAGTGAGAAGACCTTGATTCATGTGGAATCAAAGAATGTCTAAAAGGAAGAACAAACAACAATGATTGATAAGTCATCGCTCCCAAGCACTCAGCTGTTCAACCATATCTAAGTTCCATGTATATAAACCCCAGACATATAGTTTTTAGAGGTGAACCTGTTGAATCAAGTTACATCACATCAGTAAAAATCACCTAAGTGGATCATCAAAAGTCAATCAAATAACCTATCATCCTATTGCTCACCTAGAATATAATCATTTTTTCCTAATTCTAATCAGAGAAGATGGAAAAACATCAAATCAATCATATCAATTTATTAGAATTGGAAATCAACATTCATTGAACAAATGATCAAACTAACATTACAACACTTTTTGTCATAATAGGCATAATATTTTTTATCAATCGATCGATTGCGAAAATTAATTGGATTAGACATACCATTAATCAATCAAGTTAAACATTAAAAGAAAGAAGCTACACGTCATTTTATTCTATTCTACACACTAAAATGCCTAAGTACTATTATGTTTATCACACACATTACAAAAATTATTAAAAGTGCTAAAACATCCAGTACACATCATTTCATATCATACGTGCTATTTTAGAATAGTGTAAGCACTATTAAATCAGTAACTTGTACTGATCTATTCATATGCGCTACTAAATCTATCAAATGCATTAAAATACTTCTAGGGAACATGTTCATACACGTTAGTTAACCTATTGTAAATTTTATTTTAGTGCACAAACATGCTAAAACATATTCCTACATGCTACTAAAACTAGTCTTACCTGCTATTTTTTAAAATTGGCAAATATAGAACAAATCAATGCCTAAAAGCTCAAAAAAATTTAGTAAAATGGAAAAATCAGAAACAAGAAAGGATCAAGGTACTCATCGAAGGTTTGTAGTCATGTGGGTGTTGGAATATGTGGCCTTTCTCAAACCCATACTCTCAAACAGGGACTGCCATCGTTGCTATATCACCACAAATCTCAGAGTAAAAAGTCAAAAGAAGGCATGAAAATGAATAGTGAAAATGACTTTTTGACTCCTTTATATAGTCATTTGACCTAAAAAGGAAAAAATTTAGCACATTTTTTACCTAGGGTCAAAATTGTTCAACTATTTTTTTTTGCAATTGGGGCACTATCATCAATGAGTTGTCATATCATTATCAGAAATGAAATTGAACTTGCACAATATTATTGTAAATTTTTTAGGAAATCACAAATTCATCAAATCAACTTCCATTTTATTTTCGAGGGGTAGGATATCGTAAAGGAGGTAAAATCAAGCAGAATGGTGAAATTTCTCAAATTAGAGGCATTGAGTGCAATTTTTTTGAAATCATTAGTGGGACATCAATATCAGTGAAACTTTTTATATCCAATATCATATTAGGAGTCCATCATTGAATCATGGTTTCATCATCCAATAATTTTTACATCAAATCAATCATCAAAGTTAGATCGGACATTAGTTAATCGAATAAATTAGACATTTTTTGAACCAACATGCTTTGCACATTAATTCAAAGAGGGGCATTTGTATACACCTAAAAATGTTCAAGGGAAATTGATATGAGAAATCAAGGATAAAAGAATTAATTAATTAAAATCAAAGCCAACAGGAGTAATTAAATAAAAAATAGAAAATAATTATGTAATTGGTTTTAATCAATTAATTATTTAGTTAAATCAAATCAAATTCGACCCATTTAAGGGTACACATGTCTAAGATAAATCAATTAAACCATTTATTAATTTCTATTTTTCTCACCAACCACATGGGGATAAAAATAAAATCAACCAATGAGAATGAAGGAATGAACTCACATGGATCAAAGCCAAATCAATTCTCCATCACACATCTTGGAGATGTATCTTGACTGTTCATTTTGTCTCTTTGTTCCAATCTTTGAGAACAAAATATTTACTTTGTCCCAACATTTGAGACAATTAACTTGACTCAAAATTAATCATGATTCATCTTACTCTACTCCTAAGCCTTGGGAAAATCCATAAATAGAGGGAAAAATTAGGAGAAAAAGATCCATCTTCATACTTTGCAAATTGCATCCTCATTATAGACATTTAGTAGTGATTTCTTAGCATATTTTAGCATAATAGAGTTAGGTTTTTTTAATTGCATCATAGATCATTAATTATCATTCTAGAGCTATCTCTAATGAATGCTAATCTGAGAGAATTTCTTTGGCTTTTCTAGTTAGAGATCCAGAGGATGCTTATTGTCATTATTTCAATTCAGTTGCTTCAAAATTGTTGTATTTTCCATAATTGAGTTGATATTTTCATGAACTAATCCTATGAAGGCATTTTACATACACACTATCCATTTATCCTTATCTATATCACTCAAGAAATATCAATTATATTATTCATTTCTTACTTCCATTAACCCTATCGCCTTTGATCTTTCTCATCATTTCATATCCTATCTCTATCCTATCTAGATTGAACCCTTGATCTTGATCAAAATTAAGGACATATAATGCAAAACATGTTTTCAAAATCCTCTTGACATGTCCATTCCTTTGGACCACATTCTTTTCAATGCATTATGATCATTACCCTACATGCTATTCATATGCACAATGTCATTAGCCTACATTGTCATATGTAATCCCTTAGCTCATAAAATATGTTATCATAAGATAGTCCTTGAAAATATCGTTCACTTCCTCCATCCTTCACTTATCCATTCTATCCAATAAGTTCATTCACCCACTCATAATGACCTATGCCTTGCTAGACATTAGGGGCAAATTAATATGATCTTTCTTGAGAATTAGTGACCAATTGTAGACATCTAAAATTGTCCTATGTTTGCGAGTTTTCACTAATTACTAATTTTTCCCCTATTAAATAAATAGATCTTTAATTATTTGAATAATAATCTGTATTCTTCTAATTCTTCATTAAATCCTATCATTGCACCATTCAATCATTTACCCAATATTAAATAAATAATCAATATTTTTTAATTAACCGACCTTTAATCAAGTGGTCTTTATCGTTTAATTAAATTCAATTTCTATAGTCTCACAATTTAAATAGTTATTCCTAATTATTTAAATTGACTAATTAATTCTTCTAATTAAATTCATTCCTACAAAATTAATATAATTTCAATTTCGCCTCATTTATAATTTATTCCATATTAATTTTGAATTAATTCCATCTTTCTCTAAAATTGAATTTTTAATTCAATTTAAGTGCAAAATCTTTCTCAAAATTAGAAAAATTATATTAATGAGTTATTTTAAATTTCCAAAAAATAAAAATCCTTCAAAAATAAAGAATCAATCTTCTCTCAAAAATGCATTTTGGAGAATTAAACAAAATTAAAAAGAAAAGAGGAAGGAAATCAACAGTCGAATTGAGATCATTAGATGGCAATGCAAGAAACCAAAGAAAGATCGCTGATATTTTGCACACAAGGAAGGGGAAGTGCCTTCCCTAGGACCAATGAAAGTTACTACTTGGAACGTTAGGGGTTTGAACACTCCTAACAAACAAAGATTAGTCAAAAGATACCTAAAGAATTTCGAATTAGAAATTATAAAGCTTCAGGAAACTAAGTTAAGTAAGGAAGAGAGTATTAAGCTTAGCAACAAACTAGGAATTTGGAGGTCCAAGTTTGAGTTTTCTAGGGGTGCCTCTGGTGGCCTAGCTATCCTATGGGACCCAAGGAAAGTCATAGTCACTATTTCACATAGACACAACAATTGGATAGCGATAGAAGTCAGTAGTCTTAAATCTAATCTAAAATTTATGCTGACTAATATTTATGGTCCTATTCCGAATGAGGAGAAAAGGAAGGTCTAGCAAGACATTCAAACCTTTCTCCAATTGAACAAAATAGCTACTCATATATTAGGTGGTGATTTTAACGCTATCCTAGACACAACAGAAAAATTCAGAGGTTCCCATTTTATCTCACAATCTTAGAAAGACTTCAACCTTTGGGTGACAGATAACCATTTAATAATTATTAACACTAATAATGGAATTTACACTTGGAATAATAGAAGATCTGGCTTCAGCCACATAGCAGAGAAGTTGGACAGATTCATGATCAGTGGTAATTCCGATCCCGTGAACCAACTAGTTAATGCGAAAATTCTCCCTAAGGCTGGCTCAAATCACTTCCCAGTTAGACTCACAATTACAGAAAGCTGTAAACCTCACAGAAACCCCTTCAAATTTGACTTTATGTGGTTTCAAAACCCGAAATTCATTAATCTATTGGAACAATGGTGGAACCAAATCTCGATTAAAGGTTCTAAAATGTATAGTCTAGTGGCTAAATTAAAAATTATTAAAAATAAAGCACTGGAGTGGAATAAGAATAACTTCAATAATATATTTATTGAAAAAACTAACATTGAACAAGAATTAGAAGATCTAAATAATGAAGTAATAGATAAATGAATGTAGTTATTTAAAGGAAAAAGGGCTTATGGCCAAATATAATGCGATTCTTCTTAAGGAAGAAATCGTTTGGAAACAGAAATCAAGAGAAACTTGGTTAAAGGAGGGGGACTCCAACACGAAGTTTTTTCATAACTAAACTAAGTTTAAAAGAAGTGTCAATAGAATTTCAAAAATTAAAAACAGTGAAGGTCTCCTTGTCGAAAACCCAAAACAAATTTCAGTGACTCTAGTGCAATTTTATCAAACCCTCCTCAACAATAATGTCTCGATCAACCCAGAAGCTCAAAATGAAATGTTAAAAGAAATCCCCAAATTAATATCAAAAGTAGATAATAAAATGATTAATGAAAAATTAATTTTAGAAGAAGTAAAAACTGCGGTCTTCCAAATGCAACCAAAGAAAGCACTTGGACCAGATGGATTCCAGGCTGGTTTTTTCCATGAGTGTTGGCATTTCATGGGTAATGAAGTCTGGCAAGCTATGGAAGCAACTAGAAATTTAGGCTCTTTACTATCTTAAAACAATAACACCTTCTTTACTCTAATACCTAAGAAAAATGAAAGCACAGAACCAGGGGATTTTAGACCCATTTCTTTATGCAACACTATCTATAAAATCTTATCTAAATGTTTGGCAAATAGACTTAAGACACTTCTCCCCATTATCATCTCTGAAGAACAGACAAGTTTTGTAGCCAACCGATCTATTCTAGATGGTATAATCATAGCCAAAGAATTAGTACATACTGCCCAAACTACCAAGACTCCTAGCATGCTTATTAAAATAGATATTCAGAAAGCTTATGATAAAGTAGACTGGACTTTTCTCTACAAATGCCTATAGGCCTTTGGCTTCTCAAAACAATGGACAAATCTTATCTTCAACTGCATTTCCACTCCCAAAATTTCAATTCTAATTAATGGCACTCCAGAAGGATTTTTTAGTATTTTGAGGGGTATCAGACAAGGAGACCCCTTGTCTCCCTTCCTATATGTGATCATGGTGGAAGCTTTAGGAAGAACAATTAGTAAGAGACATCTAGAAGGCAACATTTTAGGTTTAAAGGCATCGAATAATGTTCCTACTATTACTCATCAACAATTTGTTGATGACACCATTCTCCCAGGCTTAGCTTCAGTATCCAAAGCCAAGGCCTTTAAAGATACCCTTGACCTCTATATGAAAGCGTCCGGTTAGCAAGTAAACCCAAATAAATCGGAGATCTTTTTTCTCAATACCACTCTGATAATGGAAAAGGAAATTTGTAAAGTGTTCGGTTATAATCTTGGGAAGTTTCCCTATAAGTATCTAGGAATTGAAATAGACAAAGGCACCCTATCCTCCAAACTCTAGCACCAAGTGCTCATTAAAATCCAGAACAAAAGGAGCACATGGAAAGGTAGGTGGCTTACAAAGGCTAGAAAAACCACCATGATCAAGTCAGTACTCTCAACCATCCCCACATATCAGATGTTTGTTCTTCCCCTCCCAATTAACGTTAAAAACAACCTAGACAAAGTATTTAGGGATTTCTACTGGCAAGGCTCTTCAAAAGAGAAAAAACCAACCTTACTTAAATGGGAATCCCTTTGCAAACCAATCTCTAAAGGAGGTTTGGGTATTAAAAACCTTCTATGGCAAAACAAAGCCTTGGGTGCTAAGTTGATATGGAGATTATAAAAAGAATTTAATAGTAAATGGGCCACAATTTTACTAAATAAATATATACCAAATGCAGATCCTATTAACATTTTCAGAGTCCAATCACATGTTAAAGGATCTAGGATGTGGAACTTCATCAAGGATTCCAGAGGAATCATAAATAAATTTCTCACTTGGGATGTAGGTAATGGGGAGAAAGCTTTATTCTGGGATGACTCTTGGGTAGGCCTTCCCACCTTGACTTCTCTAGGTTTTTCCCCTAACTTCATAGAAGAATGTAAAAATAAGATTGGACTGTATCTTTCAAACTACCTTAGCGCGGATATGGATCTTCCTTCAAAACTTATAAATATCGACACATTTTCAATTATAGAAAGCCAGAGACTCTTGACTATTATTAAGGATAGAGAAGTGGTTGTCAAAAATAGACCGGATAAATTGATATGGGTTGGATCGAACAATGGAAAATATTCTCTCAAAGAAGGCTATAAGACTATACTAGCTGAGGAGAAGATGGATAATTTAGATATGCCCCTGAAACTTTGTTGGAATAAAACATATCTCCCCAAAGCTGGGATGTTTCTTTGGGTAGCCATGCAAAGGAAGATCCTCACTACGGATAAAATTACCAAACTAGGGTTTGAAGGGCCATCCCGATGCACTCTCTATGAAAATTACATTGAGGATGTTGATCACCTTCTCCTTAATTGTGAATTCACATAGTAGTACTGGAACTGGTTATTGCAATGTCTTGGTTGGAAATCCGCATTTCATATGGATCTCTTGAGTACACTTAAATCCTGGCCAACATTATTTAAGGATAATCTCTATAGAGATATATGGATTGTAGCCCCTTCCATTTTAGTTTGGGAAGTCTGGAAAGAACGTAACAGAAGAATCTTTACCAGGAAAAAACTAGAATGGAGGTCACTCATTAATAAAATAGAAATATCAATCACGGAGATAATTAATTCCTCCCTGAGGGACCAAGTCTGCTATGAGGAATCATTCAAAATTTGGGACAACAAAATTAGATTGAAATGGCCTAATTTGTAGGTACCACCCCTCTATGGGAAAGGAGGAAATAAAACCAAAATAGATCATGCAAATAGCAAATGGATTCCTCCAGATGTGGGTTGGTACAAATTGAATTTTGATGGGGCATCAAGGGGAAACCTAGGTATTGCAGGTATTGGTGGAATTATCAGAAACTGGAATGGAGAAATTATAGCTAGTTTCTCCCATCCCATCAATCCCACCAATAACAATATGGCAGAGTGCAAAGTGGCTTTGGCGGGCCTAAATTTGTGTAAGGATCTTAATATAACAAAACTTATTATTGAAGGTGACTCACAGATTATAATCAATGCTATATAATCTAAGAAGACTCCAAATTAGACTCTAAATGCTAAAATAGAGGAAATAGCTTTAATATTAGACAACATCCCCAAGTATGAAATCAAACACACCTACAGAGAAGGCAACACTGAGGCTGATAAACTAGCAAATCTAGGGGCTGATGGCATGAAAACTCTAAATAAATACACACCTCACCTCTGAGAGATATCTAGTTAAATTACTCCCTAAATATTGGACAATAACTTAAGAGGTTCACTCATTATCTACATTCATCCCAGAGAATTAGAGCTTAGAGCTAGTCTTCTAGGCTCTAGCTCCCTATCCCTACAATTGTGTAATCTAAGGCTACAAGGCACCTGGTAGATAACATATTTGAAGGTATACCCAGGATCTTGACCCACCTCCAAATGCAGACTCAACTAAATTACAGAGCAATGTGGCTCACTTTAGAGGTTGAAGACAAAGCTAATAGCAAGCCCTTGGCTGTTAAGGGATTCTAATATTAATACTAGTATCTTTACCTATTGATTTTCCTCCCCTTTTAAGCCAATCATTATACCCTTTTCCCTCATCATTAGTCTCCCCTTTCATGGGTTTATAACTCAGCATAAATGGAAATTATATTTGGATTAGATCATTATCTTTAAAACCAATGTTAAATGTAATTTTGTATTCATTTACTTCTGTCGACAATGCTAGCACCATTACTATTGACCAATTGTTGTAATGATTATAACACCTACAAACATAATGCCTCTTAGGTTGAGCTCAACTCCCTGGAAAAAGATAAGAGAAAATTAATCATTGCCACTATAGGGATGAAGGTGTCTATGTTGGTAATGATCATCAGTTATGATCATTACAGCAATTGGAGCTCAGAATAATTAGTCTTCAGTCCCCTGCTCCATAATCCTGAATAACTTGTCACATGAGATTCACGAGATTATTTAGGGATAGTCACAGATTTATGATGATTACAAGACAACCCAGATGATAACTCATGTATATGATTAGGATGACATATACGGCTCCAAACTTATTTTAGCAGATTAGCTTTTGAGGTATTTCAAACTATGATGTTTCATTATCTCTATTAAATTAAACATATATTTGGCTCTAATAATGTCACGGGATACAATCCTAAATGTTGTTGCCTGAAACTACACATTTTTCATCATGGCTAGCCTAGATAAACACCGGTGCCTATTATGACAGGTAATGTTCTGACCCAGTGTTCTCCTCCACTTCGAAACATAAACTATTGAAAGCTTAGCAACAGAATGCACAAACTGTTGTAGTCTAGAAAGATCAGAGGGTATATTTAATAAGTGAGCCATTTCAATTCTAAACTAGAATGAGCATGGAAACAAAACTCCTAACCTTCTACACAAAAAGTGATAGAGCCATGGCCTTTAGAGGCCCCATTTACCTTGAGAGGTGGAATCAGTTATTGAATCCACTTCCAGACTCAACAAGGAGGGTGATTGTGAAGTCATTAGGAGACTAGCATTTCAATAACATATACACCTATAGGACCTTAGTCAAGTCAGTACTCTCAGCCATCCCCACATATCAGATGTCTATTCTTCCCCTCCCGATGAACGTTAAAAACAACCTCGACAAAGTATTTAGGGATTTCTACTGGAAAGGCTCTTCAGAAGAGAAAAAATCAGCCTTAATTAAATGGGAATCCCTTTGCAAACCAATCTCTAAAGGAGGTTTGGGTATTAAAAACCTTCTATGGAAAAACAAAGCCTTGGGTGCTAAGCTGATTTGGAGATTATACAAAGAATTTAACAGTAAATGGTCCATGATTTTACTAAATAAATATATACCAAACACAGATCCTATTAACATTTTCAGAGTCCAATCACACATTAAAGGATCTAGGATGTGGAACTTCATCAAGGATTCTAGAGGAATCATAAATAAATTTCTCACTTGGGATGTAGGTAATGGGGAGAAAGCTTTATTCTGGGATGACTCTTGGGTAGGCCTTCCCACCTTGACTTCTCTAGGTTTTTCCCCTAACTTCATAGAAGAATGTAAAAATAAGATTGGACTGTATCTTTCAAACTACCTTATCTTGGATATGGATCTTCCTTCAAAACTCATAAATACCGACACATTTTCAATTATAGAAATCCAGAGACTCTTCACTATTATTAAGGATAGAGAAGTGGTTCTCAAAAATAGACCGGATAAATTGATATGGGCTAGATCAAACGATGGAGAATATTTAGTCAAAGAAGGCTATAAGACTATACTAGCTGAGCAGAAGATGGATAATTTAGATATGCCCCTGAACCTTTGTTGGAATAAAACATGTCTCCCCAAAGCTGCGATGTTTCTTTGGGTAGCCATGCAAAGGAAGATCCTCATTGCAGATAGAATTACCAAACTGGGATTTGAAGGGCCATCCCAGTGCGCTCTTTGTGAAAAGCACACTGAGGATGTTGATCACCTTCTCCTTAATTGTGAATTCACACAGTAGTGTTGGAACTGGTTATTGCAATGTCTTGGTTGGAAATCCGCATTTCATATGGATCTCTTGAGTACACTTAAATCTTGGCCAGCATTATTTAAGGATAATCTCTATAGAGATATATGGATTGTAGCCCCTTCCATTTTAGTTTGGGAAGTTTGGAAAGAACGTAACAGAAGAATCTTTACCGGGAAAAAACTAGAATGGAGGTCACTCATTAATAAAATAGAAATATGAATCACGGAGATAATTAATTTCTCCCTGAGGGACCAAGTCTGCTATGAGGAATCATTCAAAATTTGGGACAACAAAATTAGATTGAAATGGCCTAATTTGTGGGTACCACCCCTCTATGGGAAAGGAGGAAATAAAACCAAAACAGATCGTGCGAATTGCAAATGGATTCCTCCAGATGTGGGTTGGTACAAACTAAATTTTGATGGGGCATCAAGGGGAAACCTAGGTACAGCAGGTATCGATGGAATTATCAAAAATTGGAATGGAGAAATTATAGCTAGTTTCTCCCGTCCCATCAATCCCACCACTAACAATATGGCAGAGTGTAAAGCGGCTTTGGTGGGCCTAAATTTGTGTAAGGATCTTAATATAACCAAACTTATTATTGAAGGTGAGTCACATATTATAATCAATGCTATACGATCTAAGAAGACTCCAAATTGGACTCTAAATGCTAAAATAGAGGAAATAGCTTTAATATTAGATAGCATCCCCAACTATGAAATCAAACACACCTACAGAGAAGGCAACACTAAGGTTGATAAACTAGAAAATCTAGGGGTAAATGGCATGAAAACTCTAAATAAATACACACCTCACCTCCGGGAGATATCTAGTTAAATTACTCCCTAAATATTGGACAATAAGTTAAGAGGTTCACTCATTATCTACATTCATCCCAGAGAATTAGAGCTTAGAGCTAGTCTTCTAGGTTCTAGCTCCCTATCCCTACAATTGTGTAATCTAAGGCTACAAGGCACCTGGTATATAACATATTTGAAGGTATACCCAGGATCTTGACCCACCTCCAAATGCAGACTCAACTAAATTACATAGCAATGTGGCTCACTTTAGAGGTCGGAGACAAAGCTAATAGCAAGCCCTTGGCTGTTAAGGGATTCTAATATTAATACTAGTATCTTTACCTATTGATTTTCCTCCCCTTTTAAGCCAATCATTGTACCCTTTTCCCTCATCATTAGTCTCCCCTTTCATGGGTTTATAACTCAACATAAATGGAAATTATATTTGGATTAGATCATTATATTTAAAACCAATGTTAAATGTAATTTTGTATTCATTTACTTCTGTCGACAATGCTAGCACCATTACTATTGACCAATTGTTGTAATGTTTATAACACCTACAAACATAATGCCTCTTAGGTTGAGCTCGACTCCCTGTAACAAGATAAGAGAAAATTAATCATTACCACTATAGGGATGAAGGTGTCTGTGCTAGTAATGATCATTAGTTATGATCATTACAGCAATTGGAGCTCAGAATAATTAGTCTTCGGTCCCCTGCTCCATAATCCTGAATAACTTGTCACATGAGATTCGTGAGATTATTTAGGGATAGTCACAAATTTATGATGATTACAAGACAACCCAGATGATAACTCATGTATATGATTAGGAAGACATCTACGGCTCCAAACTCATTTTAGCAGATTAGCTTTTGAGGTATTTCAAACTATGATGTTTCATTATCTCTATTATATTAAACATATATTTGGCTTTAATAATGTCACGAGATATAATCCTCAATGTTGTTGCCCAACACTACACATTTTTCATCATGGCTAGCCTAGATAAACACCAGTGCCTATTATGACAAGTAATGTTCTGACCCAATGTTCTCCTCCACTTCGAAACATAAACTATTGAAAGCTTAGCAACAGAATGCACAAACTGTTGTAGTCTAGAAAGATCAGAGGGTATATTTAATAAGTGATCCATTTCAATTCTCAACTAGAATGAGCATGGAAACAAAACTCCTAACCTTCTACAGAAAAACTGACAGAGCCATGGCCTTCAGAGGCCCCATTTACCCTGAGAGGTGGAATCAGTTATTGAATCCACTTCCAGACTCAACAAGGAGGATGATTGTGAAGTCATTAGGAGACCAGCATTTCAATAACATATACACCTACAGGACCAATGGAGGGATTATTGGGATATATATATATATATATATATATATATATATATATATATATATATATATATATATATATATATATATATATATATATATATATATATATATATATATATATATATATATATATATATATATATATATATATATATATATATATATATATATATATATATATATATATATATATATATATATATATATATATATATATATATATATATATATATATATATATATATATATATATAATCGATTGTAAACTCTTTTTAGTCTTTTCATTTTAAACTTCTGTTAGATTGGATTTTTCAAGGATAGAGATACATTCAACACACCTCTTTAAAGTAATTTATACCAAGGTATGTCTTTCATCAGACAGTATATTAGACATGGTTATAGATAGTTACTTCTTTCCCGATTCCTTTGGACAAAATGTTTAAACTGACATTTTCTATTTTTTGATAGAAAGTACAGCAGACTTAGAGGTTAAAATACTCTAAACAGATATAAGATTTATATCCTTCTTGTTATGATGATAGGAGTAAGAGGTAAATAATGTTAGAAGAATAACTATTATTTTGGCTTCTATCATTAATTTTATTAAGACATTGATCAATTAAATTGAGTATTGGTTTCATATGGATATAAGGTCATACGGTCTAAAGAAAAACTAGTTTTGTAACCTTATAATTATCTTCCATGTATAAAAATTCCTTTTTAAAGGTAATGTAATTAGGCACCTATTCTCTTTCATCCTTTTATTCAGAATCATAAACTATCTAATTACTGAAATTAAGTGCATGTTGATGGAATTATTAGTTATTATTTATCATTTTTATTATTTCTTGATAAGGGCTAACCACTGGAGGTGGAAGTTTCTTTTGTCTTGCATTTCAGGTAGAAATAATCATATGGAAGGTAGACCCTTCTTCCATCCGAAGAACAAAAAGCAAAGAATATACATTAATGGTGGACAATACCAAGCAAGCAAATAAATCACTCTATTACTGAAGATCTTAGAATGAAATTCTTCAAATTATTGATCTATTGTATGAAACATAAAGCTGTATCCTTAAAAAAAGCATTGTAATAAATGTTATTTTAAACCTAGATATTCTCAAGCAGTGGGTATGCCCACTGAAAGCTTGTACTTCTAGTAAACCATCAAATGATTTTGAGCCATGGGAATGCCCACATGAGCTATGTATTCTGACAAATCTTGACAATGTCGAGTCGTGGGTATGCCCACGTATTGTTGTATAAGTACAGGACCTATGGTCCCAGGCAAGGCTGGAGGTTTTCTCAACCTCGATCTTTCCTACCAGTGCCTGTAGCGAGTGGGGTCACATTGTAAATTATTAATCATATTAATAAAAAACTTTCAGGGCTTCGGCCTTTTACCGATCAAAAAAAAAAAAAGCATTTTGGAAACTATTATCTTCGAAATAAGAAAAAACTCCTAATCCCTTTCTTCTCTTCTTTTTTCCTAAATTAACTCTCTTCTTTTGAATTTAAATTGGAAATAAATCTATCTCTGGAAGGTTCCTAAATTCTTTCATCTCTAATTATCTCAACTATTGATTATGATTTTCTTAGATTAATCTCGATCGTCCATTCAATTCTAAAAATCTATTTATACCTACTTTCAAACCCATTTGAGGGATCCCAATTTTGAATACATCTAACTTTTGCATATTTTATTTTCTTCATTTATGCAATCAAGTAATCATAATCTTAGTTTCTCAAATCTTTGAGTCAAGATGGAGCAAAATCATTTTTGAGTGCCATCAATCTGAACCCCCAACAGATTTCTAGGAAGCAATAGAAGGAATCAAACTATGTGTTGGTAGTTGTGTTTTGATTGTTATTTTATTTTTAATTATTTATCTCTCTAAGCTTGTCTTCTATTGTTTGTAGGGTTTTAATGATTAATAGTATTCTTGTTTCATTCTTGATTTGGTGCTACTAACCCTTCATTTCCTGAGCCTATGTAGATTCCCCTACAACACCAATGAAGCATTCTAAAAAATCATAAAAAATGTTAAAAGTTGTGAAAATGTTCAAGAAAACATAAAATTTCAAAAAATCTAGAAAAATAAAATATTATAAAAAATTCAAAAAAAATAAAATATGATCAATAACCCAAAAAAATCAAATATTATAAAAAATCCAAAAAATCAAATATTATAAAAAATCCAAAAAAATTAAATATTCTTAGAAGTCCAAAAAATCATAAAATTTCAAAAATCCAAAAATATGCAATAAAACTGCTCAGAGACAAATATATTGAATACAATCACAACATTGTGCTTAATCAAAATCAATCAACAACCTACCAAGCTACCTTATGATCATGGAATCTATAATTTGTATCCAACTATCTCATGTCTTTATCAAACACTATCATGATCTATTAATTGTCTTATACAGGATGAATCCTTCCTAAAACCAGACATCTCGATCATTTACCAACCTCTCAGACTACTCACATCAACTGTGACAAGAATCATTTATGCATGAAAGCATGATGGTTGTTTGTTTGATATCTTTGACTAATTTTTTATTTTAATCTGTGGTGACATGTCTTTTCATTTCTCTCTGATGTCTCTGACTAGAGATCTTATCTCTAGGATATCTTTAACTAGAGAGATGATCATGGGGAATGTTCATGTGTTTTCTACCTATGGATTTTTCCTTAGTAACATGTCAATTGTCTTAGGACATGGCCATTTAAGAGTCATTGAGGGCATATGGATCACATGTGATTAGGGGCATTCCTTTACTTTATGATGTATCTTCCTCCATGCAATTAGTATGTTGATTCATTTGGGTCTAATCCATATCCAAATGAGTTTATATATTTTCCATAATAAGATCATTGATGATATAGAACCTAAAAAAGAACAATAATTCCCATAAACTTTTTCATCTATCTGTCATCATTTCTCATATTCCTTTTATGATCCTTCCATCATAGTTTTCCCTCTTATAATCATAATCTCCAAACTGATACATGTTGATCCTATCAATATCAAATAACTTATTGCTTGTCGATCAACATCAATATTGGGGCATCACCTTGCAACCAACATCAATTGTGACTTACCTTCTTGCAATCAACCAATTTTTTGCAAATCAATCCTAATCTGCATAGTTAGCTATCAACTATCTTAATCAATCCTTATCGGTTTGTAACTAGCCCTATCAACTCAATCAACTATCAACTAGCCTAATTAGCTTATTCTGTATAGTTATCCTGATCATTTCCATCAATTGGTTAGTTACACTTATTAGATGTCTATCTTATCATTTTCTTAGTATAGTATATGAGCATCTTATGCAGCTTAATCATTCATGCAACAACATCATTTATCAAATCTTTCCTTGATCTATTGAGAGATTTTTACTCAAATATTTGGCACAATCTCTCGAGGGGGAATATACCTATCATTATTAACCAGTCAAATTGGGGCATGTATCAACAAGTACAAATATTTTTTTTGAAACAATTCTGTGTTAAATTATTTCTTACTACTTATAGACACCTAAAAATGTCCTAATGAAATCAACAAAATTCATTTATTAATTAAATATACATTTATATTTATTTAATTAATTTATTAGCCTCTTCATCTATTATTTAAATAAATATTTTTATTTATTTAAATAATTCATTAGCTTTCTCTATCTCAAAAACTAAATTTTTATTTATCCATTTATCATACCATTTTCCTCTATTTATAGAATAATCACGTTTGTTAATTTTATACATTCATAAATCCTCTTCTTTCATATTTAGGTAATCACATGGATTAACTCCTAAATTTTATTCTCACACCACTTGTCGTTTGTCTCTTTGTTTGGCCTTTTTCCACCTTTCCTATGCCTAGGTTTAATGCATCTTGAAAAGTCAAACTTTCTCTACCTAATCTCTAATCCTAGCCACTCATTTCTTATTGCCTCTTAATCTCATTCACTCCTTTCAAACCCTACCTAAGCTTTCATCATATGTAATCTCCTAGCTCCTTTTAATCTTAATTGTTGGTTTTCACGAGGTTTCTATAAAAGATCTTGCCTCTACACATTTGACTTGAGTTAGTGCATTTGTGAACTTGAGCCTATTGTGAACTTGCATAAATGTGCCCTTGCATACTAGCAATATTTGAGAATCCATTGCAATCAATCTCATTGTCATATCACCATACTTGTATTACTTCCATTATCAACTAACTATCATCATTCTCTATTGTCTCTTGTGCTTTGTGCTACAAAACTGAGAGCTCCCATATTTCATCATCAACACAAGAACTTGGAAGATAGGAGGACAATGGAATCAAGTGTTTCATGAAGGCATTTGGTTTTGTTTAGTGTTTATCTAACATGTTTTTTTTGCTTCTATGAATTAGCGTTCTCTTGATATGATGATTGAATGCATTATAAATTCCTTGCTTATGGTTGGGCTTGATTAGGGTTCGTAGTTTTGCATGTCATTTTTAGTTGTTGTCAATACCATTAAATTTCCACAATCCATGACATTATCTTTGTTATTTTTGGTACAAATTACAAATTTTGTACAAATTGTTTAAATGACATTTTCTATGCAGTCTTCTCTCATAAATTAATTCCCTATTTTAGCTCGAGAATGAAGATTATACCAAATAATCTATACTCAAATAATATTACTATTAAAAATAAACTTGGTCAAAATTCTAATAATAAATAATCTTGATGAATGACTATATAAATGATAATAGATCAAAAGAAAGTACCAATTGTTGTTTAAAGAAATTTATATTATTTATTTATGCTCTTAGACTTTGCTTCTGTAAGCAACAACACCCTTTATTTTTCTAATTGACTAATATAAAAAATAATTAGATTGACAACAAATTTCATTTGTATATGAAAAAAAGAAAAAAAGTGTACAAATGATTTTTTGTTTTCATCATTAATATTAGAAACAAAGTTTTAAATAAAGATATCTAAAATGATTTTATAATTCAATGCTATATTACAATAGAACAAAATAGAATATTTTTTAGAGTCTAATTAAAAGTGAAAAAAAATTATATAAAAAATATAAATAATAGATTTTCCAAGAAAAGTAAAAAGTAAATATGACCAATAGAACTGAAGCAATGTAACAAGAATTATTCAAAAATTGTTATGGATTGAAAAATCAGTACACCACAAAAGAGGATGGGACACATCAGGAGAGGCTTCTCTAATGGTAATGGTGATTTATGGGGTGTCTTTTCTAGCGGTTATGGAGATTTTAGACGGAATGGCTGGATGGTGGACATCATGGAATCTAGAAGAAAAGTCCCTTCAAGCCGCATTACAAAGATCTCATTGCATGGAACATGGGGCAAATCGAGAGGGATTTGGGGCCATCATCACCACAACAGGCGGGAACCTTTCCATTACAACAAAAAAAATAAAGGTGTATAAGGGTGTTGGGAGTTTTTGGCAAACAAGTTTCCTTTTCCTCAGACATACCAAAGAACTCTTGGGAAATCATTCAAAAAATGAAATCTAAGTTGGGACCTCTCACAGCTGAGGGGGACGAATGGATTCAAATTGGAAATGTATAAAGGCATAAATATAAATAGGGTGATGAAAGGGTCCAGACTCAAAATAAATAAGGGCATAAACCCTAATATTATCCCCATTTTCCAAATGATGAAAGGGGGAAGGCCCTTCAACCCTCCATTGACAAAGAAAACATGGTCACAAAAGTATTGGTACATTCATAACCAAAGACAACATATTTTGAAAGGGAGAAAAACTCTTAAGTTCAAAAATCTCAGTGGACAAGTCACTGGGAATAATAACATAAACCTAAAGGATAGATTCAAATGGCAGGAAAGGAACTCAAACCATGGGTAGAAACAAATGGATTCTAGGATCTTACATCAACTCGTGATTTCCTTTCCATAGATAGGATCAACAAGTGCAAAGGAGGGATTGGAGCCACTCAACACGAATTTGCAAGGGGCAAAGCAACAAGACCTAACATACACAAATTTTTTGATCACCCTTTCAGAGGAATTGATAGTCAACAGATGATGTATTTTATAAAAACAAACCATAATGTAAGTTCTAGGAAACCAACATGTGTTTTCTAGAGTTTCACGGTCAGGATTTTAGTAATGGGAATGATATCTCTCATATAGAATCAATAGATACAAATCTAGGTTTTTTCATAGTCATTTTCAAGAACAAGGAAAGTAGAGATAAAAAATTTCAAATGTAAAGGTTGGTTTCACAACAATAAAGGGTTACATATGCAACAATGGTATCCAAACTTTGATAGTAAAAAATAATCAATTAAATTTATTCCAATGTGGGTTTCTCTTGACAACCTTTCCATTGAGTATAGAGAGGTAGAAACTCTAGAATTTTCTTACAACAAGTTAGGGATATATCTAAATCATACCATCTATGATAAGGAACCATGTTTGGGGATTTGTCTTCTAATTAATATAGAAAATTAATTTCCATGTTCACTTAAAATAATCTCCAAATTTGGGATTTCGATCCAAAGGATTTTATATGATTATTAAATGGGACTCATGTATCCCTCCAGGGTGTCTCACTAAGGAAAGTGAATAAGGACATAGGGAGCTCTAGTACAAATATGGATCTCTTCTGACTTAATTTGACTGAGGTTCCAAGGAGTATGGAGAATAAGTGCTCAAGGGAGAAATGGAAGTCTAAATTGATCTTTCCATAAATAGATACTACAATAGAGTCAAGTCTTAGCTTTAGAGAACAAGAGGATGATAACTTTCTATAGATGATCAGTCTACTAGTGTGGATCTTTTATTGGAGTTTGATTCACTACTAAAAGGAGAAACATGGTTTGTTGTATATAAAATTTCCCCAATAAACAACATTTAACTATCTATAAGCATGTGGTGCTAGCTCTAATAAGATAGTAAAGACTAGACAAAAATGTTCTTTATTAGGAGATAAGACTTAAAACCAGTCATTAGGTCTTCCCAAGTCATCATAATTACAATTATAGCATTTCACTTAGATAAGACTCTCCCCAGTTCTTACTCAAATGGGATAACCTATCCACTCAGGCCCACCCTCTCATATTCAACCATAGGCAAGTGGACATTTTTATACTTTGATGTTGGATGGAAGTTCAAGAGAACCTATTCATAGAAATTGTTGAAAAAGTTTTTGCAGAAGATCCAAGGTTGTTTGAACATACAAGGAAAGTTTTGAAACATTACCAAAAAAAATGAAAGAGAAAAAATACTCACCAATGAAAACCCCAATGACCCAGGTATCCTAATGGAGGGTATCTTTAAGTCTTAGAAGATATCATTAGGTGGTATACATTATTCTAAGTCCAAGAGTTTACAGGAAAAAAAGGAACTGGATCTTGATTCAATGTTCTCTATGGGATCAAAAGACATGTTGGAATTAGAACCTAGAAAATCAAATGAGGTTAGTAGAGCTAATGAGGATAGTAGAGTTAACAATGAAATTCTACATACTAAATTGTTTGATTTCCTAAAGATAGCCAAGAACGGGTTGGGAGAAAAGTCTCATAGTCATAAGGATCCTGGTGGGGACAAGAGAAACTCTGAAATAACCATTCCACAATCGCAACATTTAGGCAGTATCACCAGTGGATGCAAACAATCATCTAGGATTTTAGAGAAAGAGTTGGAAGGAAGTTTCCAAGATACCCCTATTAAAGACTATAAAACCCAAGGGGCTAAGGATTTATCAGGGGAATACTCAGAGAGACAAAATCCATGAAAGATGATAGTCAAAGTTGGAATCTTCCCTCTTAAATAAAACAAGAAGAAGAAGAAGAAGAAGAAAGTGTTACTATAACTGATGGTGATGATGATGAAGGTCAACTGAGATCAAAGGTTTACAAGATATTAGAAACATTAGATCAATTATTATCTTTTCATTGATGCCAAGAAATTGATATCTGGTTTATATTGTGTTTCCATATCATTTGGAGTATGATATAAGTTGAATGAGTTAAGAAGAATAAGAAGAAGTGAAATGTTGTAACGATGAAGAGCTTAATTGGGTAATTGATACAGATCAAACAATGCTAAGATTATGTTGATATAACTGTTTTCTACCTAACATATGATTATATCAAGTTGGTAAAGAAGATTAATCAAGTCGGTAAGTAAAACAATTTTGGCTACTGAGTAGAAAATATCATTTGGTAAAAGAAAAGTAAGTTTCAGTAAAGGAAAAGGAACTCAAGACATTGAGAAGAAGGTTTCAATCACCGGGCCAAGTTAACCAAAATTTAGTTGAAGAAAATAATATAGTCACTGAGAAATGATCATAAATTAAATACAAGGATCAGAATGACATTTCATGTTGAGCTATGATGAGCTGGAAGATTCTAATGATAATCAAGAGTTAGTTGGAGAGATCTATGATCAGTAAAATTCATGATGATGATCTATGGTACAAATCTAAGTGGTAAAAAGAGAAGGAACAAGTTTCAAAAAAGTTCAAGTTCCAAGGTGATGATAAAACATTTTACAAAGCTCTAAATTCATTGAAATAGTTTTTGAAGTTGATCAAACAGATGAAATTAATCAAAACAAAATGTTATAAAGGAGATTAAGAAGAAAAAAAAATTCCATATAAAGGATGAATTTGTATGAACAAATGGCTAGAAAATCAAAGGGTTATTGAGTCACTGACTGAAGCAATGAAGAAGGAAAAGGTTGAATTCTGAGTCAGAAAGCTGAATTTGATGAAGTGTTGAAGCTAGTGGAAAGTGAAGAAGAAGAGTACACAAAGGATCTGATTATGCAAAGGATAGTTGTGGATTTATAGGTCAATTTATTCACTATTTCTTATTAAAATTTGTAACAAAAAAATATATTAACTGAGTGGACTTAACAGTCTTATAGTAAAATCCTTGTGAAAGGTAACATTCTAAAGAGTGTTTGAAGACCTTTAACTAGGCCACTCCTAACAGGGTGAAGATCTTAATAGATCTGAGCCAAATCCCTTGACTGCATCACATTTAATAGTGTGTATTGATTTGAGGAAAATCTTTAATTGGATTGGTTTTTAACTGAGCATACTTTAGGAGAGTATTTCTTTAGTGGGTGAAAATTCCCACAGTGGTTTATCCCAAACTTGGGTTTTCACATTAAATATTGTTGTTATATGTGTTGAATGATTTATGTGTATGTTATTGATGATTGATAAAGTTTATTTACTGTTGGTAAATGTTAATGTGTGTCTGACTGAGTTGACACCGAGTTCAATTAGAGAAATTTTTAAAGGACAAAGAATCATGGATTATTGATTCACCCTCCCCCCTCCGTAATCTAATAATTGGTATCAGAGCTAAGTACTCTAAAGGGATAAGTTTGAAAGACTTGAGTAAAAGAACCAAAGATGTATAGGAGATAAGTACCTAAGTTGAACAAGTAAAGTTTCGCTACATGGAAAAGAAAGATGAGGTTATACCTATCTAGAATTAAAGATTTTGCACTTAATATTTTGGATAATAACTACACTCCACCACCTCCTGGACCTATGACAGTTGATCATATGAGAGAAAAGTAGGAACACAACTCAGTAATGATTGAAATTTCTTCCTTCCTGGCCGATGTTGAATTCAATGATATTAAGGATTGTATTACTACAAAAGAGCAGTAGGATAAGCTTGCACTTGTTTATGGAGGTGATTTATATAATACCTCAAAAATGGGCTATAGGTTCATTAACCTCCTATATCATCACATCAAATGAAATCAACATCAAAGTCCTAACCTAAGGCACGTCGGCACATCATCAAATTCTAATTGATTATTTTAAATTCTGCATTGGGGAATATTCCTAGTAATATTCCTAATCATCTTAATTATCTTTAATTTAATGATTATTTGGCGATAAATCACACTTATCCTAAAGTTGATTAATTGAATATGATGAATATTTAAATTAATTGATTTAATTCTGCCACTTAATTATTTAATTGAATTTAATTGTATTTATTCCTAGGTATTATTATTTAAATTTGACAATAAATCAAAATTCCTATCATTAATTGATTAAATTCTTATTTAATTAATTAAAGAAAGTTGTCATATTTGATGATATTATTTTTGAATAAAAGTTTGATTAAATGATTGATTAACCCATAAATCAATTGTTTTATTTTTCAAAAATTAGTTAAGTTGAGAATAAATCACTTTATTTATTTATTAATTCATAATTATCCATGTGCACAATCAAAGAGCAGTTAAACTCCAAATCAAAAAATCAATGCAAGTTATTGACTTTTTGGAACTCAACATCATTTTTGAGTTTTAAAGTTGATCTAAACTTCTAATTTGAGTTAAAAAGCTATTTTTGCATGATTTGCATGTTTTTATGAATTAAATTATCTTTATTTAAAAATATCTCAAAATCAAGCTGAGTTATTTGAGTGATTTATGGCTTTCTTCCATGCATCCTCAAAGCCTTGGATTTCTATAAATTAAGGTTTTAGCTCTTCACAAATCATCTCTCAAATCCACAAGAATTGCATAATCACACTGTCGAATTGGAGACTTAAGAATCATCTTTGCGAATCCAAGCTTTGTGAGATCAATATTGCATAGTTTTTCATATCATATTAGTTTTCATTTGTTAGATCATTTAGCATATCATAGCATATTAGTTTTTCAGCATATCATAGATTCATATCAGTTTTCATCATATCACTGCATAGAAAATAAATAAAAAAATAGATTAATTGCATTCATATTTCATATTAGTTTTGCATTCAAATCCTTCATTTAGGTGTCGTCAAGGTCACTGATCTCGATAACAATCTGAGAATATCATACTCGCACCTATTAGAAGGCAGTAAATCACCTGGTTAGTTTAGCTTTCAATTCATTGCATGATTTTGTTTTTGCTAACCTCTATTGTTTTACTGAAGTGTTGTGTCTACAGAATAGGTACAAAATTCACACACACATTTTTGGCACCCACCGTGGGGCCCTAAAATGGGTTTCCATTTCAATTCTATCAATTTATGTCTTTCTCTCCTCGGTTTTTGTGCAAAACTATGATTTTTAATTTCTGTCTGTACAATCTTCATACGAGTTTCTGACAAAAATCATTTCACACTGTACCCACTATCATACGATAGTCTATCAGATTGAGGATCATGCCATGTTGTACACACTGTCATTTGAAAGTTCAACTATCATTTCACAGAACACCCAGTGTCATATGAGTTTCTGGACTGTCGTCTGGGAGCACACCCACTGTCGTACAAGTTTCATACTGTCATCTGGTAACAGACCCACTATCGTATGAGTTTTGGCATCAGATTTCAACTGTCATTTCATTTTTCAGGGCAGTTTGTCATATTTGGTTTTCAGATTTCAACTAACGGCTAATCTTAACAATTGAAATTCTCTATTTTTTATTGACTCCTACTGGTTTTGATTGGAAAAAGTGCAAGAATTGCTAAAAGCAGGTAAACATCTACTAAGCACGTTGCGAGGATTCTAGGCATTCTCCTCAATCTGATAACATTTCAATTTGGATCCTAAAATGAATCTCTCATGTGTTTGGCTTGAGTGTTTTCTTTGCATGCTTTTCTTCAAATTTGCATAATTGAATACTAGGTTGTAACACCTTAAGTATTAATAGGCAGTCTTAGTGTATTTTTGATTGATCTTATTAGCGAAATTGGGATATTGGACTCGCTTATTCTTACTCACCCCTCATTTCACCCCGTGGTTGCAAGGTCAACACCATATTCAGGGGAGGGGTCTACTTAGAAAGAGCATTAATTGTTCCACTAGTTCTTTCCCATTTTGTGCTTTTTGGATCTCATTAGTATTCTAGGGTGTGGACTTGCTTTTAAATTTGTGTGAGGAGTTAAATGCACCACTTTGTGGACTCACCTCATGTTTATTTGGAGCATTAAGTGTACCACCTTTTGTGCTTTTGAATGCTTTTGGATAGATTTGTTTTCTGATATATCTGTGAAAACATAGTAATTAGGCCCTATGAACACTATTTGTGGTTCTTGAGAGATTGGATTCCCAGTGACATCCTTCTTGATGATGGAATCCTTGTAGGTAGGGAGGATACTTAGTGCGTCTCACGTTCTACTTGGTCCGTGCATCTTCCCTTATTGATTGATACATTCTCTCTCCAGAGAGGTTGATAGATCACGTGGGGTTGATATCATAGACCTTGGTGAGATAATCTTCATCTAGGCATGTCAAATTTATCTACCATCTTTGTCTGGGTTAAAAGTGAAAAGGTGTCAAACCCTTGGATCTGGAGCCAAGTCCCCTTGTGGTATACTATTGTGAGTCACCTTTAGAGAGGGTTAACCGTAGTGGACACTACCTTCACAGGGCAAACTACGTTGATGGAACCTTGAGTGGTAATAGCCATTTTTGCCATGGTAGTGACATCCGCTATATAAATGTCCTTGTGGAAGAAATCTTCATAGGTGTGGTTCATTGTTGGGTTGTCAGATCTCCCTAGTAGCTCCTGATTGATTAAATTCTCAGACTGTGTCAAAACCCTGGTGCATCAGGATTGGAGTTCACCCCTTTGGATCATAAAAGTTGCAGAGTTAAACCATTACTAAAAACCCTAGAGAGGCCAAATTTTCATTTTTCAAGGATATATGTGCGTCATTGCAAAACATTTTGGAACATACACAATTAGCACTTCTAAGGATTAGAACGAATAAAATCACTTGATTGTCCATGCGCAAGGTTGCTTTTGCCCTTGTTCATTATTTTCAGACATGCTTGAAATCACTTGCTTGCTGTTTTGTGTACTTATTTATCTATCTAGTTACTAAAAATGAACAAATCTGTTACAATCCTCAAATCTAGACAA
This sequence comes from Chamaecyparis obtusa, assembly GCA_027943335.1. Classification (NCBI taxonomy): domain Eukaryota; kingdom Viridiplantae; phylum Streptophyta; class Pinopsida; order Cupressales; family Cupressaceae; genus Chamaecyparis; species Chamaecyparis obtusa. The sequence goes on from BSBK01002336.1 coordinate 690,367, forward strand.
TTTGCAAACAATCTGACACTGAAAACCCTAAATTTGCAAAATTTGAAGTGAAATTCCTTTTTAGAGTCAGAAGTCATATCAGGAGGTCAGAAAGTGATACCATTTTTTGTCAAATGTCATTTCATCCATGCCCAACTGTCATATGGTAAGGAACCCAGTGTTGTACGAGTCTTTCTACAAGTCAAATTTGAAAAAGTTAAATCCTGCTAGCAACTGTCGTACGAGCTCTTCAACTATCATTTCATAGCATACCCACTGTCGTGCGAGTTTTGCAATTGTCGTACGAGCTTTTCAACTATCATTCCATAGCATACCCACTATCGTATGAGTCTACATAGTGTCATTTGGGAAAATTTTGAAAGTTGTCATAAAATTGTCAGAATTGCCAGATACTTAGCTTTTTCAGCCTATTTCCAGACCTTGTCGAACAAATCACTGTGTCAGAAATAAAGCAGTAGCTATTGAGAACCCTATCATTTTCCAAGAGTGGCCTTTTGAATCCAATCTAGCCTTCTGTTTAATCGATTTGAGTCCTTTTCATCTTGTGTCAAAACCTTGTCATAACTATCAATCTTCTATCAAATCTTCAAAAATAGACTAAGTGTTGTGAACTCGTGCCCGCTATCTTTTGGGAAATCTACCCATACATCTAGGGCATAGTATCCTTCACCCATGTCTAATCGAATCTTCAAATCAATCAAACCTTGACAAGGTTGCGTCATCTGATCATCTTGATTCAATTCATTCTTTAGTTATCTGGATCTTATTCTTTTGTTTCACTCAAAGTTAATGGTGTAAACTACAGCTTCCTCACATAAGAAATCTAGAGAGGCATCCCAGACCTTACCTATAACCACTACCAGGGGTCCAACTCTTGAACAACTCATCAATTTTGGTCTTTACAAAGATGACGATGCTAGCAACCTTCGATTAAAAATTGGTTACATTCCTCCTTCATCAACTCACGGAGGTACCCAACAAACCCCACATCAATCTATTCTAGGGAGTCCACAAAATCCTACCATGTCTCAAGTAGGGAAAAACTTTGGCTCTCAAAGAGCTAAATCTCAACATGGTGTAGATCAGGAACCCACACCTGAAGAAATTGCTCAATATCAAAATGATGATAACTTCAAATGAATGATGAAGCATTTCTTGAAAGAAGATAGAGAGGCATACTTTTTACAATTATCTCATCAAGGAGCTAAGCTTCCTCCTAATTTTAATGTTGAAGCTATCATCACACATGAGGAAGAAACTCTAATAATGGCCATGATGAAATAGATACATGCTTTACAAGTCAAATTGAATCAACTTGAAAAAGAGAAGGAACCCAAATAGTTCTCCATGGAGGCTCTATGTCCTTTTCCATTTCACAAAGACTTGTACATGCCACCATTCCCAAAAAGAGTGGAGATGCTTAAGTATGATAAGTATGATGGACACTCAGATCCTCAAGACCATGTCAGAGAATTCTATACACAATCTATGGATTTCATGCATGAACCAACCTATCTGATTCATCTCTTCCCTCGATCTCTAGGGGGAGCAGCCATCCACTGGTTCTCTAGATTGCCTTCTACTATCAAACTTTTGAGGAGTTGATCAAATTTTTTTATCAGCAATACTCCTACAATATTCAACATCTAGTCACCATGATTGATATTTGTAATCTCAAGCAATATCCAGGGGAACCATTCCTAACATTTCTTAAGAGATGGAGGAAGAAGTTCTCTCTATAGGCCAGACCTATTCTAGAAATAGAAAAACTAGAAATCTTCATCAATAACCTTGTTCCAAAAATCAATTATCCTCTACAAATGCAATATCATACATCTTTTGATAAGATGGTGGATAATGCTATCAAAATCAAAAAAGTGCTTGTGAAAAAAGGAGAAATCACACTTCAGAAAGACAAGGATGAATCTAGGTCCAGTTCTAAAGACAAGAACAATAATTGGAACAAGAACAAAGGCATCGTCACAGATGGTGTTGTTGATACTATCCATGCCCCATCAAAGGCACTAGCCTACAACTTAACTCTTGGTTCCCAAGCCATTAAAGCTTTAGAACAAAAGTCATCCGAACCATTTCAAAAGAAGTCAGAATACAAATCTTGGGATAAACAATGAAAGTTCACTCCTCTTGGAAAATCTTTAGAATCAGCTATGAAAACTCTATTGGCTGATAACATCATCTCTTTGCCAGCAATCCAACCACCTGATTATGAGCCTAAGCCAAAATGGTGGAGAGAAAATGAATTATGTGATTTCCATCGAGGTAAAGGTCACAAAACTAATAACTGCTTACGATTGAAACACACCATTCAAGATCTGACTGGTAGGGGAGACATCACAGTTGATAATCCTAAGAGAAATAATGATCATATAGCATTCATAGAACCATTTCTAAAACATGGTCAAGAAGTTTCATCTTCTCAACCTAATATGGGGGCAAAAGTCAATTATGCTTACCCTGGAAATAATGCTACCATTAATATGGTTGAAACCTATCTCTTAGAGCATTGCAATGTCATCATAATTGTATGAAGAGATAGACAAAATCAATCTACCAATGCAATTACTTGATCACAAGCCCAAGCACATCTGAAAGGAAAAATCCCAAATTCATCAAATGTCCCTAAGGTGCCCTTCAATCTTTCATCTACTTCTAAACAGAAGGCTACTTCCAAATCTTCCAATCCAAAGGATACAAGGCCTACATCTTATTGCATCATTCAAAAACTCTAGCACTCTAATGCAAAAATCTCCATGTTTGAGTTGCTTCGAATATCTCCAGCTCACAGAGCCATACTAGACAAAGCTTTGCTCGGTTCCAATGTTCCTGATGACCTTGATTTAGATAGGTTCCAGACTATGGTTGGACATCTTACATCTCCACAATATATCTCCTTTTCAGAGGAAGATGAAAACTCCTCAAGTCACCCACATAATTAGCCTTTGCATATAGAAGTCTTGATCTAGTACCCTAGAGTCAAACATGTGTTGATAGATGGAGGCCTGAGCCTAAACATTTGTTCTTACAGCCTGATCACACAATTGGGATTTTCAGAATTGGCTATTGATCCTTGAAAGAGGATAACCATAAAAGCCTATGATGAACAAGAAAGATCTTCTAAAGGCACCATTGTCTTACCCATCTAAGTGGGTCTAGTTATCAAAGATACCATCTGTCAAGTGCTTGATCTACCTTTGGCCTACAACATCCTCCTAGGGAGACCATGGATACATGAAATGCAAGCTAGTCCTTCTACATACCATCAATGTTTGAAGTTTCCTTATGAAGGAGTAGAGGTTACTATCCCCACGGATCTGAATACAACTTGCAATACCTTGAAGGAAAGTGCAAATAAGCTTGTGCCTAATAACAGAGAATCTTCCATTGAACCAACTAAAGAAGCATCCACATCTAAAATGGAAGATCTTGCAAAAGAGGTTAATATCAAAGAAAATAGTATGGGAGAATATACTATCGAGCCAGTCTTATCTTTGACATATCTCCCTATCTTGCGTAAGTCTTATGGGAAATCTTTGAAATAATCCAAACCAGACTCTAAAGAACCCCTTGACATATATAAAAAGAATTTTGTAGCAGAACAAGTCTCCAAGCAAGAATTTGAAGAAGATGAAGCTGTGCTTGCATGGCTATACAAAGATGAACCTAAATCTCAAGTTGTTCAAAATAGTGACTCTATAGTATCCAAACTCCTTTCTAAGTCATATGGACCAGGAGATAAATTGATAGCTAAGATGGGATATTCAAGTAAAGGACCTCTAGGAGTCAGAGGAAAAGGTCTTGAGGTACCTCTCCCACATACTGGTAGAGCAAATAAGAATATTGTTGGCCTAGGCTTTAAGAAGAAACCCTATCACCTCAAAGGTAATTATTCTCATATTATAGAGCAGATCACACCAGGAGAACCTCTTCTTAATAAAGAAGAAACAAAACCATCAGATAGTGATTCAGACAGCTCAGAACTCATCCCCTATGAAAAATTGCCTAAGGAGATCAAAGACCTTCTTGATGATAAAGATGATCCAATCAAAAGAATTAATGTAGTAGAAACACAAGAACCTACTATCAATCAAGAGATAGTTGCAACACAAGAACCAACTAATCTCAAAAACCATCAAGAAGAAGAAGGTGGTAGTTATTCTGAGATAGATTCCCATGAGTATGAATACAAATCTAAATCTGAGGGTAACCCTTCTTGGGGTATTCACCCTGACTTTACTCATGTTCTAATATTTCCTAGAGATCCTGAATTAGAAGATGAATCTAATAACTATGAATGGGGAATCATTCCAGAACTAGATGAGCTTATCACAAAGAAACATGTTGATGTTATTCACCAATATGCACCCCAACCCAATGTAAGTCTAGAATGAAATGATGAACTTATCGAGTTTGATCCACCTATGGCTGAATTGGACTCCCATGATGACATTGAGCCTATTCATGAATTGAATGTCTTAAGTTGTAATATCACCTTTGAACTCGAGCATCAGGTTAGGACCAATGATGACATATCTATATCTGTAAACACTATCTCCCAATCTTTCCCAACTTTGACTATCCAATATCCAGACCTTATTGATCAAACCTCCACAAATCTGAGCCATGGTATTTATACCTTCACGAATGACTATACCCTTTCTTGCTACCTAAATGTAGTTGAGCCTATGAGGACTTCCATCAGTGAACCAAGCGTCAGCATGACCGAGTCAGACATCAAATATCTTAGTCAGAAAAATAAGAATAAGAATAAAAAGAAAAGGAGTTCTGAGGGTGAAAATGACTTTGTGGCAGTCTCAGAACCTACAAAATTAAAAATAAAAGATGTATCCAAAGGTGAAAACCTCTTTGAGGCACCTAAGGATGAGATATTTGATGTCCTTCCGAGTCATTTATAGGATAGATCTCCATTTCTAATTGATCCCACTCAATCCATCAATTTGGGTACAATAGAGGAACCACAATTGGTACATGTAGCACAATCATTATCAGAAGAAGAGAAGCAAAAATTTACTACATTCCTAATAGAAAAAAAGATCAAATTTGCATGGAAATACTTAGATATGCCCGTGTTGGATCCTAATCTTATCATGCACCATTTATCTATAGCTCCTAATGTAAAACCTGTCAAGCAAAAATTATGAAAGATGCATCCTCATGTTGCACTCTTGGTAAAAGCTGAATTAGAGAAGCTCCTAAAAGCTGGATTCATATGAGTTATTGACTATGTAGAGTGGATCTCTAATATTGTACCTATTTCTAAACTAGATGGTTCAATCAGAGTGTGCACAGACTTTAGAGATGTGAATAGAGCGTGCCCTAAGGATGATTTTCCACTACCTAACATTGATATGATAGTGGACATGACTGTGGGTTTCAAGATGTATTCCTTAATGGATGGTTTCTCTAGATATAACCAAATAAAAATTTCTTCAGAGGATCAAGAGAAAACTACTTTCACATGTGCATGGGGTACCTTCTATTGGAATGTCATGCCATTTGGGCTTAAAAATGCTGGTGCTACATATCAAAGAGCAATGACATCTATTTTCCATGACATGATGCATCAAACTATGGAAGATTATGTTGATGGCACATTAGCAAAATCTATGATTAGAACTGAACATCTAAAGGACTTCAGCAAGATTCTAGACAGAATGGAAAAATTTAGTCTTAGACTAAATCCTAAGAAGTGTGCTTTTGGTGTCACTTCTGGAAAACTCTTAGGATACATAGTTTCAAAGAAAGGCATTGAAGTTGATCTAGCTAAAGTAAAGGTTGTAATGGAGATGCAACCCCCTAAGAATATCAGTCAGATGAGGACATTGCAAGGAAGAGTTCAATCTATCAGAAGATTCATATCACAGCTAGCGGACATATCACAGCCATTTACAAAAACATTACATAAAGGTGTGACCTTTGCATGGAACAAAGAATGTGAATAGAACTTCAATCATATCAAGAAGTATCTATCCAATCCTCCTATTTTTATGCCTCCTATTCATGGGAAGCCATTGATCTTATATGTCTCCACTACAGATACATCACCGGGGGCATTGCTAGCACAACATTATGATAACAAAAAGGAAAGAGCTATATAATATATCAGTAGAACATTGGTTGCATCTAAGAAGAATTATTTAATGATTGAGAAAGCTTGTCTAGCTATGATCTTTGCATCAAAGAAACTAAGACATTTCATGTTAGCTCATACCACACATTTGGTAGCTAAGATTGATCCACTCAAGTACCTTCTAAGCAAAGCTGCCCTCACAGGTAGATTAGCTAAATGGGTTATGCTCTTAAGTGAATTTGACATTGAATATGTGGAAAGAAAGGCTATCAAAGGATAGGTTATTGCTGATCAATTAGCAGATGCACCTATGATTGATAATACACCACTATAAATGGAATTCCCAGATTCCTCTATCATGCATCTTTCTTCTAGAGAATGGCAATTATTCTTTGATGGCTCCTATACACAAAATGGATCTAAAGTGGGCATATTGTTCATAACTCCTCAAGGATACTCCATACCAAAAGCATTTAGATTAAAGTTTCCTTGCACAAACAATATTGTAGAATATGAAGCCCTTTTGAATGGCATGAAACTAGCAATTGAGTGGAGAGTGACAGAGCTACACATTCATGGAGACTCTCAACTTGTTATTCATCAAGTCAATGATGTGTATGAAACTAAAGATGAAAAGCTCATTCCTTACAAAAGAATGGTAGATGATCTAAAGAAGTATTTTCTATCTATCACATTTGAGAAAATTCCTAGAATAGAGAACAAGGCTACCGATGCAATCGCAACATTATCTACTCTCTTATAGCAGCCCGAACATGAGCTACACTACGAGTTCCTGGTGGAAGCACTATCCTATCCTACATATGATTCCCCTAAAACTCACATGATTTGCATTATTATAGGTCATGATTCATCCAGATACAAAAACCTATTTTCCTATCTCCAAGACCAAATCATTCCCGATACCTTCAACCACCATGAAAAGAGATACCTTATCCGTAATGCCTCCTGATATGTCATCATTGATCATGATCTATACAAATGAGGTCTAGATGGTATGCTACTTAGATGTTTAGAATGGGAAGAGGCTCAATGTGTGTTAGAGGAAGTCCATGATGGTATTTTTGGGTCACACTCGAATGATTTAACACTAGCTTGAAAACTTATTAGGGTTGGGTACTATTGGCCTGAAATGGAGAAAGAGGCTATCAAGTTTGCTAAGAATTGTCAAAAGTGCCAAGTGCATGGCAACTTGATTCATGCTCTAGGGAGAGATCTAATCCCCTTTACAACACAATGGCCTTTCCATCAATGGGCATTTGATCTTATCAAGATGATTCATCCTCATTCTTCTAATGGACATACCCATATAATCATAGCTACAGATTATTTTACAAAATGGGTAGAAGCAGTCCCTTTGACACAAGCAACTGGAAAGAAAATATCTATGTTCATATTAAACTATATCATATGCAGATATGGGATACCTCATTCCATAATCACAGATAACGGTGGACAATTCAAGAACAAAGACCTAGATGATATATGTGCCAAATTCAAGATCACACAACATTGGTCTTCTATCTACTATCCTCAAGGGAATGGACAAGCAGAGGCATCTAATAAGAATCTATTGAAAATCTTGCATCGAACTGTTAATAAAATAGGAAGAGACTGGCATCTCATGATCAATCCAGCTCTCTGGGCCTACAAAACAAGTATCAAAACACCTACAAGGGCTACACCTTTTGCTTTAGTTTATGGGTCTGAAGCGGTACTACCTATTGAGGTTGAAATCACATCACTAAGAATCAGAATGCATGGTCTAGTAACTAATGATGACTACAGAGTGTCTAGGTTGCAAGAACTTGAACTACTAGATGAGCATAGACTGTTAGCTTGTGGTGACTAATCAGGAAAGTACTATCTAGGAAAGTACTGTACACTTTTCCTCCTGACTACTTTTTTTGATTATTTGGGCTGACTACTTATAACTCATTCTAACCCTAAAGCGAGAAAATATTGTATAATATGGCTTAGGGTTAGGGATTTTCATTATGTATGATTTTAGTACTTGCGGCAAAATTGGGCTGTAAGGGATTACGGATTATAATCAGGTTGTAATCACTGGATAATAATAATATTGGACTCACTGTTGGTGGATGTAGCCCAAGGATTGGGTGAACCACGTTAAATCTGTGTGTCTTGTGTTCTATTCTGTGTGGTTTATTATTTTCTGATATTAGTTATATTTGCACATAATTGTTATTTCTGCCTTGTTAATCCTAACAAGTGGTATCAGAGCCAGGTTATTTCATTCGTTCTTTCATCTATTCTTTGAAGCAGGTCTCATGAGTTAGTGGGAGAAATGGCAGATGAGGGTAGGCTAAAGGTTGATAAGTTTAATGGGCAGAACTTCCAGTTATGGAAGATGCAAATGCAGGATTATCTCTATCAGAAGGATCTATGGCGGCCATTAGAGGGAGTAGCCAAGAAAGAGCAATCAATGTCTCAGGAAGATTGAGATATTTTGGATAGGAAGGCACTGGGGAGTATTCATCTATGCCTGGCACAATCGGTGGCATTCAATATTACTGAAGCAAAGACAGCTAAAGATCTGATGGAAACCCTATCGAAGTTGTATGAAAAGCCTTCAGCTTCAAACAAGGTATTTCTTATGAAGCGTTTATTTAATATGAAAATGGTAGAAGGTGGATCAGTTACTGATCATTTGAATGAGTTTAATATAGTTACAAGTCAATTAACCTCAGTTAAAATTACTTTTGATGAAGAGGTTAGGGCTCTCTTGATTTTGTGTTCTTTTCTAGAAAGCTGGAATGGCTTGGTAATGGCTGTTAGTAATTCTGTTTCTGGTTCTAATACCCTAAAGTATGATGATGTTATTGGTGTTATATTGAGTGAGGAAATTCATAGGAAAAGCTCAGGGGCATCCACATCGGGTAGTGTATTGAACATAGAAAGCAGAGGCAGAACAAGAGATAGAGGAAACAACTTTGGAAATCGTGGGAAATCAAGAGGAAAATCAAAGGGAAAGAGGTCCGAATCTAAAGGGCCAAATGATTGCTGGTACTATGGAAAACCAGGTCATAAGAAGAAATATTGTTGGTCTCGGAAGAAAGATCAAGGAGACAAAAATGATGGAAACAAGGAGGCAAATGTGGTAAGTAACAAATCCGAAGAGGATGCTTTGCTCTTGTCCTTAGAAAGTATTGATGATTCATGGGTTTTAGATTCTGGGGCTTCATTTCATGCTACACCCCATAGAAGTTATTTTGTTGATTATGTCAAAGGGGATTTTGGGCTAGTTTATTTGGGAGATAATGAACCCTGTCAGATTGTTGGAAAGGGAAAAATTAAGATTAAGTTGCAGAATGGGAATCATTGGCTACTACAAGAGGTAAGACATGTTCCAAGGCTGAGTAGGAATTTAATTTCAGCAGGGCAACTGGGTGATGAGGGTTGCACAGTTACTTTTAATGATAAAAATTGGAAGGTTTCAAAAGGTTCCTTAGTAGTAGAAAAAGGTGTGAAAGTAGGCACCTTATATCTTTGTACAGGTCATACTGTTCCTTCTACTTTAATTATTTCAGAAGATAATGAATGTTCAGGAACAGTGGTTGCAGTTGAGCAGGAAGAACATCAAACTGTTACTGTAGATTTTGACACAGCACTATGGCACAACAGACTCGGGCACATGAGTGAAAAAGGTATGAAATTACTTCATTCAAAGAAAGTTTTACCTGGTCTGAAATGTGTCAATATGGATTTCTGTGAAAGTTGTGTTTATGGAAAACAAAAGAGAATTAGTTTTGTGAAGAGTGAGAAGGAAAAGAAAAATGAGAGATTAGAGCTTGTGCATACAGATGTATGGGGACCAGCTCAGGTATCTTCCCTTGGTGGCTCTCTGTATTATGTTACATTTATAGATGATGCAACAAGAAAAGTATGGATTTATTTCCTTAGACAGAAATTTGATGTATTTCAAACTTTTAAGAAATGGAAATGCTTGGTTGAGAATGAGACTGGTAAAAAGTTAAAATGTCTCAGATCTGATAATGGTGGTGAGTATTGCAACACAGAATTTGAAGAATATTATTCCTCTAATGGTATTCGTAGGCAGAAAACTGTACCAAGGACTCCACAAGAAAATGGAGTGGCTGAACGCATGAATAGGACAATAATGGAGCATGCAAAGAGTATGAGGTTGCATGCTAGGCTACCCAAAAATATGTGGGCAGAGGTAGTGAACACTGCTATTTATTTAATCAATAGAGGCCCCTCTACTCCTTTGGACTGTGGTATTCTAGAGGAAGCATGGAGTGGTAAGAAGGTGAGTTATTCTTTTCTCAAAACCTTTCGTTGTGAAGCTTTTGCACTTATAGATTCTGAAAATAGAACCAAGCTGGAAGCTAAGTCAAAGAAATGTGTATTTGTTGGGTATAGCATTGATGAATTTGGTTATAGGCTTTGGGATTTTGAAAATCATAAAATGTAAGAAGCAAGGATGTCATATTCAATGAGAAAGTATTGTACAAAGATCTGTTGCTGTATCATGAGAAGAAAGAAAATGACTATGTAGTACTGGATGATACTCCACAAGTTCATGTTCCAGTAGTTCCTTATGCTCCGCAACAATAGCAACAACAAATAACACACACCCCAGTGAGTGTTAGACGGTCAACAAGGCTAAGTAGACCTCCAGAAAGATTTTCTCCATCTTTGTATTCTATTTTGTTAATGGATGCTGGTGAACCTGAATGTTATAATGAAGCTGTGCAGGTGGATACAAAGCTTCAGTGGGAGTCTGCAATGATAGATGAAATGGACTCTTTGCTAAAAAATTAGACATGGGATTTATGTAAGTTACCTACAGGTAAAAGGGCTTTACAGAATAAATGGGTTTACAGGATCAAAGAAGAGGATGGAGGTATGAAAAGATTTAAAGCCAGATTAGTCGTAAAAGGATTTGCACAGAAACATGGTATTGATTTTGATGAGATATTTTCTCCAGTTGTTAAAATGACTTCTATTCGTACTGTTTTAAGTATTGTGGCTACTGAAGATTTGCATTTAGAGCAGCTTGATGTTAAAACAGCCTTTCTTCATGGTGATTTGGATGAAGAAATATATATGGTTCAGCCACAAGGATTTGAGGTCAAGGGTAAGGAGAATTTGGTGTGCAGATTGCAGAAAAGTTTATATGGCTTGAAGCAAGCACCTCGGAAATGGTATATTAAATTTGACACTTTTATGAATGGGCATGGATACAGTTGGTGTCATTCTGACCATTGTGTTTATTTTAAGAGGTTGGATGATGACAGCTACATTATTTTATGTTTATATGTTGATGATATGCTTGTAGCTAGGTCTAACATGGATCACATTAAGGGGTTGAAACAACAGTTAGCAAAATCTTTTGCTATGAAGGATTTGGGGGCAGCAAAACAAATCCTTGGTATGAAAATTTGTAGAGATAGGAAAAATAGAAAATTGTCTCTATCTCAGGTTGATTATATTGAGAAGGTGTTGCAACATTTCTCTATGGAAAATGCCAAAGCTGTCAGCACACCTTTGCCTGGTCATTTGAAATTGACTAAGGATATGTGTCCCAAGACACTAGAAGAAGAGACTAAAATGTCTAAGGTACCTTATGCTTCAGCTGTAGGGAGCTTAATGTATGCTATGGTATGTACTAGGCCAGATATTGCACATGCAGTGGGAGTCGTTAGCCGTTATATGAGTAACCCTGGTATTGAGCATTAGAATGCAGTCAAATGGATTCTCAGATATTTGAGAGGCACATCCCGTAAGTGTTTACACTTTGGGGGTTCTACTACTACTGTACAAGGCTATGTTGACTTAGATTTGGTAGGAGATATAGATAGTAGGCGGAGTACTACAGGTTATATATTTACTGTTGGTGGGACAGCAGTGAGTTGGATTTCTCGACTACAAAAGGTGGTTGCTTTATCCACTACAGAGGCAGAGTATGTTGCTGCTACAGAGGCAACCAAGGAGATGATATGGCTTCAATTCTTCATGGAAGAATTGGGACATCCACAAAAGGATAATTTTCTACATACAGATAGCCAAAGTGCCATTCATCTTGCAAAGAATTCTGCTTTGCACTCAAAGACAAAACACATACAGTTGCAGTACCATTTCATTCGATCAATTTTGGATGATGGATAGTTAAGGCTAGAAAAGATTCATACTGATGATAATCCACCAGATATGTTTACAAAGGTAGTAACAAGGGAGAAGTTGAACTCATGTTCAGCTTCAGTTGGTCTTCTAGATTGAACAAAATAAAGGAACAGCTGAGTCCAAGGTGGTTCAATCCAGTGGGAGCCTCATGTGGGTAGCGGTATTGCTACAGGATCAGTCTCCAAGTGGGAGGTTTTTTAGTATAGTGTGGATACTGATCAGTCACCAAGTGGGAGATTGTTAGCTTGTGGTGACTAATCAGGAAAGTACTATCCAGGAAAGTACTGTACACTTTTCCTCCCAACTACTTTTTTCAGTTATTTGAGCCGACTACTTATAACTCATTCTAACCCTAAAGCAGGAAAATATTGTATAATATGGCTTAGGGTTAGGGATTTTCATTATGTATAATTTTAGTACTTGCGGTAGAATTGGGTTGTAAGGGATTACAGATTGTAATCAGGTTGTAATCACTGGATAATAATAATATTGGACTCGCTATTGGTGGACGTAGCCCAGGGATTGGGTAAACCATGTTAAATCTATGTGTCTTGTGTTCTATTCTGTGTGGTTTATTATTTTCTGATATTAGTTATATTTGCACATAATTGTTATTTCTACCTTGTTAATCCTAACATAGACAAGTAGCGTATGATCATCTCAGAGTATATTAGAAAAGAATGTCTAGAGGTTACAACAAGAAAGTCAGACACAGAGAATTTCAGGTTGGTGATCTAGTCTTGAGAGAGAATCCTAAAAATCAATCACATCAAGAATGCAAGGGGAAGTTTGAACCCAATTGGCTGGGTCCCTTTGTTATCACTGCTACTTTTGGCTCTGGTGCCTATCAACTCTCAATGACTAAAGGAGAACAGCTTCAAGAACCAATCAACATTCTCCATCTGAAGAAATTCTACGCCTAAGGCATTCAGTCTATGGTAAAATATCTTGAAAAAATTCTTAAAAATTAGAAAAAGTCCTGAAAAAATGAACATCTTGGTGAAAACCTAGCAATAGCCGCCTTGATGATTCACAAAAAAATACAAAAATAAAATTAAAAAATGAGAAAAACAAAAAAAGTGCCTTGGTAGAAAAAATAGAATCTTTGCCAAGATGGTGAAAACCCAGCAAACGGGTGCCACTTGTTTCAAAATGCTCCATCTATCAACACAATCTTGTACTTTCCCAAGCTTTTAGTCTTGCTTTAGTTTGTACATATCTCCCGGTTTGTTTCTGCATTCCTATTTTCAATAAGTCGGTCTGTGCACCAATCAACTCAAGTGTCTATATCCTATCAATGCTTAACACTTGGGGGAAATCAATGTTGTATCCTATAGCCTCCAATGTATCTTAGACGTATCATCTCCAGTCAGAGTCCTTTGAAGCTTCAATCGAGTCAGTTAGTTCGTCTTGTCTCCAGAAAGGATTTTGCATCTACAACAACGCAATCAAACATCAAATACAAACTGAAAACAATCTATGCTTTTTACATGCTTTTATCTCCTTGTATGCTTATTGATTCGCATTGAGATTTTTGCATATTATGTCCCTTCAAGCTCTTCGATGATGTCCTTTACAAGATTTAGAGAGTGATGACTGGGGGCATAATCTTTTCTTTGTCTTCTACTTGTATGTGAAGATCTAACAACTTTGGAAATTCTGGATTGAAATGGTGTTCGACTGTAAGAGCCTCTATCTCGAATTGGATGGCCATGCGTACCTCGACCATTGATACCCAAAAAATTCAAGGAAGTTTTATCTAACTATTATCTTTTTGAGTGAGTTCTTTCTCCTATTGTGAAATGCGATCTTACCTAAGGATGTGAATGATAAAGGGTCACTACGAGTAATTCACATTGGATTTAGAATGATCTCTTGACTGTTTGATATGTTTGTTAACTGCAAGGTGTATTCTGATCATCGTGATGTTTATATTTTGATGCTTATACAAATTGCTATATCAAAATGGACATGATATTTAGGTCATCCTGGTGTTTGTGCCTTGGTGCTTATATCTAATCTGACATTCTGAAAACAAAATCAATATTCATATATCCATGGTTTCCTAACCAATGGGTGTTGTATTGATTCCTACATGTACAAATTGATATTCATATGTCTATGGTTTCATAGCTAGTGGGCATTGTATTGATTTATCCAGTTACCTAAAAGTTCAATGATAATAACAAATCGACACATGATCAGTGACTAGGTCCTAGGTCTTAGGTTGCATTTCATTTTGCATGTTTCTTTGCATTTTGCATGTCTACATGATCTCACAAATGATTGGAAACACTTAAAAGCTTAAACAAATCTTCATATCATTTCTTCACATCTAACAAGAGCTGATTCTCACTCGAAGGTCTCTTCACCGAACCGCAAGCAGTAACTCTCCTGGGTTAAATATCCTTTTGACATAAGACCAAGTGCTTGTCTTCATCAACCTGCAAAAACATATCATGTGTATCGCTGCATTTACATCCCATATCATTACCATTTGTTACATTTGCATAACATCCATACATATGAAAGAAATCATTGCATTGCATTGATCCATACATACATTCTACACTACTCATAGCATAAACATCACATGATATCATCATAAATCAAAACATGACAAGTACAAATGAAGTCACAACCAAAAAACATCGATCTCATATATATCATAAACTCAAAATGTGTCAGGGGTGCGCTATTGGCACAGTGTACAAAAGAATGAGCCCCAAAGAGCCATAAGAGTCAGAACAGTATATCAGTGATAAAAAAGAACAGAGTATATCAAAACATAAGAATAGGAATCAACTATTGGCATGCTCCTTGGTATTTGGTGGAGGAGGGGGTGGTGCATCTGGTATAGTCTCTACTCTCGGTGTCCTAACTCCCTCCGAGGCTGCCATATAATTTGAATACATGGGTACTCTCTATGCAATAGGGACAACAACATAATATGCAGACACATAATATGAAGCCTGAGAGGTCTGATGGGTCACCTCTGTCTGTAATCTTTGAACCTCTAAGTGAAACTCTGCATAAAGCTCTGTGCACTGCCTATCTGCCTCTAGATACCTCTCCTCCCACCTAGCACTCTGTACCTTTAGGTCCCACACCTGAGCTCTGAGATGTCTAATAGTCTCTGATGAAGTGAGAGGAATAGTAGAATCTGCCTCAGCTGCTTGCATCTCTATGTCCTGTGCTAGCTACTTTGGCTGCTGATCAGTGCTATCTTCTCTATGCACCTTATGGCGTCTAACCTCAGCTCCTAGATCAAATGTGGTATCTTCCTATAAGGGATTTGCATCACCACCTACAAACTGCTCAATGGCTAAGACAACATCCGTAGAACCGACACTGCCCAAAGTGCCTCTCTCACCCCTGCTCTGTCTCTGTGAACCTGTGGATGTATCTACTGAAGAAGTAGAAGGATGAGGGAGCCTCATATGTCCTGATGGTCTCTAAAGTGGAGTCATCGCTCTCTATTTGGGTGGTGTAGGATGCACTGTCTAAGGTCTGATGGGAGCACCTATAACATCCATTGCCTCCTCCATGGAGGGTATCAACTCAGTGGGATCTGAGAATCTATGAGCAGGATGATCCGCTAGCCAAGAGATGTATCCATCTGTGACCCCTGCATCTACAACTTGTGGATGGTAGTCCTAGTCTCTACCTATGATAGCACTATACTCCTCTTAACATAAAGAATATGTGAGCCTCTATGTCCATCCAAGCCCAATCTCACGAACAATATGAGCATATGTAGTATACTCCTGTGGGGCATCCTATCTACGTCCATACTGATGCCACACTCTAGTAATCAAAAATCTCTCCAAAATGGTGGGAGAACGACCAATGAGTACCTGACTCTAGAAAAGAAAGTTGTACTGCTCCCTTGCAGTGGGCCACGCCTCTATCTGCAAGTAGGGTCTCCAATGCACAAATGTCATATCATCCAAACATCATCTGAAATACTCAGTATGACCCATGCGGACCTGTGTGACATAACCAACATACATATATATCACTAGCTCCTGTGGTTGCTGCTATGTCTAGAAAACCGGTCCCAACACTGGGATATGCTCCCAGGCCCATATCTGTAATACAAAAGCTCCAAAAGTGAAGCTCTTGCAATCCTGATATACGACCTCATGCATCTTTGAAAACATGTGTGCCAATAGGCACTGACCCCAGGCCAGCTCAATGGGAGTGGCCATAAGAAGGGCTACCATCGAATCCCATCCCATCAAAAAGTCATTCTGCTGATAGCCTAGCATGATGAGCTCCCCGATCATCCCAGCAATAATGCACTCTAAATGGTGTGTCTGACCATATCTTTGTACAAGGGTCTCCTAGGAAATGGACCCCGTCAACTGTGTATCATCACCAAACAGATGCCTAAAGGCATGAAGACCAGTCTGCCTAGTACTCACATACTCAGGACACCAACTGCTATGGAAGGGAATGCGTAATATCCTATAAATGTCCTCTGGAGTCACAGTCATCTCTCCAGTCGGCAAATGAAACGTCTGTGTCTCAGAGTGGAATCTCTCGATAAGTGTAGTCAACAGGTGATTGTTTACCCTAATATCAGGTAAATGGATCAAATACTCAAACCCAGATGTAGCAAGATGAACCCTCATAGGGTCAGGAAGTGAGAAACATAATCTCTGGGTCGCTGGGTATGAATGTCGAACATGAATATCTAGATATGTGACCTATATCATACAAAAATAGGGAATTCTATTAGAAATTGGGTTCAATAACAGGTTAATAGTACAAAAATTGGATAGTTGGGTACTTTAGAAGGTAGGTTAAGAGGTCAGTTATCAGCATTAGAAATCAAACAAGTCAAAATTTGGCCCTAAATATCAGTTTTAAGCTCACTATTTTTCATATGACAGTCTAGACTGGCACCTAAAGTCGTACGACACTCCACAATAGACCATACGACAATCAATGGTCATACGACACTAGATTCAGTATCATACGAGTTTCCAGGGACCCAATGAAATGTCGTACGACACACGGGTCCCCTTCATATGACACTGGGTAATGTATGAAATGACAAAGAAAATGCAAATGGAATGTCGTACAAGTCTGGGATGGGACTCGTACGAGTTTTCAAACATGCGACATTCAAAAATAAAAAAGCATATGGAAAAATTCAAAAATGCTAAAAAACATGAAAAATTTGCATTTTCAGGAGGGCACAAAGGTCCACATATCGGATGTCCATACTGTCGAGGTCTATCATGTCTCCAGTTGCACTCAAATTCATGCGAACTCACAAGTACCTTTGGTTCTCGTTGTTCTGCCATTTTCTTGCTCAGAGGGCTCCACAAGATCTCCAAAGTCAAATGGTTGAAATGATTTGAAAATGACCCTTCTGGCCTTTATATAGCTTTTGACCTAATTTTCAAAAGTGCTCCATTTTCCACAAAAATTGCACCTTTGGCTAATTTTGATGTTTTGAATCCATTTTCGGGATCAAAATCAAAATCTGAGATCATTTACTATGTCAAAATCATGATTTAAAATTTTTGGACCCAGGACGGTCTACTACTTGCATATTTGACCTTCGATCATCACAGAAATCTAGAATTCAACCTAACTAATTATCTTACATCAAACTATCAAAATTTCAACTTGATCACCCATGGTCAACTCATGGTTTAATCTAGTCAAACTTGGTCTTTTGGACCTCCCAATGATGTAGAATGCGTTCTCGAACTTATATAACCACTTCTCAAATCAATTAACATGCTTCTGAACTATCAATGCTGACTTTTCTTGTCAGATTTCAATTTTAATCCCGAAGGGGGCATGGTATTGCATATCATTCAAAGTCTGTAATCATATCTTTTTTGAAATCATATCTTTCCTCAGTAATCAAGACAACAAACACGTCTAGTTGCCGATTCATCAAAAAGACCTCATCACTCAGGGCAAATCAATCATCACTTGGGGCATATCAGATTCATCAAGATCCATATCAATCTGGTATTCTCTTAATCTTGTAAACTGTATCAGTTTTTCGCAACCATTGGTTCATTAGTGTTATTTCCTTGGTTCTTCGGTAACTAAAGGGTTCAGATGTGATACCAACGTGGTTCTTCTAAGACAATCAAGTCTGGAATCGGTCACTCACTTCTTCACAATCATAAGGTTCAAAATCAAGCATTTTGATGCTTTTGTTTCATTGGTTCATCGTTGTTATAGTTAACGTTATCTTTGGTCATTCAAGACCTATTATCTTCATATCAAATCTTTCAATCAGCTTCTGTCTTATATCAATTATCAATTTCGAATCAATTTCATATCTCTATCAAACACAGACTATCTTTAAACCACTGCGCTTCGCACAGTAATTCAAAGAGGGGCAAAATGTAATACCCTAAAAATGGGCTATAGGTTCATTAACCTCCTATATCATCACATCGAACGAAATCGACATCAAAGTCCTAACCTAAGGCACATCGGCACATCATTGAATTCTAATTGATTATCTTAAATTCTGCATCAGGGAATATTCCTAGTAATATTCCTAATCATCTTAATTATCTTTAATTTAATGATTATTTGGCGATAAATCACACTTATCCTAAAGTTGATTAATTGAATATGATGAATATTTAAATTAATTGATTTAATTTTGCCACTTAATTATTTAATTGAATTTAATTGTATTTATTCCTAGGTATTATTATTTAAATTTGACAATAAATCAAAATTCCTATCATTAATTGATTAAATTCTTATTTAATTAATTAAAGTAAGTTGTCATATTTGATGATATTATTTTTGAATAAAAGTTTGATTAAATGATTGATTAACCCATAAATCAATTGTTTTATTTTTCAAAAATCAGTTAAGTTGAGAATAAATCACTTTATTTATTTATTAATTCATAATTATCCATGTGCACAATCAAAGAGCAGTTAAACTCCAAATCAAAAAATCAATGCAAGTTATTGACTTTTTGGAACTCAACATCATTTTTGAGTTTTAAAGTTGATCTAAACTTCTAATTTGAGTTAAAAAGTTGTTTTTGCATGATTTGCATGTTTTTGTGAATTAAATTATCTTTATTTTAAAATAACTCAAAAGCAAGCTGAGTTATTTGAGTGATTTATGGCTTTCTTCCATTCATCCTCAAAGCCCTAGATTTCTATAAATTAATGCTTTAGCTCTTCACAAATCATCTCTCAAATCCACAAGAATTGCATAATCACACTATTGAATTAGAGACTAAAGAATCATCTTTGCGAATCCAAGCTTTGTGAGATCAGTATTGCATAGTTTTTCATATCATATTAGTTTTCATTTTTTAGATCATTTAGCATATCATAGCATATTAGTTTTTCAGCATATCATAGATTCATATCAGTTTTCATCATATCACTGCATAGAAAATAAATAAATAAAAAAATAGATTAATTGCATTCATATTTCATATCAGTTTTGCATTCAAATCCTTTGTTTAGGTGTCGTCAAGGTCACTAATCTCAATAACAATCTGAGAATATCATACTCGCACCTATTAGAAGGCAGTAAATCACCTAGTTAGTTTAGCTTTCAATTCATTGCATGATTTTGTTTTCGCTAACCTCTAATGTTTTACTGAAGTGTTGTGTCTACAGAATAGGTACAAAATTCACACACATAATTTGCATGTACAAAAAGCTAAGGTTGACAGTCATAGAGGAAAATTTGATGAGATGAGAATGAAAGATGAAGAGAAAATTTCTCAATATAGTTTCAGTATCAAGGAATTGGTTAGTGCCATCATAGGTGCTAGTGGAATATTAACTGGTGAAGAAGTGGTAAGAAAAACTCTAAGAAATCTTTCATCCAAGTATGCTATTCAAGTATTTTCTATTCAGGAACTGAGATCCATACCAAATAACACTATTACACTTGTTGCTTTGATCGGTAAGCTGATTGCATCAAGGAACTTAGTCATTATGATAATAGTCTACCAACTATTGAAATAGCTTTTAAGTCATCTCTAATCATCGAAAGTTCAAGAAGAGAAAGAGAGAATCAAAATAGTTCATGTGGAAGTGATTACGATAGTATACTAACTGAAGAGAAATAGAAAGAAGATTTGGAAGCACTGTTGGCAAAGAGACTATTGAGAGGTAAAGGAAAGTATAAAGGTAAACTAGCTTTGAAATGTTTTAATTGCAACAAGATTGGCCACATTGCATCTAGATGTCTTGATAATGACAAGAATGATAAAAGTGATAAGAAGGAGAACCGATACCGAAGATTTAGAGACTACAAGGATAAAGGAAAGGAATCATGTTACCTAGCCTAGGAAGGAGTAATCGATGATGAATTTGATGATGCAGAAGAAAGTTTTGGAGTTGTCTATGTTGCTATGAAGGATAATTCAGAAGAAGAGAGGTATGAAGATGAAAAAGCCCTTATTTCTCATGTTAGCAAAACTAACCCATGGATTATTGATAGTGGTTTTTCACATCATATGACTAGTGATATTGATAATTTTGAGAACCTAGAAGAGTATGATGGAGGATTTATTAGATTTGGAAATGATGCTCCATGTTCTGTAAAAGGAAAGGGATCCATTATACTCAATGAAAAGATCAAATGTGATGATGATTATTAGGTTCAAGGTCTGAAATACAATTTTTTGAGTGTTGTACAATTGAACAACAATGGTCACTGACTGGAGTTTCAGAACAAGAAAGTGAAAATTTATGGTGTTGATGGAGATATGATTGGAATTGGTGAACAATCAAAAGGTAATCTATTCTATCTTGATATTGCTACAAAGATTTTATTGTTTGTTAAAGTTGAGTATTTTTGGTTATGGCATAAAAGACTTTGTCATGTAAATTTTGACAACATGATTAAGGTGATAAAAAAGAATAGAGTCAGAGGTATACCAAAATTAAGAAAACCTAATAAAGTGATGTGTAAGGAATGTTAGATTGGTAAGATGAAAAAATCAATTTTCTCATGAAAGTCTTACTCATCTAATGGTATTTTTGAATTAGTTCATACTAATCTCTATGGCCCTATGACAATTCGAAGTTATTATGGTGATCGGTATTTCATTTTCTTTGTTGATGAAAACTCAAGAATGATGTCGGTAATGTTTCTAAAAGAGAAGTATGATGCATTCCAAATGTTTAAATGGTATAAGGAAAGAGTTGAGAAGGAAATAGGTAAGCATATGAAATGCTTAAGATCAGATAGAGGAGGTGAATTTGTCTCTGATGAATTTACTATCTTCTGCAATGAAAATAGAATCAAAAGGAAAGTATCTGCACTAAGGACCCCACAAAAAAATGACATAGCTAAAAGAAGGAAAAGATCTATACCTGATTGTTCTATAACATTTTTTATTGACAAAAAGGTTGCACAAATATTCTAGAGAAAAGCTATCAATACTATTGTCTACACACTCAACTGAGTACACTTGAAGAAAGGCACAAAAAAACACCTTATGAACTCTGGTATGGGCATACACCAAATGTTAGTTACTTTAAATTTTTTGGAAGTAGGTGTTACATACTAAAAGATGATAGGAATAGAAAGTTTTATTCTAAAGGTGATGAAGGTATATTCTTAGGATACTCATCAAAGAGAAAAGCCTATAAATGTTTGATTAAGGCTACTAACAAAATTGTGGAAAGTGAAAATGTGAGGATTGATGAATTTGCAGAAAGAAATAAAGAAGATAGAAAAAAGGAACCTTAATACTACCAAATATTTGTATATATACAAGAAGGTATTTTGGGCACTGCAACTGAGATGCAATAAGAAGAACTCAAAGAGCAAGTTGAGCCTCCACCGAGAGATGAAAATACGGATGAAAATTCTACCAAGCATGTATTAAAAAAATATGCGAGGAGACACCACTCATAGAGAAAAATTATTGGAGACAAGAATGCATGAGTCATGACAAGAAGTAAGTTGAAATATAATACATGTTTGATTTCTGAATATGAGCCAAGACTAGTCAAGGATGCACTTGGAAATGAAAATTGGGTTAATGCAATGAAAGAAGAGATTGATAAGATTGAAAAGAATAATACTTGGTCACTAGTACCGAGACCTAAGGATAAGAATGTGATTGGCATAAAGTGGATTTTAAGGAATAAACCTAATGAGAATGGAGATGTGGTCAGAAATAAAGCAAGACTAGTATGAAAAGGGTATGCACAAGAAGAAGGTATTTACTATGGTGAGACATTTTCCCCTATTGCTAGATTAGGTGTAAGAATTTTACTTGCATATGCTTCCTATAAAGGATTCAAATTTTATCAAATGGATGTTAAGTCTGCATTTTTGAATGGAATTCTTGAAGAAGAAGTTTACAATGAACAAGTTGAAGGATTTTTTAGAATTCTAACAAGGATATGGTATGAAAACTATACAAGGCACTCTATGGTTTGAAGCAAGCACCCCGAGCATGGTATGAAGGATTACATTCATATTTAATCAAGATTGGATTTCAAAGGACAAGTGACAATAACAATTTGTATCTGAAATGTGATAGTTCTAATAAGATTTTGATTGCCAAAATTTTTGTTGATGATATTATATTTGGAGGAAATGAGTCAATGTCTAAATCATTTTCTGAAGAGATGAGAAAAAAATTTGAGATGTCCATGATAGGAGAGATACAATTCTTTATTGGACTACAAATTCAACAAGTTAAAGATGGGATCTACATAACACAGTTAAAGTATATCAAGGAGATCCTAAAGACATTTGATATGGAAGAATCAAAACTAGTTGGTATACTAATGACTACTGGTTGTAAATTGTCAAAGGAAGTAAATGAAACACTCTACCAATCCATGATTGGTAAGCTACAATATGTTGTTCATAGTAGGCCTGATATTGTTCATGTTGTTGGTATTGTTGCTAGATTTTCAGCCAACCCAAAGGAAACATACATGTCTATAGTGAAAAGAATATTTAGATATCTGAAAGGGACTAGAGATTTCAGTCTGCTATACACAAAATGAGGAGATTTTGATCTCAAGGTATACATTGATGCTGATTGGGATGGAAACATTGATGATAGAAAAAGTACAAGTGGCTAAGCTTTCTTTTTAGGAGAAAGATTAGTGACATGGTTAAGCAAGAAACAAATTTGTATTTCATAGTCTAGTGCCGAAGCTGAGTATATTTTTGTAGCTATGAATTGTTCAAACATTGTGTGGATCAAACAATTATTTGAAGGTAGGCAAGTAGAGATTACTGATCCAGTTATTATTTATTGTGATAATACTAGTTCTATAAACATATCAAAGAATCCAATGATGCATTCAAAGACAAAGGAAATTCATATCAAGTATCATTACTTGAGAGAAGAATTTCAAGACAAGCATGTGATATTGGAGTATGTTAATTCAAAGAAACAAATAGATGACATATTTACCGAAACACTATCGAAGGATTCTTTTAAGTATTTTTGAGGTAAGTTAGGGGTTCTTCCCCTATCCAATATTCACTAAGGCAAGATGCATGATGCATCAATTTAATTTTTCATCGGAATATCTATTTTGTGAGTTGATGCTAGTGTTCACTCTTTGGATGATGCGTGAAGTTGTGAAAAGATGTTTATGTATGCAATGAGAAATCAATAAATTTGAGGTATGATTCACTTCTTGAGAAAACTTTTCAAGAGTATGTATCTTTGGCATTGTTGTCAAAGAGGGAGAAGATCTATATTGATGACTATTATGAAGGAGAAGTTACTAAATATTGCAAAGAGGGAGAATATGCTAAGAGAATATTGAATAGTGATAGAGGGAGAAGATGTATAGATTGAGATCAAGAAAAGGAGAAGATAAATCTTAGAGGGAGTGCATGATAAAGAATGACAGTATGTGTTTCCATCATCAATTGACAATGAAGTGTTTCCATCAATGCCAAAGAGGGAGATTGTCACTATAACTAATGGTGATGATGATGAAGACCAACTAAGATCAAAGGCTTACAAGAGAGTAGAAATATTAGATCAGTTATTATCTTATCATTGATGTCAAGAAATTGATATCTGGTTTATATTGTGTTTTCATATCAATCAGAGTATGATATAAGTTGAATGAGTTAAGAAGAAGAAGAAGTGAAATGTTGTGAAGATGAATAACTTAATTAGGAAACTGATACAGATCAAAAAAATGCTAAGATTATGTTGATATAATTTTTTATACCTAACATATGATTATATCAAGTCGGTGAAGAATGGTAAAGAAGATTAATCAAGTCGGTAAGAAAAACAATTTTGGCTCCCGAGTAGAAAAATTCATTCGATAAAAGGAAAGTAAGTTTAGGTAAAGGAAAAGGAAATCAAGATACCCAGTAGAAGGTTTCAGTCATCAAGCAAAGTTAACAAAAATTCAATTGAAGATAAAGAAGCTAGTCACCCAACAAAGAACAAAAATTACATACAAGGATTAGAATGAGACTTAATGTTGAACTATGATGAGCTGGATGATTCTAATGATAAGGAAGTGTTAGTTGGAGATATCTATGACTAGGAAAATTCATGATTATGATCTATGGTATAGATCTAAGTGGTAAAAAGAGAAGGAACAAGTTTCAAGAAAGTTCAAGTTCCAAGGTGATGATAAAATATTTTACCGAGCTCTAAATTCATTGAAATAGTTTGTGAAGTTGATCAAATGATTAAAATTAATCAAAAGAAAATGTGATACAGGAGATTAAGTGGAAAAAAAAAGTCTATATAAAGGATGAATTTATATGAACAAATGGATGGAAAATTGAAGGGTTATTGAGTCACCAACTGAAGCAGTGAAGAAGGAAAAGATTGAATTCCAAGTCAAAAAGCTGAATTTGATGAAGTGTTGAAACCAGTGGAAAGTGAAGAAGAAGAGCACACAAAGGATCTGATTATGCAAAGGATACTTGTGGATTTACAAGTCAATTTATTCATTGTTTCTTGTTAACATTTGTAACAAAAAATCTCTTAACCAAGTGGAATTAACAATCTTATTGTAAAATCCTTGCAAAAGTTAACATTCTAAAGAGTGTTTTAAGACCTTTAACCAAGCCACTCCTAATAGGGTGAAGCTCCTAACATATCTGAGACAAATCCCTTAACCGACTCAAATTTAACAGTGTGTATTGTAATTTTTAACAGGATTGGCTTTTAACTGAGCAAAATTCAAAAGAATATTTCTTTAGTGGGTGACAATTCCCACAGTAGTTTTTCCCAAAGCTGGGTTTCCATGTTAAATATTGGTGTTATATGTGTTGAATGATTTATGTGTATGTTATTGCTAATTGATAAATTTTATCTACTATTGTTGGTAAATGTTGACGTGTGTCTAACTAAGTTGACACCGCATTTAATGAGAGAAATTTTTTACGGTACAAAGAATCAGGGATTATTTTTTCACCCCCCCTCTTCATATTCCAACATAAAGTGATAGGAAAATAGAATAATCTTGAAGAGAAGACCAAATTTAAGTAAGATTCAGGAGAACTAGTCCATATCCCTCCTATCCCACCTAAACTACATACACCCTATGAACTATTTTGGTTAACACACCTCTCTACCACATCAAAGGAGGTTTTTCAAGATTATTCCCATCCTTTGGCTTTTATAGAAAGGATTCTAGACTTAGATTTTGTGGAGGAAGAGAGATTGGAGGAGATAGAGAGCATGTTTTTTTAAAAGATTCTCAAGACCAGATTTTGACCCCTCTAAACTACAAACACTAGAGTTTGATCAATGATCCTCTCTCCCCTATCCTCAACCAAGACAAAAATATTAGCTTTGGTATTCACAGGTCTTCTTCAAATAGAACCTCTATTGATTGTGGGGTGAAAAAGAAACAAGGTAAAGGTAGAAGATCTCTTGCAGACCTGAGATAAGAAGTTGGAGAGGAATAAAATCAAATAAAAATAGCAACTAGCTATATGCATGCAATGAAGGGGAAGTTCCTTCCCAAGTTTCAATGAAAATCATATCTTGGAATGTTAGGGGTCTAAATTCCCCTAACAAGCAAAGTTTGGTCAAACATTTCATATTCTCATTCAAGGAAGACATAATAATGATACAATATATAAAAATGAACACAAAAAAGATGGAGAAATTCACTAAGGGGTTAGGTTTATGATAAATGGTGTGTATAGAGGTGGATGGATCTTCTAGAGGACTAGCTATTTTATGGAATCCAAGAAGAATGATCTTTTTCAATTAGGTGTGAAGGCCCAATTGGATAGGGGGTGAAAGTAAAAGTTTATGTCTTCCTTACAATTTTCCATCATAAATTTTTATGGACCAATCCCCAATAGGAAGAAGTAGGAGGTTTGGGAAGAGATCAGTGCCTAATTCAAAGTTTGATAAAATAAGGAATTCATAATAGGGGGTGATTTCAATGCAATTTTTCATCTCTCAGACAAAAGTGGGGGGATGCAGAGGGAATCTTAGGCCCAAATAGACTTTAAGAACTAGGTATCTAAAGAAAATATTATAGATATTGAATTGGAGAATGGGACCTTCACTTGGAATAACAAAAGGCTAGGATTCAACAACATCTTAGAGAAATTAGATAGGTTTTTTTACAAAGGAGACGTGTCTACATTTCCATTCAATTTCAAGGCATAAATTTCTCCAACATAGGATTAGATAACTTTCCAATATAGATGGATAAACTGGGGGAAGATAAACCATTGATTTTCCCTTTCAAATTTAAAAATATGTGGATGAAAGGCAAGGATTTAAATAAACTAATTAAAAACATAGTGGAACAAGAGCTATGTTGAATGATCAAAACTCTTATGTTTTATGTCCAAATTGAAGGATATAAAGAACCACCTCATTGAATGGAACTGAGAACATTTCAAAAACATTTCCACAACTAAAACATAAATAGAAGAAAGTATCAAAGAACTTAATGAGGTTGTCATTCAACAAGGGATGAATGAGGAGTGGTTTAGAAAGGAAAAAGAGCTTCTTAGAGACTACAAAGATATTTTGGTTAAGGAGGAAACATATTGGAGACATAAGTTGAGAGATATATGGTTGGATGTAGGGGATAAAGAATATAGAATTTTTCCACACTAGCACTAAACAAAGGAGAAACATCAACATAATTTGCAAAATCAGGATATAAGGAGGACGAAATTTAGAAGATCAAAAGGAGATTCAAGAAGAAATAGTTAACTTCTATACTAAGATTCTTAAAAACTATGAAGGCTCGCATCTTCAATCTCAAAGGGAGATGTTGGAGGACAATCCCCGATTTATCACATCGAAGGACAATCAAAAGTTGATGGCCAAATTTATGGAGGAGGAAATACAAAAAGCTTTGTGTCAAATTCCACTGGACAAAGCCTCAAGTTTGAGTGGTTTTCCAGCATGATTTTTTCAAAAATGTTGGCCAATCATATGATCAAAGTTGACAAAAGCATTAGAAGGAGCCATATTATCAAGTAGATTTTTAAAGGAAATTAATAATATATTCATATCTCTGATTCCTAAGAAGGAAAATGCAACTTGCTTGGATGAGTTTAGGCTAATCTCACTCTGTAATACCATTTATAATCTCATAACAAGAACATTGGCCAATAGACTAAAAAATACTCTAGAGAAAATCATTGGAGAAGAGTGGATTGGATTTTTTCTAGGCATATCCATATTTGAAAGTGTCATTATTACCCAGGAATCGATCTACTTGATTAAAAAAAATAAACAACCAAGAATGATCATAAAATTGGATATCAAAAAAGGCTTATGAAAAAGTGGATTGGAGATTTCTAACCAAGTGTATGGAGAAATTTGGCTTCTCTTGATCATGGATAAATTTGTTATTTCATTGCATCTCAACACCTATGTTCTCAGTTATGATCAATGATTCACAACATGGATATTTTGAAAGTTCCAGAGGAATTTGTCAAGGGGACCTATTATCTCCCTTCCTATTCATTATTATGGTAGAAGCTCTTGGTAGGAGATTGGGTAGTCCTTAGAATCAAGGAATATTAAAAGGGGTGGAAATCATCTCCTCAGTAAGGCCAGTAACACATGAAAAATTTACAAATGATACAATGATATTTGGAAAAGGAACCATTGATGAAGCTTTACAGTTGAAAAGATTACTCTCCACTCATGCAAAAACCTTGGGCCAAGTTGCAAATAAAGAGAAAAATCTAATATTCTTTTTCTTTGTCAAAAATAAGATTCAACAACGTATCCTCATTATTTTTGGATTCAAGGAAGGAAAGCTTCCTTGCACATACTTAGGGGTTCCACTGGATAGAATAGTGAGATATTCACAAATTTGGAAACCTATTGGAGAAAAATTGGACAAGAGGATGGAGTCTTTGAAATCCTAGTGGCTCTTCTAGGTTGGGAGGGTCATTATGCTAAAAGTCACCCTTGCAACTATCCTGATTTATCTAATGTCCTCTATTTCATTACCAGTTGGTAGTTATTTTGATTAGTAAATTCTTTTGGCAAGGTACGAATACTAAAAATAAATTTTCTCTAATAGCCTGGGACAAAATCTGCAAACCACTAGAATATGGGGGGACAAGAATTAAAAATTAGTTATATCAAAACCAAGCACTAGGGGATAAGCTGTTTTAGAAAATTCATCATGAACCACACCTCAAATGGGTAAGGATCCTAAGAGGAATATATATATATAATCTTAATAAGGAGGAGGCTTTAAGAGTTTGGAATTTCCCAAGAGATCAAGGATATGGAACTTTATTTCTAATTCAAGTAGCATTATTCTAGATCATATTACTTGGGACATAAAGGATGGAAGCAGAGATTTATTTTGAAATGATTCATGGGGAGGATATCCTATTATCAATCAATTGATGGACTCAAAAAGAATCAGAAAATTTTTCTTAGAAAAATGGGGAGTTTATGTCAAAGATTATATTACAATGCCTGAGAACAATCTAGAAGGAAAATGATAGTTGAAATAGTTTGATTATTTAGGGCTTTCTCAAAGGGATATTGAAGTTCTTAAATTAATTCTAAAGGATAGATTTTTTAATCTCAAATAAGGAAGGGATGAGATCAAATGGAACAAATCCAAATCCAAACTATACAGTGTAAAGGAAGGCTATAAGATTGCTTCAAAAAATTGAAACCAACCCAAAAAATAATTGCCTACTCAATTATGTTGGAACAAAGGATGTCCTCCAAAAGAGGGCATATTCACTTGGGAAGCCTTATAAGGGAGAATATTGACAAGAGACTGGTTCAAATTATTTGTCCTTCAAGGTCCATTAATCTCCCCTTTATGCCAAAGGAATGAGGAAGACGTGAATAACCTCCTTACTCAATTGTCCCTTTGCATTAGAATGTTGGCATTGGATGTGTGATAAACTTGGTTGAACTTTTGCATTACCTAATGATATTGTATCTATATTTAGGTCATGGTCATTGTTTCTCAAAGAGACTCTATTTGGTAACCTTTGGATTATATCACCTGAAATCTTGATATGGGAATTGTAGAAGGAAAGAAATGGGAGAATATTTCAAGATAAAAGAATCAAATTACTTTGATCCTAAACAAAATAGAAGAAACAATTGTAGAAATAGGGAACTCTAGAGTTCTGGCACACTATTCATCTCTAAAGTTTTATACTAGTTGGGATGATAGGATGCTAAAAAATTGGTTTGGTCTCAAATCTCCCCAATTAATTGGAAGAGATGGTCAAGCCAGCATCAAGAGTAGAGAAAAATGCAAATGGTCTCCCCCTATCATGGGTTGGCACAAACTAAACTTTGAGGGTGCTTTCCAAGGAAATATGGGTCCCTTGGGTGTTGGGTTTGTGATCCATTCTAGCTAGGGTAAGATCTTAGCCAAGTTGGCTTCCCCCTTGGAAAATGACACAAATAATGTGGCAGAATTCAAAGTCTTATTATCAGGATTATCCTTATGCTTATAATTGAAATTGGCTAAGATAGATATTGAAGGGGATTCCACGCTCGTGGTCAATGCTGTAAGGACCAAGTTGAATCCTAATTGGAGGATTCGGTCCTTACTAGAGGTGATTTTATCTTGATCAATAGATTCAAACAAGTTATGGTTAATCACATCTATAGAGAAGGCAACGACTTGGAATATGAATTGGAAAAACAAGTTGCCAAAGTCAAATATATTAAGTAGATTTTATGAGAATAAGACATATTTATATTAGAAGTAGCAGGTATATCATGCAAGGGGATCACTTATTATTTATACATACCTGGAATAGTTGTGCTGACAATTGAAATTTCAATTAGATCTTGGGTGGAAATACAAATATGAGCAAGTGAACATTCAAAAATTTGAAGCATTCACATATTAAATAAAATTTGGAGGTCGTTGCAGAGGGAGGACGCTTGACAGAAAGATTGCTAGTAGGACACTTCATTTAAAGTGTTTTGTAAACACCAAAACATCTCATTAAAATCTCCAAGTCTGTTAGTTTTTTAGATTTTTTTATTGTTTGCGGGAAGGTTTGCAATGACTCTCAATAGAGAAGTTCAACATGGATACACCCATAAAACTCTCTTCTAAACTTTATCAGTGGGTTAACACGCTACGTCGCCTATAGGGTGGGATAACATGTCATGTTATACCCATTTCAGTGTTTCACAAGGTTCCATTTTGCCTCTTGCAAAATGGCAAAATCAATTAGGATTTATCACAGGTTTTCATCCTATTTGGCCATTTGGTGATGTGGGCCTATGCATTTCCATGTTATCTCAAGTTTTAAGGACTATGGATCTTTATTTTCATCAACGGTCTGTTTGGAGCGATCTCAAGGCTCCATTTTGGATTTTCAAGGACTCTTAGTTTAAGTTTTCCATTTTTAGTGGGATATTCTAAACCTTTCATTAACTTTAAGCCGGATATTTTGAACTTTTGTAAGTAATATGTTTACTCTAAATTTAAAATATTCGTCTCTAGCCCTTATCTATTAAAAAAATCAATACATCACTCTCCGAATTTTGCAACGGAACTACCCTCTTTGTATTTTTACCCCATATACATGTATATATATGTGTGTGTATGTATATGTATATGTTACATATACATATACATATACATATACACATATGTACATATACATACATATATATACATATACGTACATATGTATACATACATACACACATGTATATGTATATGTTTATGTTTATGTTTATGTGCGCGTCTCTCTCTCTCTCTCTCTCTCTCTCTCTCTCTCTCTATATATATATATATATATATATATATATAGATATTCAGTTTTATATTTAAAAATATATAATAACAGAAATTTGATATATATTCAAGATAATGAAGATTTTATTTGTTCAATTTTCATTATAATTAAAAAAATTATATCATCGTCAACATTTTAGATTTCATAACATTGTTGCTATATTCTTTGTTAGTTAGTGGTTCTCCTTCGAATCAAACTCATGACGTTTACAATTTATTAACTTTCTATTTTAATCTTTATACATATCTTCTTATAACTGAATGAAAACATTTTTTCCTCAATATTTTATTTAAAATATTATAATAGCCCTAGATCAAATCTTGACTCTGCTATCATTTACATTTATAGAATACCAAAAAAATAATGAGGATAGAAATAAGTAAAATAGACAAAATGCTCCTATTGTTGAATCTATATTAGATATGTATAACTAATAATAAATGACAAAACATTACCTTGGATCCCACTCTATTCCATATCCTCTCTATAATCAAATTGTTTGTCATTCCTATCTTTACCAAACGACAAAAGTTTGTGATATAATAATTTTATTTGGAGAGTTAGTTTTAGAAAAGATAGTGACAAGGCAACATAATGCTTTAAATAAGCAATGAAAGCAAATAATTCCCATCAATTCTTTCGAGTCCAAAATGAGAAATTCAAAGATTTAAGGATGTTTTCTTTGCATCTTTCGCTTTCGTCCTTCATGCTTTTGCATGTGGATATTACAACTTACTTTTATTCGTTCCTTGTTGTTGGGTAAGAGGTAAGCAATCTTTTCATACAAGGAAGCGGAACATGCAAAACAATATAGCTTTACCCTAGGGGAAAATAAGTTTGTCCCTAGACAAACATTGCACTTGTTTAGTTTATGACCATGGCGTGCCCAAGTTATTAAAAACTTGTCTACCAAACTAAAATTTTATTGGTTTTAGATGTGAGCTTTAATAATTTTGATATAATAATGTCTTCTCTCATTATTAGATAAAAAGTACACTTCTATTAATAATAATAAATGAAAATATATGTTTCTTAAATGTAACGTTCTTTTGTTTGCTATTATGAAATGTTTAGGTTTTTCCATTGGTTTTTAGCTGTGTACCATGGGATGCATGGGTCATAGTTGTTCTTGTTGTTTTGATTGTTGTGTTGTGTTTGGGTAATTTGTATGTTCAAAATGGTATATTTCAGCATGTTAGTTGTTAATGTTTTGGTTACACTTAATGTGTGTACATGGTAGTATATGAAGTTTGTTGTGAGGATTTAATGTATTTGATTATTGTTGTGTTTCTTAGGTAAATATGTATAGTATATAAATGTGGAGTATCATAGTAATTTATTTCATGGATATCAGTGTATGTATTTTTTTATTATATGTTTTATCATTTTCAATCTCAATGAATGATATACATGTGCTTTGACTTTTATATATTTAGCATGTACACTTAACATGTGCATTGAGTAGATAGAAGTACAAAGTTCTTTCTCGAGTGATGTACATGTCTGAGTTATTTCCTAACATTGGTTAATTGGAGATGTCATTTTCGGTGTACATGTTTGGTAGTCATAGTTTTGGATCCAAATAAGTAGTGATTTGGATATCTGTGTGTTGTGGAAAACCTGTAGGTGCATCATTTTATTGTGATTTTTTTTTACCCATTTTTATGCAAATCATATTTTAAAAAAATAATATTATGTGTATAATGCCTAATGATGATTAGGAATTGAAAATTTTGAAAACAAAAGAAAAAGAAATTACAATTGTATATGCATTGAAAATACTATTTAAATGATTGCAATTGATTAAATTATCTTAAATTTCTTCTTTGACTTAAAAAATGATTAAATTAATTAAATTATCTTGAAAATGATTTAAATTGTATTATATTATTTTTCTTTGAAAAACAAATGATTTATAAAATTTTTAATTAATAAGTTTTATTGGGATGAAAAATAGAAAATGAAATAAAAAATAAAAAATAAAAAGAAAATTAGAAAAGAAAATAAAAAAGATATAAAAGTAAAAGAGTTAAGTTCTTTAACTCATTCTCCTCAATTTTGAAAACTTGTTCTCAAATTTTCTCAAAAAAAGAAAAGAAAATGGATGGAATGAGTTGGAAATGGATTGCTTGCGATTGGAAAGGAAGGAGAGATGGTATGTTGGGTTAAAAATTTTAAAGTTATGTTGGGTTAATATACAAGGGAAAGATTGTATTTAAGCATAAAATAGCTTTTAGCATGATTTATATCATTTGATGAAGTTTTGAGGTGATTTGAACAAGCTAGGAGACCAAGTGTAAAAGTTGTAAAAATGTTGTCATGACAACATTTGCAATTTTACAAAGTTGCTTGACAACTTTGTCTCCACGAAGACAAAAGTTTTTCCTTAGGGCATGTTTGGTATCTTAACCACCTGCACCTGAAATGTAAGGGTATTTAAGCCCTAAGAACCCTATTTCCCAAGGTTAGAGGTTTTGTGCAAGAATTTGAAGTACTTTTCCTTCATACTATGTTATTATGGTTTTGTGTGACAGTTAGAAATTTGTGTTTGGTAAGGTCCTTTAATGGATTGAATCCATCAACTTCATGTTGGATTTATGTAATTAGATTAGTTAGCTTCCATTTTGCATTGGTTTGAATTTCTTTTCAATTCATTAGGTTAGCTTTGTAAATTCTTTTGTGAGTAAGTCGGTCACTGGTCAATTCAGGATTGTGTCTATAAAAATGGCTCCCCCATAGAACCCCACTATAGAATCATCACGGCCTTGAGGGATATGCTACAAGAGCCCATGTACATTGTACATATGGAAGGAGCAGGCCATAAGCTGTGTTTTTATATTTTAATGAACAAGCCCTAGGTGAGTCCAGAGCAACTTGATTAGGAGCTTGTTAGAGTCTTTTTGTGTTTTGATGTAGGGGTTCGATTGAATGAATGGAACCAAGTGGATTTTGGGAGACTTTGGAGATATACAGTGACCTCTGAAGAAGCTTAGCCCTTAAACAATCCATTTGACCACATTTTGAGAAATAAATCAATTGACTGGTTCATAAAGCACCAATTAGGCCTAGAAGCCCTTAAAAGTAGGAATCACCTGTATGGAGGCCAAGGAGGAATGAGACCCACTTAATCTTGAGTAACTCAATAAAGGGTGCCAAAATATCATATTAGTTGTTGGGGTTGTTTGGGAAAATGTTGAAAGGAGGGAAAACTAGTCAAATAGGGCGAGTCGATCAATTAGGCCTAGTAGCCAAAATTGCACCAAAGAATGGAAATCAATGGTGAAGACCTTGTTACCCTAGCCTAAAGGGATCGAGTTGATCTTTTGAAAGTCATCTAGAAGGAATTGAATCCCCTGTAAACACTATTTAAGAAGAAGAGACAAAGAAGCCCTTGGATGAATCCGAGGAGTTAAGGAGTGAAGTTTGTAACATTGGTAGTTACCTCTAATGAAGCACATTGATTGCCACCTTTTGGAGGGGAACTAAATGAGTCCTAGGCTAAGTTTGAAAGGGCTTGGAAGATCCTAGAAACTAGGTTAGGCTCTTGAGGGAACTAGGAACAGATAAGGAGTCCTAGTTGGATTGTGCAAGAACATTAAGGGAGTTTCTATCAAATTGGTATCTGAGCCTACCCGATTAGGCTTGTGGTGAATGTTGCAACCAGAAGAATTGGTTGGGGAATCCACAATGGTGACTAATGTAGAGCTAGCTAGAAAGGTGGAGGATCAAGAAGAAGAAAATAGGTTTCTCAGGGAAAGACTAGCCCAATTAGAGAAAATGTTGGATGAGGTAGATGAAAAGACTACAAAAGTCAAAGACAAGTTATAAGGCAAGAACACAGAAATACCCTTAGATGATGAGGTCCCTAAGCAAGATCCTATAATCACATAGGAACCATTCCTTAAAGCATTAAAGGCCCTAAGTGGGAAAGCTTTGGAAGGGGTACCCATATTCAGTGGGAAAATGGAACCAAAAGTGGTAATGGACTGGATTGAAGGGCTTGAGAACCATTTTGAGTGTGATGGAATCACAGAAGCCCAAAAGGTAAGAAAGGCCAAATCAAGAGTCAAAGGATCTTCTCTCACTTGGTGGAAATTCATCCAAGATGAGAGAGAGAAGGGAAGAAACCCATCTCCACTTGGAAAGCTATGGTGGCTAAAATCAGAGAAGCCTATGTGTGAGAGGACTATGAGATCTAATTCCATAAGAAATGACAAAGCCTTAGACAAAAAGGAGTTGGATGTTAACTCATACACAGAGGAGTTTCAAAGACTATGTATGAGGTCTAGGGTTGCAAAAGATGAAAGTGTGAAGGTAGCCAGATATCTAAATGGCTTAATATGGGCTATACAAGAAGAGTTAAGTCTACTTATTCCTACCATAGTACAGAGATGCCACCAACTTGCAGTTAGGTGGAAGAGAAATTAAAAAGGAAATAAGATTCAGAAAGTATTAGAGGTAGAGGAAGAGGAAGAGATGGTAGATGGAATAAAGGAGGTTATGATGGTAGAAGTACATAGACAAAGACCCAAGGTGAAACTAAGATGACTGAAAAGCATTAGGGAAGCTCATTTAGAGGAGGCTTCAATAGAGGGAGAGGTCCAATAGTACTTGGAGAGGAAGGAACAATAGAAAAGGGAGAGGTTCTTATTTTTTAACCATGAAATGATATCACTGCAATCAAATGGGACACCCTGCTTATAGGTGTCCAGAGAAGGGGTCTACATCCCAAGGGAGTGACAAAAGAGTTAATTTTGTTCAAGAAGAATCCAGTAGTAGTAAAAAACATGCAGAGGTACCCTTAGAATCAAAAGAAGGGGAAAACTTGATTGTTAGAAGGACATTGATCAAAGAGCTAGTGAGAGAAGACCCTAGTCAAAGAAGAGCACTATTCAGAATGAAGTGCAAGATCATGGGAAAAGTATGCAACGTCATCATTGACTTAGGGTCAACTAACAATATTGTGTTAGAAGAGGCAGTTAGCAAACTGAAAATGCAAAGGATTCCTCATAGCAATCCCTACAGAGTTACATGGTTGAATAAAGGACAACATATCCTAGTGAATGAACAAGCATGGGTGGACTTCTCCATTGGAAGATACAAAAATAGGGTATTGTGTGATGTGTTTCCAATGGATGTCTGCCACCTCTTATTGGGAAGGCCATGGAAATTTGACAGACAAGCCATGCATGATGGAGCCAAGAATGCTTACACTTTCAAGAAGGATGGTGTGACTTTTAAAATCTAGTCTCTATTAGGAGGAAAGTCCTCAGGGCCTAATGTCCTCTTGGTGGGTGAAAAGAAGTTATTAGAAACCCTTGAAGATAAAAAGTTATTTATTGAGTGATGTACATGTCTCAGTTATTCCCTAACATTGGTTAATTGGAGATGTCATTTTCGGTGTACATGTTTGGTAGTCATAGTTTTGGATCCAAATAAGTAGTGATTTGGATATCCATGTGTTGTGGAAAACCTTTAGGTGCATCATTTTATTGTGATTATTTTTTTATCCATTTCTATGCAAATCATATTTAAAACTAATAATATTATATGTGTATAATGCCTAATGATGATTAGGAATTGAAAATTTTGAAAACAAAAGAAAAAGAAATTACAATTGTATATGCATTTAAAATATTATTTAAATGATTGCAATTGATTAAATTATCTTAAATTTCTTCTTTGACTTAAAAAATGATTAAATTATCTTGAAAATGATTTAAATTATATTATATTATTTTTCTTTGAAAAAGAAATGATGTATGAAATTTTAAATTAATAAGTTTTATTGTGATGAAAAATAGAAAATGAAATAAAATATAAAAAATAAAAATAAAATTAGAAAAGAAAATAAAAAAGATATAAAAGTAAAAGAGTTAAGTTCTTTAACTCATTCTCCTCAATTTTGAAAACTCGTTCTCAAATTTTCTATAAAAAAAGAAAGAAAAGGGATGGAATGAGTTGG
Organism: Chamaecyparis obtusa; assembly: GCA_027943335.1. Lineage (NCBI taxonomy): Eukaryota > Viridiplantae > Streptophyta > Pinopsida > Cupressales > Cupressaceae > Chamaecyparis > Chamaecyparis obtusa. Next base: position 727,857 of record BSBK01002336.1, read on the forward strand.
AAATGGATTGGTTGCGATTGGAAAGGAAGGAGAGATGGTATGTTGGGTTAAAAAATTTAAAGTTATAAGATCGAAGCAATTCTCCTCATTTTCTTTATGTTTTGAATTCTTTTTTATTTTTTCCATGCTTCCTTCTAAGGAACTAAGGATATTAACTCCATTTTACAATGATTTCTATGCATTTTTAAATGTTCAAAATAATGTTTTAAATTTTGGAAACATTTTATTTTATGACACTTTTTTCTTAGGTCTTTAAATATAAATTTTATGTAAAAATTCTAGTGTTAGATTTGTAATCAAAGGGTATGCATAGAATTTTAAAATTCAAATTTTGATTTTTAAGAATTCTTCAATATAGTTTGAAAATTTGTGTGGTTTTGGCGATATAAAATAATTTTTAAAAAAATTGAAAGTGGTAGTGAATTATGAAGAAGTCTTTTTATTTATTTTTATTTAAAATATTATGAGGCTATATTTATTTTTGCTACCCCAAATTACGTATTTCAAATTTGTGTGTGTCCAAATAGTGAATTGATGTGATGAGCCTAGAATTTGAGGTGCATGACATTGGAAAGGTGTAGTTCTTAATATTAGCTAAGACATAAAAGGGCCTGAGGATATGGTGGACAAAGAGTATCATTAATAAGTGATAACTAATGAAATTGGAAAAATAAAAATAACCAAGATAATGTTAGAACTATGGCAACAAACAACTGAGAAGGGGGAAGGCGGGGGAGGGGGGGGGTGTGAATCCGTTGTCTCAAAACTTAAACCTTAAAATCCCTATCTTGGATTTGGTAAATTAAACCTACATGCAATAATCAAAGACACATCCACAACACATAACACCAATATTTTTAGTGAGGAAACCCGACTAAGGGAAAAACCTCGGTGGGGTTGAAACCCATAATATGACTATAGCTTGTTACTTATAACATATTACAAATAGGGGATTGGTGCAGGAGCACCTAAGACATCTCCAAGTTATTAAGTTTTTGGTGTGGCTTGTACTGACCCTAGCCAGGTTAGGAGTGTTTGTGAAGGCCTTATAAGCTCTTGTGTGTGTGTGTTTAGGAGAACTAGGTTAGGCTTAGACTAATCTAGTTTGTTTTGGTTGTTTAAGTTTAGTTTTGGTTTTTAGTCTCTTTGGAGCTTAAACTTGGGAATTTGGGTCAAAAGTCCTCATATGAAAGGGAAAGATTGTATTTAAGCCTAAAATAGATTTTAGCATGATTTTATATAATTTGATGAAGTTTTGAGGTGATTTGAACAAGTTAGAAGATCAAGTGTAAAAGTTGTAAAAATGTTGTCATGACAACATTTGCAATTTTGCAAAGTTGCTTGACAACTTTGTCTCCACAAAGACAAAAGGTTTTCCTTAGGGCATGGTCGGTATCTTAACCACTTGCACTTGAAATTTAAGGGTATTTAAGCCCTAAGAAGCCCATTTCTTGAGGTTAGAGGTTTTGAGCAAGAATTTGAAGTACTTTTCCTTCATAATATGTTATTCTGGTTTTGTGTGACAATTAGAAATTTGTGTTTGGTAAGGTCCTTCAATGGATTGAATCCATCAACTTCATGTGGGATTTATATAATTAGATTAGTTAGCTTCCATTTTGCATTGGTTTGAAGTTATTTTCAATTCAGTAGGTTAGCTTTGTAAATTCTTTTGTGAGTAAGCCAATCACTAATCAATTCAGGACTGTGTGTATAAAAATGGATCCCCCATAGAACCCCACTGTGGAATCATCACGGCCTTGAGGGATATGCTAGGGGACCCCATGTATAGTGTACATATGGAAGGAGGAGGCTAGAAGTTGTATTCTTCTATTTTAATGAACAAGCCCTAGAGGAGTATAGAGCAACCCTATTAGGAGCTTATTAGAGTCTTTTTGTGTTTTGATGCAAGGGTTCGATTGAATGAATGGAACCAAGTGGATTTTGGGAGACTTTGTGGATATACAGTGACCTCTAAGGAAGCTTAGTCCTTGAATAATCCATTTGACCACATTTTGAGAAAGAAATCAGTTGACTGGTTCATAAAGCATCCTAGAAGCCCTTAAAAGTAGGAATCAACTATACGGAGGCCAAGGAAGAATGAGACCTACTGAATCTTGAGTAACTCAATAAAGGGTGCTAGAATATCATATTAGTTGTTGGGGTTGTTTGGGAAAATGTTGAAAGGAGGAAAAACTAGTCAAATAGGGCTAGTAGATCAATTAGGCCTAGTAGCCAAAATTGCACCAAAGAATGGAAATCGATGGTGAATACCTTGTTACCCTAGCCTAAAGGGATCAAGTTAATCTTTTGAAAGTCATATAGAAGGAATTGAATCCCCTGTAAGCACTAGTTAAGAAGAAGAGACAAAGAAGCACTTGGATGAATCTAAGGAGGAGTTAAGGAGTGAAGTTTGTAACATTGGTAGTTACCTCTAGTGAAGCACATTGAATGCCACCTTTTGGAGGGGAACTAAAGAAGTCCTAGGCTAAGTATGAAAGGGCTTAGAAGATCCTAGAAACTAGGTTAGGGTCTTGAGGTAACTAGGAACATATAAACAGTCCTAGCTAGATTGCGCAAGCACACTAAGGGAGTTTCTATCAGATTGGTATCAGAGCCTACCCAATTAGGCTTGTGGTGAATGTTGCAACCAAAAGAATCCTTTGGGGAATCCACAATGGTGACTAATGCATAGTTAGCTAGGAAGGTGGAGGATCAGGAAGAAGAAAATACGTTGCTCAGGGAAAAACTGGCCCAATTAGAGAAAAAGTTGGATGAGGTAGATGAAAAGACTACAGAAGTCAAAGACAAGTTAGAAGGAAAGAACAAGGAAATACCCTTAGATGATGAGGTCCCTAAGCCAGACCCTGTCATCACAGAGGAGCCATTCCTTAAAGCATTGAAGGCACTAAGTGGGAAATCTTTGTAAGGGGTACCCATATTCAATGGGAAAATGGAACCAGGAGTGGTAATGGACTAGATTGAAGAGCTTGAGAACCATTTTGAGTGTGATGGAATCATAGAAACCCAAAAGGTAATAAAGGCCAAATCAAGACTCAGAGGATTTGCTCTCACTTGGTGGAAATTCATCCAAGATGAGAGAGAGAGAAAGAAGGGAAGAAACCCATCACCACTTGGAAAGATATTGTGGCTAAAATTAGAGAAGCCTATGTGCTAGAGGACTATAACATTCAGTTTCATAAGAAATGACAAAGCCTTAGACAAAAGGAGTTAGATGTTAACTAATACACAAAGGATTTTTAAATACTATGTATGAGGTAGGGTTGTAGAAGATGAAAGTGTGAAGGTAGCCAGATATCTAAATGGATTAAGATGGACTATACAAGAAGAGTTGAATCTACTTACCCCTACCATAGTATAGAGATGCCACTGACTTGCAGTTAAGGTGGAAGAGAAATTGAAAAGGAAACAAGATTCAAGAAGTAGTAGAGGTAGAGGAATAGGAATAGATAGTAGAGGGAATAGAGGAGGTTATGGTGGTAGAAGTATAGATCCTGCAAAGACCCAAGGTGAAACTATGTTAGAAAGTAAAGTCCACCAAGATAACTGAGAGGGGGGGGGGGTGAATTAGTTATCAGATAATTATAACTCTTATCAACTTCAACAACATTTAACCATGTAAGCAATATAATTACCAACCATAGAAATATATTCATACACAATAACACAATGACACAAGATATGTTGACTAGGGAACCTCTTTATCAAAGAGTAAACCCTGATGGGAATGATGCCCAAAAAAGATGCACTAATATGAATATTCATTGTGAAAGGATGGACTTTGTTAGGAGTCTTATGAAATACTTTTAGTACATATGAATCCCTGTTAGGAGATTTTGAATCCCTGCTAAAAGATTCTAACCCTGTTAAGAGTTATGGAAGACAGAAGGACCCACTGCCCAAACAGCTTTAGGGTAAGATCATTGAACACACCATCCAACTAATCTTTGTACTACTGAAAAGAATAATACCAAAAGATTACTGATCTCAAAAATATGTTACCTCTTCTCTAACTGTGCCAAACTGCACTCACTGCTACACGAGATCTCAATTTCAGATCTTTGTACTTCGCATGTCTTCCTTCACAAATTCACTTTCACAATTGCATTAGCTCTTTTCTTCACTTCATGTATACATCAATATTCAACCATATTACAACAAGGAAAAACATTCCTTCCTTTATACCACACTCAAGTAATTACAAATGAGTCGGCATCCAATTACAAAATAAAAGTTTCCACACACTACATCAAAATTACACAAAACTGTTGGCTTCCAAATACAATAATTCTCCATCCGTGTGACCTCAAAGTTTGAACTATCATCCACGTCACTATCAATGTGTCTTCAACTTCCCTTTAACTATGCAAAACTAGATTCCATCCCGATTAGGAGATATCATCCAATTTCCACAAACTGCTACTCAGGAATATCGCTTGAATACTGCTTCTACCAAAATGCTCATAACTTCCATGAATAAATGAATTAATATATGCGCTCTTAACCATAAACATATAACATATCAAAGAGTAAATCCTCAACATCATATAGCTCTATCTACAATATCCCATGTGCGCTAATGCAAACACTGTCTGCTCCTCTGCAAATCTCCAGAAGATCACTGTGTTGACATCAATGATAGTCACAATCATGAATGCAACAACAACTACTACAGAATGGCTGCCAAACATTTAGCATTCATTCCTAACAATCTCCCCCTTTGGCATTGATGGAAACATAGATGAAAAACATCCAATGTTCCAAAAATCCAATACTGCAACACTGCTGCTCTGAAAATTCTTTCAAGTTCTCTCAATCAAATCTTGCTTCATTTTCCTATTCAGTTCTCTCCAATAGATGGTACAAATGGTTTTTCATGTACACTTCTCCCCCATTGACATCAATGATAGAAAATTTCATCATTATGTGAACAACAACTCCAATGTCAAAAGACACTATTCAGAAAATGCATTCATTAGCTCAGATGCACATACTCCCCCATAGAGGAAATACCAACATCCAATCCAGAAGAAAGATAAGGCTCATATACCACTAGAAAGATGCAACCAACTACATCAATTCTTAAAAGTAGGCTGGGGCATAACCCTAAGCATACCTCTCAGATACTCAAATGTATCCTTAGGCAAAGGCTTTGTAAAAATGTATGCTATCTGCTCCTTTGTGCTTATGTACTCTAGTCTGACTTCTTTCTAAGAAAATTTCTCTCTTACTACATGATACTTAATCTCTATATTCTTTTTCTTAGAATGTAATACAGGTTTCTTAGACATACTAACTATGCTAGTGTTGTCACAATGTATAACAACAAGTTCAACAAACTTTATTCCAATGTCCTTCAACATTTGCTTCATCCAAATTATTTGGTTACAATTGTTTGCTGCTACTACATATTCTTCTTCTACTGTGCTTTGTGAAATGCAATTTTGCTTCTTGCTTAGCCAAGAAACTAATCTTCCTCCAAGGAAAAAGGCTCCACCACTGGTGCTCTTTTTATCATCAACACTGCCTCCCCAATCAACATCTGTATATGCACATAGGGTAAAATCATTAGATTTTTTATACCACAATCCATATAATCCTCTAGTCCTGGTAGGACTGCTCAAATCTATATGAACAATCTCCAACTTCTCTATAGATGTAAACTTCTTACTGGGAAAAGAACTTCTCTTCTGTTTAGCCATCACACATTTCATGCAAATCATGTTAGTAGGCTTCATAATTTTAGGCAAATCCCTTACTGCAAGTGTAGTACTTACTTTCACAATGTTATCAAAATTTATATGAAAAAACCTTCTGTGCCATAACCAAGTATCATCAATCTTAGTAATCAAACATGTCATCTCAGTAGGATTCAACTGAAATACATTACCTCTGGTTCTAGATCCAGTTCCAATCAGATTTCCATCTTTATCCTTTATCACACAAGTTTTCTCAGTAAACCAAACTTGATATCCCTTATTAACTAGTTGTCCAACACTTAAGAGATTATGTTTCAAACCATCCACAAAGTAAACATCATCAGTATTATTCTTTCCATCAAGAGTAATAGATCCTATACCTTTAATCAAACAAGGTGCATTGTTTCCAACTGTAACAACTCCTCCATCATAATTGTTAAACTTTATGAATTTTTTCATGTCTCCAGTCATATGACACTACCTATAATCCAATCATATTTCTTTTCAACTTGATAAACTAGGGCTTTTTCTTCCTTAACATCTATTTCAGGATTTTCTTCTTTAATTTCTACAAATCCTATGTCATCATTATTCTCAGTATCACTTTCACTTAGAGTTCTCTCTATACTAGCTTCAAGATCTTCATCAGTAGCATAATAACATTCCTTAGATCTTCTAGGCTTGAAATTGTTTCTATACTTTTTAACTCTCTTAGGACATTTAGATGCAAAATGATCATATTCTTGACAAGTCCAACATTTAAAATTTTTCTTACCGTTTGTTTCTCTCTTCACAAGCAAGGCAATACCTTCTTCAATCTTCCTGTCTTCTTCATTTCTAGATCTATTGCCACCAGCATAATCTCCACTCACACTGATGCTTCTTGACAAACTAGGGCGAACACTAAGAGCACTGAATGTTGTTTCCATTCTAGGCAAGTCTCCTGATAACCTCAGGTTCATTTCTACTACTTCCAATCTTCCAAGAAGAGTCTCTCTTGTAAAGTTCAAAGTACAAGGTATAACTTGTTCAATCATATATATTGTCTTCTTGAACATAGGATTCAATGTCCTCAGAATTTTCCATATCACTTCATTCGATCTATCTTTGTTCCTCCATAATATTTTATGCCTGCAACAATTTCTGACATTCTACCAATATAGCTTGTAATAGATTCATCTTCCATCATTCTTATACCTTCAAATGCACATATCCAATTATGTAATCTAACTTTCTTTGCATGTTCATCACCTTCAAAAGTAGAGTGTAAAGCTTTCCAAATTTCATGAGATGTTTTCAAACATTTTAGATGACTGTACTCATTCTCCAGAAGGGCTATCAAAAGTGCTTCTTTGGCAAATATGTTACACATGAATAGATCTCTCTCATCACCAGAACATGTTTCAAGATCATCCTCTTCAATGATAGTCTTCTCATTCTTTGTAATCAACCAATAACATGGTCCTAAACACAGTAGACGTGTTTTCATCTTTTCTTTCCAGCTATCAAAATTCACTGCATCAAACTTAGGGCTTTCTTTCCTGAAATTTGCCATGGATCTTCTTAAGTTGTTAAACTTCTCTTTCAAGGACCTGCTGCTCTGATACCAATTGTTAGAAAGTAAAGTCCACCAAGATAACTAAGAAGTGGGGGGGGGGGGGGGGGGGTGAATCAGTTATCATATAATTATAACTTTTATCAACTTCAACAACATTTAACCATGTAAGCAATATAATTACCAACCATAGAAACATATGTTGACTAGGGAACCTGTTGATCAAAGAGTAAACCCCGGTGGGAATGATGCTCACAAAAGATGCACTAATATGAATATTCCTTGTGAAAGGATGGACTTTTTTAGGAGTCTTATGAAATACTTTTAGTACATATGAATCCCTGCTAAAAGATTCTAACCCTGTTAAGAGTTATGGAAGACAGAAGGACCCACTGCCCAAACAGCTTCAGGGTAAGATCACTAAACACACTATCCAACTAATCTTTGTATTACTCAATATAATAATACCAAAAGATTACTGATCCCAAAAATATGTTACCTCTTCTCTGACTATGCCAAACTGCATTCACTGCTACACCAGATCTCAATTTTAGATCTTTGTACTTCACATGTCTTCTTTCACAACTGCATTAGATCTTTTCTTCACTTCATGCATACATCAATTTTGAACCATATTACAACAAGGAAAAAACATTCCTTCCTTTATACCACACTCAAGTAATTACAAATTATTCGGCATCCAATTACAAAATAAAAGTTTCCACACGCTACATCAAAATTACATAAAACTGTCAGCTTCCAAATACAATAATTCTCCATCCGTGTGACCTCAAAGTTTTCACTATCATCCACATCACTATCAATGTGTCTTCAACTTCCCTTTAACTACACAAAACCAGATTCCATCCCGATTAGGAGATATCATCCAATTTCCACAAAACGCTACTCAGGAATACTGCTTCTACCAAAATGCTCGTAACTTCCATGAATAAATGAATTACTATCTATGCTCTTAACCATAAACATATAAAATATCAAAGAGTAAATCCTCAACATCACATAGCTCTATCTGCAATATCCCACATGCGTTAATCCAAACACTATCTTCTCCTTTGTAAATCTCCAGAAGATCACTGTGTTGACATCAATGACAATCATAATCATGAATGCAACAACAACTACTACAGAATGGCTGCCAAACATTCATCATTCATTCCTAATGAACTAAGCTGACTAAATAGCATGAGGGAAGCTCAAGTAGAGGAGGCTTCAATAGAGGAAGAGGCTCCAATAGTACTTGGAGAGGAAGGAACAATGGACAAGGGAGAGGTTCTTATTTTTTAACCATGAAATGCTATCACTGCAATAAAATGGGACACCCTACTTATAGGTGTCTAGAGAAGGGGTCTACATCCGAAGGGAGTGAAAAAAGAGTTAATTTTTCTCAAGAAGAATCCAGTAGTAGTAAAAAACATGCAAAGGTACCCTTAGAATTAGAAGAAGGGGAAAAATTGATGATTAGAAGGACACTGATCAAAGAGCCAGTGAGAGAAGACCCTAGTCAAAGAAGAGCACTATTCAAAATGAAGTGCAAGATCATGGGAAAAGTATGAAAGGTCATCATTGACTTAGGGTCAACTAACAATATTGTGTCAGAAGAGGCAGTTATCAAACTAAAAATGTAGAGGATTCCTCATAGCAATCCATACAGAGTTACATGGTTGAATAAAGGACAACTTGTCCTAATGAATGAACAAGCATGGGTGGACTTCTCCATTGGAAGATACAAAGATAGGGTACTATGTGATGTGTTTCCAATGGATGCCTACCACCTCTTATTGGGAAGGCCATGGAAATTTGATAGATAATACATGCATGATGGAGCCAAGAATGCTTACTCTTTCAAGAAGGATAGTGTGACTTTTAAAATCTAGTCTCTGTTAGAAGGAGGAAAGTCTTGAGGGCCTAATGTCCTCTTGGTGGGTGTAAAGAAGTTATTAAAAACCCTTGAAGATGATGGTGGAGTGGGGTATGTACTATTTTTGAAACCTAGAGAAGAGAAGCTAGAAAAGAAGATAGAGATCCCTAAGGATATCCAAGAGATGTTGAGGTAGTTCAATGATATTATAACTGATGGAAAACTAGCTACCCTACCCCCTCCAAGAGCCATTATCCATCAAATAGACTTTATTATAGGAGCCACCCTACCTAAAAAAGATGCCTATAAGATGACCCCTCAACAAAATGAGGAAATTACCAAAAACATTCAAGAGCTTATGGACCAAGGGCTCATTGGGAGAAGTATAAGCCCATGTGTTGTCCCTACTATCCTAGCACCCATGAAAGGAGGTACTTGGAGATTGTGCACTGATTCAAGAGCCATAAATAGGATCACCATTAGGTATAGATTCCCCATTCAAAGAAAAAAAGACCTAATAGATTGTCTAGGGAATGCCAAATACTTCACCAAAATTGATCTTAAAAGTGGGTATCACCAGATACGAATCAAGGAAGGGGATGAATGGAAGACTACCTTCAAGACTACAAAGGGCTTGTATGAGTGGCTTGTAATGCCATTTGGGCTATCAAATGCCCCATCCACATTCATGAGGCTTATGAATGAAGTGTTAAAGGACTACATTGGTAAGTTTTTTGTAGTGTATCTTGATGATATTTTAATCTTTAGTAAGAATAGGGAAGAACATTTAAAGCATCTACAAATCATGTTTAAGAAGTTACATGAAGAGAAACTAATGGTTAGTTTGGACAAGTGCGAGTTCATGAAGCAGGAGCTAGTGTACCTTGGATTTTTGTTGTTTCAAGGAAGTCTTAAAATGGATCCAAGCAAGGTAGAAGCCATCATCAACTTGCCTACCCCTAAGACTACAATAGAGGTGAGGATTATTCATTGTTTGGTACAATATTAGAGAAAATTTATCAAATAATTCAGTGTTATTTGTGCTCTTATGTTGGATACCATAAAGGGTGGAATGAGAGCCAAGTTTTAGTGGAATCAACAAGAAAATAAAGGATTTGAGGTATTGAAAAAGAGGATAGCCACACAACCTATCCTAGTACTTCCTAGTTTTGAAAAACTTTTCACGATGGAGTGTGATGCTTGCAATATTGCCATAGGGGCTATCTTAAGCCAAGAAGGAAGACTAGTGGCTTTTCATAGTGAGAAGCTCATTGATGCAAAGAGGAAGTACTCTTCCTATGACCTAGATTTATATACATTAGTTCAAGAATTGAGAAAATGGAGAAACTATCTACTTCCAAAGGAGTTTGTGGTCTATTAAGATAACCAAGCCCTTAGTTTTTTGAACTCCCAAGACAAACTCAGTCATAAACACATGAAATGGGTGGAATACTTGTAGGCTTATACATTCAATATCAAGAAAAAGAAGGGGAAACATAATAGGGTAGTTGATGTAATAAGCAGGAGGCTTTTGACAGTACAAGAAGTTCAGTTGCAGAGCATAGGGATTGAAAGTTTCAAAGACTTATATTCAGAGGATGAATATTTTGCAGAGATATACAAGGTATGTAAGGAACATAAGAATCATTTCCATGGTGAATTTTCTAATTGCACAATGTAGAATGAGTTGTTGTTTAGGGGTAGTCAACTCTATGTCCCTAGGGGATCAATGAGGGAAAAATTAATTCAAGAAAAACATAATGGGGCACTCAGTGGTCACTTTTGGGTCAACAAGACTCAAGATTTAGTCTAGAGGTTCTACTACTGGCCTAGGATGAATCAGTATGTTAGAAAATATGCAGAGTGTTGTGTAGTGTATCAAAAAGCCAAGGGCACATCATCCAATGTAGGTCTCTATCAAACTCTTCCCATTCCAAGTAGACCATGGTAGTGTTTAAACATGGATTTTGTAGTAGGGTTGCCAAGAACAAAATAGGGATTTCAAAATATATATATGTCATAGTGGATAGATTTAGTAAAATGGAACCCTTTGTCCCATGTAAGACTATCCATGATGCTTTTTAGATTGCACATTTGTTCTTCAAGGAGGTGGTGAGAATTTATGGGTTACCTTTGGGAAAAGTATCAAATAGAGATTCTAAGTTTATGAGTCATTTTTGGAAGACATTATGGAAAAAACTTGGAACCAATCTGTCTTTTGGGTATTCTTATCACCCTTAGATAGATGGTCAAATTGAGGTGGTGAATAGAAGTTTAGGAAACCTATCGAGATGTCTCACAAAGGAATATGGATAGACTTGGAACTAACTCCTTGGACAAGAAGAATATGCTTATAATGACATAGTCAATAGAACCATTTGAAGTGGTCTATGGGTTACATCCTAGAGGGATTTTTGAACTCAGAGAGTTAAGAGATGGAACTAAAGGGAGTGGGTATGCTGAATATTTTTCCCACTGAATGAAAGAAGTAAATGATTCAATAAAGAAGACATTGGCAAAGAGTAATGCAAAGATTAAACAAAAGATTGATGAAAGAAAGAAGGATATTCAATTTAAAGTAGGGGATCTTGTGATGGTACACCTAAACTAAGCAAGTTTTCTGAAGGGAGTGCCAAATAAGTTACAGATAGGGAGATTAGGACGTTGCACCATTCTTGCTAAGTATGGTAATAATGATTACAAAGTGGAACCCCCTAAAGATATTAGACTATCCCATGTCTTAAATGTGTAAGAATTAGTTATCTACAAGGGCTCTACTCCTGATCCAGATCAAAGTCTCACCCAAGTTATACAAGAAGTGGAAGAATTGTAGTTACCCTCTACACCACCAAAGCAAGCAGAGAAGATTCTTAATTCAAGAGTCTATACGAAGACTAGATAGAAGGTTTATTGGGAACACCTAGTAAAGTGGCATGGAAAAGGAGATGTACATGCTACTTGGATCAAGGAAATAGAGTTCAAGAAGTTGGGAATAGACTCCAACTTGATTAGTCCAATAGTGACTTGAAACATTTTTGTTTGGGAGAATGGTGCAGGAGAACCTAAGACATCTCCAAGTTTTTAAGTTTTTGGTGTGGCTTGTACTAACCCTAGCTAGGTCAGGAGTTTTTGTGAATTCCTTATAAGGTCTTGTGTGTGTGTGTGTGTTTAGGAGAAATAGGTTAGGCTTAGACTAATCTAGTTTATTTTGGTTGTTTAAGTTTAGTTTTGGTTTTTAGTCTCTTTGGAGCTTAAACTTGGGAATTTGGGTTAAAAGTCCTAATATGAAAGGGAAAGATTGTATTTAAGCCTAAAATGGCTTTTATCATGATTTTAGTTTTGAGATTATTTAAACAAGTTAGGAGACCAAGTGTAAAAGTTGGAAAAATGTTGTCATGACAACATTTGCAATTTTGCAAAGTTGCTTGACAACTTTGTCTCCATGAAGATAGAAGTTTCTCCTTAGGGCATGGTAAGTATCTTAACCACTTGCAATTGAAATATTAGGGTATTTAAGCCCTAAGAAACCCATTTCCTGAGGTTGGAGGTTTTGAGAAAGAATTTGAAGTACTTTTCCTTCATATTGTGTTATTCTGGTTTTGTGTGATGGTTAGAAATTTGTGTTTGGTAAGGTCCTTCAATGGATTGAATACATCAACTTCATGTGAGATTTATGTAATTATATTAGTTAGCTTCCATTTTGCATTGGTTTGAAGTTATTTTCAATTCAGTAGGTTAGCTTTGTAAATTCTTTTGTGAGTAAGCCAGTCATTGGTCAATTCAAAACTGTGTGTATAAAATTGGCTCCCCCATAGAACCCCACCATGGAATCATCAGAGAATTGAGGGATATGCCAGGGGAGCCCATGTATAGTGTGAATATGGAAGGAGGAGTCTAGAAGCCATGTTTTTCTATTTTAATGAACAAGCCCTAAGCGAGTCCAGAGAAACCTAGTTAGGAGCTTGTCAGAATATTTTTGTGTTTTGATGCAGGGGTTTGATTGAATGAATGGAACCAAGTGGATTTTCTAAGACTTTGGGGATATAAAGTGACCTTTGAGGAAGCTTAGCCCTTGAATAATCCATTTGACCACATTTTGAGAAAGAAATCAGTTGACTGGCTCATAAAGCACCAGTTAGGCCTAAAAGCCCTTAAAAGTAGGAATCACCTGTACTGAGGCCAGGGAGGAATGAGACCTACTAAATCTTGAGTAACTCAATAAAGGGTGCAAAAATATCATATTATTTTTTGGGGTTGTTTGGGAAAATTTTGAAAGGAGGAAAAACTAGTCAAATAGGGCTAGTAGATCAATTAGGCCTAGTAGCCAAAATTGCACTAAAGAATGGAGATCAATGGTGAAGACCTTGTTACCCTAGCCTAAAGGGATCAAGTTAAGCTTTTGAAATTCATCTAGAAGGAATTAAATCCCTGCAAACACTAGTTAAGAAGAAGAGACAAAGAAGCACTTGGATGTATCCAAGGAGGAGTTAAGGAGTGAAGTTTGTAACATTGGTAGTTACCTCTAGTGAAGCACATTGAATGCTACCTTTTGGAGGGGCACTGAAGAATTCCTAGGCTAAGTGTGAAAAGGCTTGGAAGATCCTAAAAACTAGGCTAGGTTCTTGAGGGAACTAGGAACAAATAAAGAATCCTAGTTGGATTGTGCAAGCACACTAAAGGATTTTTTATCAGGGATGTACATGCATTTAGGCACATTGCCTAGAGCTCACTGCTCATTTATAAAGGGATAAAATACTATGGAAGACTCATTGTCTTACAAGATTATAAGAATGATCTAAATTTTTTGAAATGTATAATGGCATCTACCCTTGTGCCTAAAGAAAAATAATAAAGTATAGAACACTGATTCACCCCCCCTCTCAGTGTTCCCATTCCTACCAATTGGTATCAGAGCACTGGTCCTCTGAAGAAAAGTTTAACCACTTGAGGAGATCATGGATAAGGAAGAAATGAAACATCTAAAAAAGAATCTTGAAGCATCTCTTGAAGACCTTGACAGATCTGAAAAAGAAATTGAAGAATTGAAAGAAAAAGTTATTGGTTCTCAAGTAATCATCAAGAAATTAAGGAAGGACTTAAAAGATTGTTCTACAAGTGACTTAGGGATAATGATAAAAAAAATTGAATGAAGAAAACTCATCTCTGAAGTATCAGATTGAAGAATTAGATGAAAAGCTACTCAACAATCAAGAAGTCTATGAAGAACAGGTCAATGAAAACAAACGGTTAGATAAAGAGCTAAGACAAGAAAACATGAAAATATTGGAGTTATAGAACATCAAGAAATAGATAGAATCTGAATTGACTAAGGAAAAGAATCATATTAACAAGTTGCACACAAGCAAGGATCTAATAGAGTCATAGTTGTATGCACAAAAGGTTAAAGGAAACACCAACAGTATTGGATTCAATGAAGCACAAAATCAGATCAATGACATGTGAGAAAGAAAGAAAGCATCAGAAGAAGCTATAGAAGCTAAGAAGATAGGAAATCATACTGAAACTAAAATTGAACCACCCAAGGATGAGCACAATCTGGTGAACAAGACTTGTTATGTCTGTAACAAGCATTGTCACATAGCAAGAAATTGTAAAGAGGTAAGACCTTTCAATGGTTACTCTTATTCATGCAATAAGTTTAGTCATAGAGCTATGAATTGTAGATCAAATCAAAGAAATCAAAATCAGTAAAGTCAGAGAAGTCATCCTCAACAGAATGTAAGAAGTACTCAGAATATTACATGTCAAATATGCAATTATAATGGTCATATAGCTAGACAATGCAGAATGGTGACTCACATCAATGCGCCAAAGAATTTAAGGCCTCCAGTCATTTGTCACTCATGTAACAAGGCTGGACACATCTCAAAGTTTTGCAGATCAAAAGCATAGAGACATGAAAGCCCTAAAAAGTTAGAAAGTTCAATATTAGAGGAAGAAGGAGAAGTCAAGTTTTTGATAGCTACAGAAGATGCGAGCTTAATTTGGAAGGAAGTAAAGTCAGACAGTGTTGGTGAAAGAGCTGAGAATTCATCCACAATGGACACACCTCCTATTTATGGTTAAATGACCTTCAGGGTCATAGGGGGAGCTAGATTAGCTCTAGACCCCTGTGTGGCTAGTATACTCACCCTCAGAGTATGCGCCTTGGATTACAACTAGTTGGAGACTATATGATGCAGTATGCAAGAGTGCACTACCAGATTGTCAGTGAAGAAGAAGAATGAAATTCATAGTTGAACTCTGTGTTTACACGACAAGCATTAATGGTGGAAAAAGTTACTTTATAGCCATTAGAGCTTCATTATTCACTCATTGCATTCTAAGTTGAGTGTTTAGAGAGCACTGTAGATCCAGCAGTTGAAGTTGTGAAGCATTGCAATGAATCTACCAGTAAAGAAAGAAGTTTGATTATTGGAAGCCCTAGATCAACGTGATGTCTCAGAAACCCTTTGAAACCTTTCAGAAGCATCTAAACAAGTAAGTCATGACTACTCTAGTTGTATTTGATGTCACTAAAAGAAAGCGATACATGTTTAATAGATTCAAATCCACCTTAGATGACTTAGAAGGTGCATTTTCAAGAACCCCTATAGGTGTCATGCATGTAGAAGATATACGTGCTTATGTATATTGCAAAAAGGAACCAATCGGCTTAGACAGAATTAGGTTGCACCTAGATTCCATGATGAATCCGCACAAATCATTCACTGAAGAATTTTTGCACCTAGAGAATCACCCCATTAATGAATATGGTGAACTACAACTTATTTAGAACCTAATTGAAGATCTATGATTTGAGATCACCAAGTTGTTGATTAGATATGTAATATGATTGAATCAGTAATATGTTTTCATTGATGTCAACTAGTTTGACAACACTTATGTTGTAAGTTGTAATAACTAAACATCTATAGAAAAGGAGTAAAAGAGATGAAGAACATAAATATCTACATGAGGAAGATGTATATGGCAGATGAGGATAAGGAATACATTGTGTAACTTGCTGATGAGTCTATGACCTTATGTTATTGACTTGATTATGTTTCATTCATCTATGATGAGGAAAAGAACTGAAAGACACAAAGCAGTATGGTATGTTGATGAATCATTTCAGTATACACTGACAACATGTAGTGTATACTGACAACAGTATAAACTGAGCGTGTGTTCACCGACACATTTCTTTGTTAACCGAGCAGGAGAAAGGAGCTAAATGATTAGCTTAGCCGATAAGGATTGATGAGCTGTAAAGTACATCGAAATCAGTGATGGAGATAATATTTGTTATGAAGATCAATGGCTAGCATAATTCAAGGAAGATCTAAAGGATGAAATCAAAATGTATTACTAGCACAACTACCGAGGAAGGCTTAAGCGGAAAAATCTTATGAAGGAAAAGAAAATGGTTTAGTTTATTTAAGAGACTAAGGTTTCATTATGAAACTAATGCCAAAAGAAGGAGACTGTAGAACTATCATATGAACAAGTTTCATGTATGCCTGATCAAACTGGTTAAGGAGAACCTAACTATAGAGTTTAGGGAGCATCATAAAATCTATTACCAGGTGACAATAAGTCATTGATTATTGTGATACAAAATTGAAATACTGATCAGAGGATTTGTATGGGCTAAACATAGATCTAATAATATGCAATTGAAGTTGTATTGTAATTAGATCAACTACTGTTACAGTTTAACCATTGTAAACAGAGAAATCTCTTAACAGAGTGGACTAGGAAAGTCTTTTATGTATCATTCATAGAATGAACAATGTTATCCTATTAACCCCATAGTGAATGTTGGTTGGATGATAATGATTGGTCTTAAATCCTCTAACAAGGTCACACCTAACAGTGTGGTTGTAACCTTTGATAGGGTTGGGTCTTCACCGACCTCACTTCAGAAGAGTGAACATTTTTGGGTTGCCGGTCCTAGGTGGTTCTTCCCTTCACAGGGTTTCCACATTAAATCTTTTGTCTTATGTGTTCATTGTGATGATTGTTTGTTATCATACTTTACATATTACATGTTAGATTTGGTCAGTAATCATTAGTTTGTTATTGACTAGTAATCAGTAAAAGCATAGATAGTATAGTATTTTAAGTTACCGAGCTACAGAAGTTTAAGTAAATTGTTTTGGATTATACATTTTGATTTGGGATTGTGGATAGCTGATTCACCCCCCCTCAATTATTCTAACAATTGGTATCATAGCAATGGTTGCTTGGAATAGAGTTTTAAGGACTTCAGCACAAAGGTCTCAAAATGTTTAAGAGGGAAGTGCCAAAGCTAAACAAAGATAATTTCACAATATGGAAAAGTCGAATGAAGTTGCATATATCTGGGATTAAAAATTCTGCCCTATATCTGATGGAGAATGAATACCTTGCACCACCCAATGATCCCTTGACCCTTGCTCAACTAAGGGATAGGCATGAACATAATGTTACTATGATGGAGATTGTTGCTGCCTGTTCAGATGCTGAATTTGAAGACATCAAGGACTGTACTACTACCAAGAAGATGTGGGATAAATTAGCTCAAGTTTATAGTGGTGATATGAATGTCAAGAGAGAAAGCTAAAATCTTAAGAGGAATATTCGATGATATGAAGATGAAAGAAGGTGAAAACATTGTGCAGTACACAAACAGAATAAAGGAGGTAGTTCATGCTATTAGAGCATTGGATGGATTCATTGATGAAGACATTGTGGTAAGCAAAATTCTAAGGACCTTATTGCCTATCTATGCCATCAGAATACCTATAATTCATGAAAATAGGTCAGCACCTAACAGCGCACTCACTCTTGATAATCTTATTGGAAAGCTTACAACATTTGAACTGAATAATTATGATAATAGTGTTGCACCGTTTGTTGAATCCACTTTTATGACTTCTCTGAAGATTGGTAAGTCTAGAAATAAGAATGATGATAGTGACAACAATACTGATAATGAGCTTGATGAACTTGAAGCTCTTATGGCCAGAAGGTTACCTAAAGGTAAAGGAAGGTAGAGAGGTAAGTTACCTTTAGCTTGCTTTAACTGTAAAGAAGTTGGTCACATTGTTGCTAGATGTCCACACAAGAAAGATGATGAAAGAACCAAAGACTAATCTGAAGGAAGCTATGGGAGAAGATACAATAGAGGCTACCGACACTATAATAGAGACAACCGAGACAATAATGACAAAGGCAAGAAGGTTTGCTACATTGCTGAGGAAGAAGATATCACCAATACCGACACTGATGATGATGTGGAGGTTGTGTTTGTGGCAATGAAGGATGATTCTGAAGAAGATGAAAGGTATGTAGAGACAAAACTTATCTTTAAGGTTAATAAAAATGATACATAGATTATAAATAGTGGTTGTACACATGACATGACTGGTGATGAAGAAAAATTTGAATATCTTGAAGAATACAATGGAGTATCTGTAAGAATGGGAAATGATGCAACCTATATGGTAAGAGGTAAAGGATCCCTAATGATAAATGATAGATTAAAATGTGAAAATGCTTATTGGGTAAAAGGATTGAACTATAATTTTCTAAGTGTGGCACATATGAACAATTCAGGCCACCAAGTTGCTTTTGAGAGCAAAAAGGTGAAAATATTTGATGACGGAGGAAGACTTGTTGGAACTGGTACACAATCCAGAGGTAATCTATTTTATCTTGATAATGATCAGTCTTCTTGTTTATTGATGAAAGATGAATATGCATGGTTGTGGCATAAAAGGTTATGTCATGTGAATTTTGATAACATGATTAAGATTAGTAAAAGGAAAAGAGTTAGAGATTTGCCTAACTTATCTAAGCCGGATCATGTTATGTGTCATGAATGTCAGAAAGGTAAGATGACTAAGTCTAGTTTCAAAATAAAAGATTATTCAACAAAGAAGATACTTGAGTTAGTGCATACCGACCTATGTGGTCCTATGAGAACTCATAGTTATTATGGAGACAGATATTTTATTCTTTTTGTTGATGATTATACTAGGTTGATGATTGTCATGTTCTTAAAACATAAATCTGAGGCATTCAAGATGTTTAAGTGGTATAAAGAAAAAGTAGAAAAATAGACTAGTAAAGATTTGAAATGCTTAAGATTTGATAGAGGAGGTGAATTTATCTCTGATGAATTTACTAGTTTTTGTAATGAGCATAGTATTAAAAGACAGGTCTCTGCACCGAGGACACCACAATAGAATGGCATTGCTGAAAGGAGGAATAGGTCAATTGTTGACTACACAAGGACATTAATGATAGAAAAGAATGTTTCCTAGACATACTAGAGAGAAGTTGTTAGCACTGCAGTTTTTGTGCTAAACCGAGTACAACTGAAGGACACAAATAAGACACCCTATGAGTTATGGTTTGGACACAAACCCACTATAAGTTATTTTAGAATTTTTGGAAGAAAATGTTTTATTATGAAAGATGAAAGAAATGGAAAGTTTGACTCAAAAGGTGATGAAGGGATATTTCTAGGATATTCCAGTAACATCAAAGCATACAAGTGTCTGAATAGAGTAACTAATAAAATGATTGAGATTACCAATGTTTGAGTTGATGAGTTTGATGATAAGAATACAGAGGAAATCATAAAGGAACTTGAGGAATATAGTAGATTCACTTACATTGAACAACCTGAGTATCTACCAACACTGCAAATAGTGACAACTGGTCAGAGGAAAACAATACCAAGGAACAGGAAAAAGAAACAATGAGCAGGAAGGACCTACCGAGCAAGCAAATTAACCTGCACAGGATGAACAAGAAAGAAGAAATCAGATATTGGCAAGTTTTTTCAGAAGACATCATCCTAAGACACAAATCATTGGAGACAAACAAGATGGCATGCAAACAAGGAGTAAAGCAAGACAAGGTACATGTCTAGTTTGTAGTTATGAACCGAAAAATATGAAAGTTGCATTGGAAAATGATGAATGGGTTAATGCAATGAAAGAGGATATAGAAAAAATAGAAAAGAACAAAACTTGGACCTTAGTACCCAGGTCTAAAGACAAGAATGTTATCAGTACTAAATGGATATTTCGGAACAAGCAAAATGAGAATGGAGAGGTAACAAGGAATAAAGCTAGATTGGTATGTAAAGGATATGCACTAGAGGATGGAATTGATTATGGTGAAACATTTGCACCTATTTCTAGATTAGAAGGAGTCATAATGTTACTTGCATATGCTACACACAAAAAGTTCAAATTTTACCAAATGGATGTCAAGTCAGCATTTCTGAATGGAATACTTGAAGAAGTCTAAATAGAACAACTTGAAGGGTTTGTTGATCCAAAAAAGAAAGATATGGTATGTAGATTACATAAAGCTTTATATGGCTTGAAGCAAGCACTGAGAGCCTAGTATGAGATGTTGCATGCTTATTTGTTAAGTATTGGATTTGTTAGAACAAGTGAGAACAACAATTTGTATATGAAAGGAGATACTGATGATACTATTCTTATTGCTGAAATATTTGTGGATGACATTAAATTTGGAGGACAAGATCAAATCTATAAGTCATTTGCTAATGAAATGAGAAGTGAATTTGATGCAGGGGCATCCAAGGTTAAGACAGGGACATTCTATGTCCTCGGTAAACTGCATGGAGTATTTGTGTTTTGGCCAGTTCTTACTCGGTTGTAGCCTTGATCAACGGTCTTGGTCATTGAAGGAAGCTTGGTCACTAAAGGAACTTGGTAGTCTCTGGAGCTTGGTGAAATTGTTTCTCGGTCATGCCTGTGGTACTCGGTCGATACCGGTGCTTGGTGATGCCTGGCGTGCTTGGTAATTTTACTGTTGCTTGGTAGTTCTGACTTACCAACTAGAGTTTTGTGTGATTTGTTGAGCTGACTTGGTGAATTAATTGTTGGTAGCCATTGCCTTGGGCTGACATGTAGAATTAAATGTTTGTATACATTTGTAAGCTGAATTGTATGGCATTTAATTATTTGTTTTGGGGAGTTAAGGGTTTCATCCAGCCGACTTGTGGCTGATGATTAGTATTTAAGGAGGGCTTGGGTAGATGTTTAGGGATAGATTTGGGAGATCAAAACTGGGAGACTTAGCAGATATGGAATCAAGATGCAAAGCTTGAGAGAAAAGTTGTGGAAAATTTCTTGATATTCTTGCAGACTAGATTGTAATCCGGGAGTCCTTTGTAGCAGAGCTAGGGGTTGCATACTTGGGAATAAGGAGATTTCTTGGAGGCTTGTGAGCTCAATTTTAGATTTGCCTTAGGGTTTCCATTAGCTTCTGATTGTCTTCAGAGCTGAACTAGTTGAGATTGTATTGGATCTAGTTGTGGATCTTGCAGAGTTGTTTCATTTTGTAATTGGCCCTAACCCGGAAGGCCTTACAGCCAAGCATGTTAAAGAAAATTACTTGAAACATTTTTGGTGTTCACTATTATGTTAAATATTCTGTTGTGTAATTATTTTGGCTCCAAGGTTTGGACTGTCCTTCATTGGATCCACTATCCTCGACTGCATAAGGTGGTATCAGAGTGAAGTTTTGTTCTTGCTGGAGTGAAAGTCAACCTCATTGAAGCAAAAGTTTGACCTAACAAGGTTGATCTTGTGAAGTTGATCTTGTTGGAGCAGAGATTGTGCACAATATAGATATTAGATCCGAAGCACTGAACTTGTGAAATAGTACCCTGGTTGTTTACAAGGTTGTAGGTTTAGATCTAACTTGTTACAGCTTTGAAATTGTCACAAGGTGGTCGGTGAGGGTTTTATGCAGAGGGTTTCTCTTATCTTTAAGGATGCCTCTAAGAAGATTGGACCCTAGAGTTATTTTAGATCTTTGTGATACTATTGAATCTCAGATCATAGAGAAGGTGAAATCAGATTTCAGATCTAAGTTGGAATTCATGAAAAATGATATGGTCACCGAGATCATGAGAATTGTTGCTGGTGTACCTTAGAATGTTGGTACTAAGGATGGCTTTGAAGAAGCTACTGAAGAATTTGAAACTGGTGGATCTAGTGGTGATGACCAGAGGAATAGATCTAGTGAAGACAGAATTATTCGGTTGCCTAGACTTGCTACTCGGTTTAGTAATTACCGAATCAAATTTTCTACTTTCTCTGGTACTTTGAAGCCCGACAATCTGATTGATTGGATTGGTGAACTTGAAGATTTCTTTGAGCTGGAAGAAATTGAAGATCCTCTTCGGGTGAGATTAGCATAGACAAATTTGAAAGGACATGTTTCTCTTTGGTGGAAAGAACTACAAAGAGATAGAGAAGATGAAGGTGAAACAAATATCAATTGGTGGAGATTGATGGTGACTAAGTTGAAAGCTAAGCTCATACCGGCTGACTATCAGCTTGACTTGTTTAAGAAGATGTAGAATCTAAAGCAGAAGGACTTGTCTATTGAGGATTATACCGAGGAGTTATACAAACTTACTATTCAGTCTGGACATCGAGCTCTTGGTAAGGAAAAGGTAGCTCGGTATGTGAATGGTCTAAGATTCAATATCTAGGATGAGCTTGGTATGCTAAAGATTGATTCTATTGAAGATTCTGATCAGTATGCTTTGAAGGTAGAAGATAAGTTGAAGAGGAAACAACCTAACAACTCCCAAGGGAAAGAGGATGAACAAAAACCTGTGGAACAGAAACCGACTGATGCAGAAGATCAACAGAAACTTGTGGAACCAAAGAAGAAGATAGGTAGAGTTATCTTTAAAGATACTTGCAACAACTGTGGAGAGGAAGGACACCATTCTTTTGAATGTACACAGAAGAAGGTTGACCAAAGAATTGCTATGATAAATGAGAACATTCAGAATGAACCTAAATCAGAGAACTTGTTGCTTCAACAAACATTGCTCAATACAAAGGTTGAACCTTGTTAGAGGAGTAACTTGTTTAGGACTTGATGCAAGACTGAAGGTAAACTCTATGATGTTATTGTTGATAGTGGTAGCACTGATAACCTTGTTGCTGAGGACCTGGTTTAGAAACTTGGTTTGAGTAGAATGAAACATCCTTGTCCTTATAGGATTGGCTAGTTGCAAGATGTTGATGCTTTGGAAGTTAGAGAACAATGCTTCATTGATGTTCAGATTGGCCAGTACAAGGATCTTGTGCTTTGTGACATTGTGAAGATGAATAGTTGTGATATATTGCTTGGTAGACCTTGGCAATATGATTGCAGAGCTATTTATGACTGTGTAAGAAATGTGTTTACTGTTGAAAAGAATGACAAGAAGTTTTCACTAATGCCTTTGGTGGATACAACACTCGGTAGGAGAAGCTTGAGTATTGGTAGCAGAGTTGAGATTGTGGATCTAGATAAAATGAATGATTAGTATGGAGAAATGACCTGTACATTGTCAAGAAAAGACTTGAAGAGAAAGAGGAAGCTGAAGTGGAAGACTTTGCAAGCAGAAAAGGTGGAGGACTTGTATGTGAAGAACTAGTTTGGGATATATGTGTTGAATCCTAGAAGATGTTCTTCTCACATATGAACATCTTTTGGAACCTAGGGTGTCTGATGCAGGGGCATCCAAGGTTAAGACAGGGACACTCTGTGTCCTCGATAAACTACATGGAGTATTTTTGTTCTGGCCAGTTCTTACTCGTTGTAGCCTTGACCGATAGTCTCGATCATTGAAGGAAGCTCAATCACTAAAGGAACTCGGTAGTCTTTGGTGCTCAGTGAAATTGTTGCTCGGTCATGCCTACGGTGCTTGGTTGATACTAGTGCTCGGTGATGCCTTGCATGCTTGGTAATTTTACTGTTGCTCAGTAGTTCTGACTTACCGACTAGAGTTCTATGTGATTTGTTGAGCTGACTTGGTGAATTAATTATTGGTAGCTATTGTCTTGGGCCAACATGCAGAATTAAATGTTTGTATACATTTGTAAGCTGAATTGTCTGGCATTTAATTATTTGTTTTGGGGAGTTAAGGGTTTCATCCAGCCGACTTGTGGCTGATGATTAGTATTTAAGGAGGGCTTGGGTAGATGTTTAGGGATAGATTTGGGAGATCAAAACTGGGAAACTTGGCAGATCTAGAATCTAGATGCAAAGCTTGAGAGAAAAGTTGTGGAAAAGTTCTTGATGTTCTTGCAGACCAGATTGTAATTTGGTAGTCCTTTGTAGCAGAGATAGGGGTTACATACTTGGGAATAAGGAGATTGCTTAGAGGCTTGCGAGCTCAAGTTTAGATCTGTCTTAGGGTTTTCTTCAGCTTCTGATTATCTTCAAAGTTGAACTAGTTGAGATTGTATTGGATTTAGTTGTGGATCTTGCAGAGTTGTTTCATTTTGTAATTGGCCCTAACCCGGAAGGCCTTACAGCCGGGCATGTTAAAGAAAATTACTTGAAACATTTGTGGTGTTGACTATTGTGTTAAGTATTCTACTGTGTAATTATTTTGGCTACAAGGTTTGGACTATCCTTCATTGGATCCACCATCCTTGACTGCATAAGGTGGTATCAGAGTGAATTTTTGTTCCTGCTGAAGTGAAAGTCAACCTTGTTGAAGAAAAAGTTTGACCTAGCAAGGCTCATCTTGTGAAGTTGATCTTGTTGGAGAAGAGATTGTGTGCAATCTAGATATTAGATCTGAAGCACTAAACTTGTGAAATCATGCCCTAGTTGTTTACAAGGTTGCAGGTTTAGATCTAACTTGTTGTAGCTTGGAAATTGTCACAAGGTAGTCGGTGAGGGTTTGTTGCAGAGGGTTTCTCTTATCTTTAAGGATGCCTCTAAGAAGATTGGACACTAGATTTATTTCAGATATTTGTGATACTATTGAATCCCGGATCATAGAGAAACTGAAATCAGATTTCAGATCTGAGTTGGAATTCATGAAAAATGATATGGTCACCAAGATCATGAGAACTGTTGCTGGAGTACCTTAGAATGTTGGTACTAAGGATGGCTATGAAGAAGCTACTGAAGAATTTGAAACTTCTAGATCTAGTGGTGATGACCAGAGGAACAGATCTAGTGAAGACAAAACTGCTCGGTTGCCTAGACCTGCTGCTCAGTTTAGTAATTACCGAATGGAAGTTTCTACTTTCTCTGGTACTTTGGAGCTCGACAATCTGATTGATTGGATTGGTGAACTTGAAGATTTCTTTGAGTTGGAAGAAATTGAAGATCCTCTTCGGGTGAGATTAGCATAGATAAAGTTTAAAGGACATGTTGCTCTTTGGTGGAAAGAACTACAAAGAGATAGAGAAGATGAAGGTGAAACAAAGATCAATCGGTGGAGATTGATGGTGACTAAGTTGAAAGCTAAGTTCATACCGGTTGACTATGAGCTTGACTTGTTTAAGAAGTTGTAGAATCTAAAGAAAAAGGACTTGTCTATTGAGGATTATACCGAGGAGTTCTACAAACTTACTATTCGGTCTGGACACCAAGAGCTTGGTAAGGAAAAGGTAGCTCGGTATGTGAATGGTTTGAGATTCAATATCAAGGATGAGCTTGGTATGCTGAAGATTGATTCTATTGAGGATGCTTATCAGCATGCTCTAAAGGTAGAAGATAAGTTGAAGAGGAAACAACCTAACAACTCCCAAGGGAAAGAAAAGATTGATCACTCGGTGAAGGAGAAACCGACTGATGTAGAAGATGAACAGAAACCTGTGGAACCAAAGAAGAAGATAGGTACAGTTATCTTTAAAGGTACTTGCTACAACTATGGAGAGGAAGGACATTGTTCTTTTGAATGTACACAGAAGAAGGTTGACTGATGAACTACTATGATGAATGAGAACATTCAGAATGAACCTGAATCAGAGAACTTGCTGCTTCAGCGAACATTGCTTGGTACAAAGGCTGAACCTTGTCAGAGGAGTAACTTGTTTAGGACCCGATGCAAGACTGAAGGTAAAATCTGTGATGTTATTGTTGATAGTGGTAGCACTAATAACCTTGTTGCTGAGGACCTAGTTTAGAAACTTGGTTTGAGTAGAATGAAACATCCTTGTCTTTATAGGCTTGGCTAGTTGCAAGATGTTCATTCTTTGGAAGTTAGAGAATAATGCTTCACTGATGTTTAGATTGACCAATACAAGGATCTTGTGCTTTTTGACATTGTGAAGATGAATAGTTGTGATATATTGCTCGGTAGACCTTGACAATATGATTGTAGAGCTATTTATGACTGTGTAACGAATGTGTTTACTATTGAAAAGAATGACAAGAAGTTTTCACTGATGCCTTTGGTGGATACAACACTCGGTAGGAGAAGCCTGAGTATTGGTAGCCGAGTTGAGATTGTGGATCCAGAGAAAATGAATGATCAGTATGGAGAACCGACCTATACATTGTCAAGAAAAGACTTGAAGAGATAAAGGAAGCTGAAGTGGAAGACTTTGCAAGCAGAAAAGGTGGAGGACTTGTATGTGAAGAACTAGTTCAGGATTTATGTGTTGAATCATGGAAGATGTTCTTCTCACATGTGAACATATTTTGGAACCTGGGGTGTCTGATGTAGGGGCATCCAAGGTTAAGATAGGTACATTCTGTGTCCTCAATAAACTGCATGGAGTATTTTTGTTTTGGTCGGTTCTTACTCGTTTGTAGCCTTGACCGACGGTCTCAGTTATTGAAGGAAGCACGGTCACTGAAGGAACTCGATAGTCTCTGGTGCTTGATGAAATTGTTTCTTGGTCATGCCTATGGTGCTCAGTTGATATTGGTGCTCGGCGATGCCTGGCGTGCTTGGTAATTTTACTGTTGCTCAATAGTTCTAACTTACCGACTGGAGTCTATGTGATTTGTTGAGCCGACTTGGTGAATTAATTGTTGGTAGCTATTTTCTTGGGCTGACATGTAGAATTAAATGTTTATATACATTTGTAAGCCAACTTGTATGGCATTTAATTATTTGTTTTGGGGAGTTAAGGGTTTCATCCAGCTGACTTGTGGCTGATGATTAGTATTTAAGGAGGGCTTGGGTAGATGTTTAGGGATAGATTTGGGAGATCAAAACTAGGAGACTTATCATATCTGGAATCCAGATGCAAATCTTGAGAGAAAAGTTGTGGAAAAGTTCTTGATGTTCTTGTAGACCAGATTGTAATCTGGGAGTCCTTTGTAGCAGAGCTAGGGGTTGCATACTTGGGAATAAGGAGATTGCTTAGAGGCTTGTAAGCTCAAGTTTAGATTTTCCTTAGGGTTTCCATTAGCTTCTAATTATCTTTAGAGCTGAACTAGATGAGATTGTATTGGATTTGGTTGTGGATCTTGCAGAGTTGTTTCATTTTGTAATTGGCCCTAACCCAAAAGGCCTTGCAGTCGGGCATGTTAAAGAAAATTACTTGAAACATTTGTGGTGTTGACTATTGTGTTAAGTATTATGCTGTGTAATTCTTTTGGTTGCAAGGTTTGGACTGTGCTTCATTGGATCCACCATCCTTGAATGCATAAGAATTTGAAATGTCTATGTTCAGAGAGATTAAGTTCTTTTTTAGACTAGAAGTGATTCAGTAGAATGATGGTATATTCATCACACAATCTAAATATATCAAGGAAGTATTGAAGACATTTGGCATGGTAGATGCTAAACCTGTGGGAACACCGATGGATACTAGATGTAAACTAACTAAGGAAGATGAAACTACAAAAGTGAACCAGACACTGTACCGATCTATAATTTTTAAGTTAATGTATGTAGTGCATAGTAGACCAAACATAGCACATGTGGGAATTGTTGAAAGATTTTTTGCAAACCCTAGAGAGTCACACATGATTGCTACAAAGAGAATCCTAAGATACCTGAAGAAAATACAAGATTATGGATTATGGTATCCTAAGGAAGGAAAGTTTGGACTCAGAGTTTATACCGACGCTGATTGGGCTGGAAATTTGGATCACAAAAAAAGTACCACCGGAGGAACATTTTTCTTTAGTGAAAGACTTGTTACATGGACAAGTAAGAAGCAGGCTTGCATTTCTCAGTCTACAACTGAAGCAGAGTATGTTGTTGCTACTACAAACTATTCAAATATTGCATATATCAAGAAATTTTGGTAGGTATGAATGAGATAATCACTGAGCCGATGATTATATACTATGATAACACAAGTGAAATAAATATTTCAAAGAATCTAGTGATGCACTCTAAAACAAAGCATATATCTATTAAGTATCACTACTTAAGAGAACAAATACAGGAGAAGCAAGTTAAGCTAGAGTTTGTTACATCAAAAGAATAACTTGCAGACATATTTATAAAGCCTCCACCGAAGGATACAATTGAGTACTTGAGGAATAGACTTGGGGTTCATCCCCTATCTACCAGTCACTAATGTGATCTAGATGTTGCATCAGCCTAATCTTAACAGAAAATCATTCATGTTGATGCAGCATAGTTTTGATGGAATATGGATGAAGTGATTGAGAGGGGGGGGGTGAATCAGTCAACCATAAAACACTTCATAATTATTTCTTTCCAGATCCCTTAGGATATCTTAACAATGTTATCTGTTTTAGCACTCGGTAAATAGATTGCAGTAACTTTGAAGATGCAGAAAGTATTAGCAAAATTATCTTTAGATATTCATTAGCACATGTATATGATTGAGAAAGCAATTAAGAACACAAGAGACACAAGATTTAACGTGGAAACCCAATATGGGAAAAACCACCAATGTATCTAGATACTGATTTTCACTTTTCTGAAGTGATGCCCGGTTAGAAGCCAACCCGGTAAAAGGTTACAAAACACACTGTTAGGTGTGACCTTGTTAGAGGATTTAAAACACCCTGCTAGGAGTGGCCTGGTAAGAGGTCTTGAAAATAATTCAATGGAATTGTCACCTTGTTAGAGGATTTACAATATGGTTGTTAAACCAACTCGGTTAAGAGATTTAGAATTCACTGTTACAACGATAAGAAGGTAACAATGAAAAATGACCTGTATAATAATGCAACTGTCTTGCTGATTACAGATCTCTATTCTGCATAAGTCTGATCCTTTCTGATCGAATAAATCTCTGCTGCACCTCAAGGATATCTGAACATCCTTTGCAAATTCACATACACCTTTTCTGCTTTTCTTCTGTAAAATCTTCTGCTGTTTTTCTTGTTTACTTTTCACATTTGACCTTTTATTTATATGATTTTAGATTTGTCAAATCAACATTATTTAGTATAATAGTCGGCTGAATTAAGAAAACTCTATTTGCAAAAATCCTTCAAGGGCCGATAGTGCTCGGTGACCATAACTTTCTATAATCTTTCGGAGACCGAGGGAACTCGGTAAACACCAAAAATCTTTTACCTTCGATAACTGACTGAACTCCGTAAACACTAACTTTTCTTCGATAACCGAGTGAACTCGGTAAACACTAAATTTTCTTCGATGACCGACTGAACTCGGTAAACACTAAATTTTCTTCGATGACCGACTGAACTCGGTAAACACTAAATTTTCTTTGGTAACCGAGTGAACTCGGTAGATACTGATTTTCTTTGATAACCGAGTGGACTCGGTAAGCCCTAATATTCCTGTCTGGCAGACCGACTGAGCTCGGTAGGATCTGATTGCTGCAGACTATGACATTGTGTGACATCAAAGACAATACATAATTGAGTAGCAATTTCTTTCAGACAATTGTTTCCAACAATCTCCCTCTTTGGCATTGATGGCAACACAATATGTCATATTATAAGAAATTTGAAAGAGTTAGCTCGGTTCAGATTCAAATCTCCCTCTGTCAGCAAACTTCCTATATCCTGAAAATTCTTCCTTCTGACTATTGAAAATTTCTTGAAGTAATAGAAAAGACATAGCAAACACTCCCTCTTTGACAACACATGCCAAAGACAATTCACATATTACCGGTGAAAATTAATGTACCTCAAGTACTGATTCATATGCAATGATTCCTTGAATATGCTGCATCAACAAGTTGATTTTCAATCATGTTCTGGTTGATGCATCACTAAAACTGTATTTAGTGAGCCTCGGATAGGGGAATGACCCCTAACTTACATCTTAGATACACAAATGCATCCTTAGGTAATGGTTTGGTAAAAATGTCTGCAATCTGTTCTTTTGTATGAATATATTCTAATCTGATTTCCTTGTCCTGCACCAATTCTCTGACAAAGTGATATTTAATAGCAATGTGCTTGGTTTTGGAATGCATCACTGGATTCTTAGAGATGTTTATTGCATTGGTATTGTCACAAAATATAACAACTGGTTCTTTGATTTCAACCTTCATACCTTCTAATAGCTGTTTAAACCAAATAATATTTGAACAGTTTACTGCAACAGCAACATATTCTGCTTCAGCTGTGGATTGAGATGTGCAATTCTGCTTTTTACTAGTCCAGGATACCAGTCTTTTTCCAAGAAAAAATGCTCCACCACTTGTGCTTTTTCTGTCATCAATGTTTCCTACCCAATCAGCATCAGTAAACACTTTCAAGTCTAGATTGCCTCCAAATTTATACCACAAACCATATTCTTCAGTTCCTCTTAAGTATCTTAAGATTCTTTTGATTGCCATCATGTGATTTTCCTTAGGTTTTGCTGAGAATATAGCTACTATACCGACTGCTAGGGCAATATCAGGTCTTGTATGTACTACATACTGCAATTTTCCAATCATAGATCGGTATAGGGTCTGATCAACTTCTTTTGAATCATCATTTTTGGTAAGTTTCAGTCCAGTACACATGGGTGTACCAACTGGTTTTGGATCTTCCATACCAAACTTCTTAAGTATTTCCTTAATGTATTTGGATTGAGTAATGTATATACCATTCTTGCTTTGCTGAATTTGAAGACCAACAAAGAATTTTATTAAACCAAACATAGACATTTCAAATTCTTTTTTCATTTGCTCTGAAAATTCTTTGCACTGATCCTCATTCCCTGTAAATATAGTATCATCCACAAATATTTCTGCCAATACAATTTTGTCATCCGGTCCTTCTTTAATATACAGATTGTTGTTATCATTAGCTCTTTTAAAATTAATCTGAATCAAATAGTTATGGAGTCTTTCATACCATGCTCTAGGAGCTTGTTTTAAACCATACAATGCTTTGTGTAACCTGCAGACCATGTCCCTTTTATCTGGATCAACAAAACCTTCAGGTTGTTCAATGTAGACTTCTTCATCAAGAATTCCATTGAGAAATGCAGATTTTATATCCATTTGATATACCTTAAATCCTTTGTGTGCTGCATAAGCAAGTAGAGTTCTTACACCTTCTAATCTTGCAACAGGAGCAAAAGTTTCTCCATAATCTATACCTTCTTCTTGAGAATAACCTTTACATACCAGTCTAGCTTTGTTTCTAGATACTTGACCATCTTCATTCAGCTTATTCCTAAATACCCATTTTGTTCCAATTACATTCTTATCTTTAGGTCTAGGTACAAGAGTCCAAGTTTTGTTCTTTTGTATTTGTTCTAATTCTTCATTCATTGCTTCAATCCAACTTTCATTTTCCAATGCATCTTTGATATTTCTAGGTTCAAAGTCAGTAAGGAGACATGTACCTTTTAGCTTGCTTCTTGTCATAGTCTGATTTGTTTCCAATGATTTGATCTGGTGTATGATGTCTTCTGACATATTTGGCTAGTATAGGTTCCTTGCCTTTTGAATGATTCATGCTGTTGTCTTCTAGGATCTCTTCTTCAGGTTGCTCGGGCTCGGTAGATATTTACTCGGTAACTTCAGGCTGAGACTCGGTCTGAATTCCTTCCTGTGACTTGGTTTGAACTTCTTCCTGTGACTCGGTTTGTGACTCGGTAACTGTGCTCGGCTTGGTAGATATAGTTTCCCTACTGATAGTTGTATCTGCCAATGTTTCAGGTTCAATGTAAATGAATCTTCTGTAGTTCTCAGGTTCCCTTTTTCTTTCTTCCTCAGTCTTTTTTGCAAACTCATCAAATTTTACATGTATACTTTCTATGACTTTGTGAGTAGATAAGTTCAGACATTTGTATGCCTTGCTTTTGCTAGAATATCCTAGGAATATTCCTTCATCACTTTTCACATCAAATTTATTTCTTCTGGATTCTTTTAAGATATAACACTTGCTACCAAATATTTTCATGTAACTTATATTGGGTTTATAGCCATACCATAATTCATAAGGAGTTTTGAATGTGTCTTTCTTCAGTTGTACTCGGTTCAAGGTATGGACTGCAGTGCTGATAGCTTCCTTCCAGTACTTAATAGAGATGTTCTTTTCTATCATTAGAGTCCTTGCACAATCCATAATAGATTTGTTTTCTGCTATTCCATTCTGCTCAGGAGTTCTAGGAGTTGATACCTGTCTTTTGATTCCTCTTTCAATGCAAAAGTTGTTAAAATCATGGGAGATGAATTCACCACCTCTGTCTGATCTTAAGCATTTCAATCTTTTCCCTGTTTCCTTTTCCACTCTTGCTAAGTACCATTTGAACTTTTCAAATGCTTCTGATTTTTCTCTTAAATACATAACAGTCATCATTCTAGAATAATCATCAACGAAAAGAATAAAGAATTTATCTCCAGTATAGCTTTGTATACCAATAGGTCCACATAAATCAGTATGCACAATTTCCAAAATTTCTTTAAACTGATAGTTCTTTCTCTTGAAACTAGTTTTACTCATTTTGCCAATCTAACAATTCTTACATAGACCAGTGTCAGGTTTCTTCAAAGTAGGAATGCCTCTAACCTTCTTGAATTTGCTTATTTTTATCATGTTATCAAAATTCACATGACATAACCTTTTGTGCCATAGCCAACTTTCTTCTATTTGAGCAATAAAGCATTAATATTCACTGAGATCAAGATAAAATAAGTTACCTTTTGTTTGTTTGCCTGATCCAATGAGTTTTCCTTTTCCATCCAGCAGTCTTGCTTGACCATTCATGAATTCAACCTTGAAACCAGTGTTGATTAGCTGTGCTACACTTAGAAGATTATGTTTTAGTCCTTCAACCCAATAAGCATTATCACATATGAGTTCTTTGTTTAATGAGATTCTTCCTTTTCCTTTTATACAACAAGGTTCATTGTTTCCAAATCTTACATTACCATTGTCACAGTCTTCTAGATATTCAAATTTTGTCTTGTCACCAGTCATGTGGTGTGAACATCCGCTGTCTATTATCCATATATCATCTTTTCTTATATGAGAAATAAGTGCCATCTTATCTTCATCATCATCAGATTCATCTTTTATAGCAATAAAGACAATTTCTTCTTCACTATCATCAGAATCTTTAGCCATAAAACATGATTTCTTACCTTTATCCTTGTATGATTTGAAATTCTTTTTTCCATAGTACTTGTGACTTCTCTTCTCTTCCTTGACTTGCTTGTTTGGGCACCTAGCTGCAATATGTCCAATTTCTTCACATGAAAAAGAGATTAAAGGAGTTTTACCTTTATATTTACCTTTCCCTCTAGAGTACTTCTTTGCAAGTAATGCTTCTACAATTTCAAGATCACTATCAAAACTTTCTTCTAATACTTCTTCACTTTCTGACTAAAATTCTTTAATTTTCTTGTTCTTCTTTAGTGAAACCTTGGCCTCAAATGCTGATTCAATATTTTTGGAATTTGGAACATAGTTGTCATAGTTGTCTAATTCAAAGGCTGTCAATCTTCCAACTAAAGCATCCAAAGTTATATTGTGGTTTGTTTCACATCTTCTTTCTTGAATAGCTGATACTCTTATTGCATAGATAGGGAGTAATGTTCTGAGTACCTTACTTATAACAGTCTCATCTGAGATTGTTCCTCCAGAAGCTCTAATTGCACTTACACTTGCTTTGATTCTTTCAACATATTTTGCAATGTTTTCATCTTCCTTCATATTCATCTTGTCAAACTGTCCTCTTAGACTTTCTGCTTTGGCTCTTTTCACATTTGCATCACCACCATATGTTTTCTTCAGTGCCATCCACATTTCATATGCAGTAGTGCAGTCTTTAATATCATCAAATTCTTCATAGCTAAGAGCAGATACAATGTCTATCATCATGGTGTTGTGAGTCTTTTTATCTGCAATGTCTTCAACAGTTAATGCGCCATTAGGAATTGTGTATTCTTCATCAATGTATTTGCATCCTGAATCACCAATGGAAGCTAGATGAAGTCGCATGAGACCTTGCCATGCTGTTGAGCTTTGGAATTTCCCTCTTGTTAGACATCCTGATCTTTAGCTTAGGTCTTTGAAACCCTTCCTGCAAGCACCAAAAGCTCTGATACCAATTGATGGAATATGGATGAAGTGACTGAGAGGGGGGGGGGTGAATCAGTCAACCATAAAACACTTCATAATTAATTCTTTCCAGATCCCTTAGGATATCTTAACAATGTTATCTGTTTTAGCACTCGGTAAATAGATTGCAGTAACTTTGAAGATGCAGAAAGTATTAGCAAAATTATCTTTAGATATTCATCAGCACATGTATATGATTGAGAAAGCAATTAAGAACACAAGAGACACAAGATTTAACGTGGAAACCCAATATGGGAAAAACCACCAATATATCTAGATACTGATTTTCACTTTTCTGAAGTGATGCCCGGTTAGAAGCCAACCCGGTAAAAGGTTACAAAACACACTATTAGGTGTGACCTTGTTAGAGGATTTAAAACACCCTGCTAGGAGTGGCCTGGTAAGAG
The DNA here is from genome assembly GCA_027943335.1 of Chamaecyparis obtusa. Classification (NCBI taxonomy): domain Eukaryota; kingdom Viridiplantae; phylum Streptophyta; class Pinopsida; order Cupressales; family Cupressaceae; genus Chamaecyparis; species Chamaecyparis obtusa. Next base: position 762,681 of record BSBK01002336.1, read on the forward strand.
GTCTTGAAAACAATTCAATGGAATTGTCACCTTGTTAGAGGATTTACAATATGGTTGTTAAACCAACTCGGTTAAGAGATTTAGAATTCACTGTTACAATGATAAGAAGGTAACAATGAAAAATAACCTGTATAATAATGCAACTGTCTTGCTGATTACAGATCTCTGTTCTGCATAAGTCTGATCCTTTCTGATCGAATAAATCTCTGCTGCACCTCAAGGATATCTGAACATCCTTCGCAAATTCGCATACACCTTTTCTGCTTTTCTTCTGTAAAATCTTCTGCTGTATTTCTTGTTTACTTTTCACATTTGACCTTTTATTTATATGATTTTAGATTTGTCAAATCGACATTATTTAATATAACAGTCGGCTGAATTAAGCAAACTCTATTTGCAAAAATCCTTCAAGGGCCGACAGTGCTCGGTGACCATAACTTTCTATAATCTTTCAGAGACCGAGGGAACTCGGTAAACACCGACAATCTTTTACCTTCGATAACCGACTGAACTCGGTAAACACTAACTTTTCTTCGATAACCGAGTGAACTCAGTAAACACTAAATTTTCTTCGATGACCGACCGAACTCGGTAAACACTAAATTTTCTTCGATGACCGACTGAACTCGGTAAACACTAAATTTTCTTTGGTAACCGAGTGAACTCGGTAGATACTAATTTTCTTTGATAACCGAGTGGACTCGATAAGCACTAATATTCCTGTCTAGCAGACCGACTGAGCTCGGTAGGATCTGATTGCTGCGGACTATGACATTGTGTGACATCAAAGACAATACATAATTGAGTAGCAATTTCTTTCAGACAATTGTTTCCAACAATCTCCCTCTTTGGCATTGATGGCAACACAATATGTCATATTATAAGAAATTTGAAAGAGTTAGCTCGGTTCAGATTCAAATCTTCCTCTGTCAGCAAACTTCCTGTATCCTGAAAATTCTTCCTTCTGACTATTGAAAATTTCTTGAAGTAATAGAAAAGACATAGCAAACACTCCCTCTTTGACAACACATGCCAAAGACAATTCACATATTACCGATGAAAATTAATGTACCTCAAGTACTGATTCATATGCAATGATTCCTTGAATATGCTGCATCAACAGGTTGCTTTTCAATCATGTTCTGGTTGATGCATCACTAAAACTGTATTTAGTGAGCCTCGGATAGGGGAATGACCCCTAACTTACATCTTAGATACACAAATGCATCCTTAGGTAATGGTTTGGTAAAAATGTCTGCAATCTGTTCTTTTGTATGAATATATTCTAATCTGATTTCCTTGTCCTGCACCAATTCTCTGACAAAGTGATATTTAATAGCAATGTGCTTGGTTTTGGAATGCATCACTGGATTCTTAGAGATGTTTATTGCACTGGTATTGTCACAAAATATAACAACTGGTTCTTTGATTTCAACCTTCATACCTTCTAATAGCTGTTTAAACCAAACAATATTTGAACAGTTTACTGCAGCAGCAACATATTCTGCTTCAGCTGTGGATTGAGATGTGCAATTCTGCTTTTTACTAGTCCAGGATACCAGTCTTTTTCCAAGAAAAAATGCTCCACCACTTGTGCTTTTTCTGTCATCAATGTTTCCTGCCCAATCAGCATCAGTAAACACTTTCAAGTCTAGATTGCCTCCAAATTTATACCACAAACCATATTCTTCAGTTCCTCTTAAGTATCTTAAGATTCTTTTGATTTCCATCATGTGATTTTCCTTAGGTTTTGCTGAGAATCTAGCTACTATACCGACTGCTAGGGCAATATCAGGTCTTGTATGTACTACATACTGCAATTTTCCAATCATAGATCGGTATAGGGTCTGATCAACTTCTTTTGAATCATCATTTTTGGTAAGTTTCAGTCCAGTACACATGGGTGTACCAAATGGTTTTGAATCTTCCATACCAAACTTCTTAAGTATTTCCTTAATGTATTTGGATTGAGTAATGTATATACCATTCTTGCTTTGCTGAATTTGAAGACCAACAAAGAATTTTATTAAACCAAACATAGACATTTCAAATTCTTTGTTCATTTTCTCTGAAAATTCTTTGCACTGATCCTCATTCCCTGTAAATATAGTATCATCCACAAATATTTCTGCAAATACAATTTTGTCATCTGGTCCTTCTTTAATAGACAGATTGTTGTTATCATTAGCTCTTTTAAAATTAATCTGAATCAAATAGTTATGGAGTCTTTCATACCATGCTCTAGGAGCTTGTTTTAAACCATACAATGCTTTGTGTAACCTGCAGACCATGTCCCTTTTATCTGGATCAACAAAACCTTCAGTTAGTTCAATGTAGACTTCTTCATCAAGAATTCCATTGAGAAATGCAGATTTTATATCCATTTGATATACCTTAAATCCTTTGTGTGCTGCATAAGCAAGTAGAGTTCTTACACCTTCTAATCTTGCAACAGGAGCGAAAGTTTCTCCATAATCTATACCTTCTTCTTGAGAATAACCTTTACATACCAGTCTAGCTTTGTTTCTAGATACTTGACCATCTTCATTCAGCGTATTCCTAAATACCCATTTTGTTCCAATTACATTCTTATCTTTAGGTCTAGGTACAAGAGTCCAAGTTTTGTTCTTTTGTATTTGTTCTAATTCTTCATTCATTGCTTCAATCTAACTTTCATTTTCCAATGCATCTTTGATATTTCTAGGTTCAAAGTCAGTAAGCAGACATGTACCTTTTAGCTTGCTTCTTGTCATAGTACCATCTGATTTGTTTCCAATGATTTGATCTGGTGTATGATGTCTTCTGACATATTTGGCTAGTATAGGTTCCTTGCCATTTGAATGATTCATGCTGTTGTCTTCTAGGATCTCTTCTTCAGGTTGCTCGGGCTCGGTAGATATTTGCTTGGTAACTTCAGGCTGAGACTCGGTCTGAATTCCTTCCTGTGACTTGGTTTGAACTTCTTCCTGTGACTCAATTTGTGACTCAGTAACTGTGCTCGGCTCGGTAGATATAGTTTCCCTATTGATAGTTGTATCTGCCAATGTTTCAGGTTCAATGTAAATGAATCTTCTGTAGTTCTCAGGTTCCCTTTTGCTTTCTTCCTCAGTCTTTTCTGCAAACTCATCAAATTTTACATGTATACTTTCTATGACTTTGTGAGTAGATAAGTTCAGACATTTGTATGCCTTGCTTTTGCTAGAATATCCTAGGAATATTCCTTCATCACTTTTCACATCAAATTTATTTCTTCTGGATTCTTTTAAGATATAACACTTGCTACCAAATATTTTCATGTAACTTATATTGGGTTTATAGCCATACCATAATTCATAAGGAGTTTTGAATGTGTCTTTCTTCAGTTGTACTCAGTTCAAGGTATGGACTGCAGTGCTGATAGCTTCCTTCCAGTACTTTATAGGGATGTTCTTTTCTATCATTAGAGTCCTTGCACAATCTATAATAGATCTGTTTCTTCTTTCTGCTATTCCATTCTGCTCAGGAGTTCTAGAAGTTGATACCTGTCTTTTGATTCCTCTTTCAATGCAAAAGTTGTTAAAATCATGGGAGATGAATTCACCACCTCTGTCTGATCTTAAGCATTTCAATCTTTTCCCTATTTCCTTTTCCACTCTTGCTCAGTACCATTTGAACTTTTCAAATGCTTCTGATTTTTCTCTTAAATACATAACAATCATCATTCTAGAATAATCATCAACGAAAAGAATAAAGAATTTATCTCCATTATAGCTTTGTATACCAATAGGTCCACATAAATCAGTATGCACAATTTCCAAAATTTCTTTAGACTGATAGTTCTTACTCTTGAAACTAGTTTTACTCATTTTGCCAATCTAACAATTCTTACATAGACCAGTGTCAGGTTTCTTCAAAGTAGGAATGCCTCTAACCTTCTTGAATTTGCTTATTTTTATCATGTTATCAAAATTCACATGACATAACCTTTTGTGCCATAGCCAACTTTCTTCTATTTGAGCAATAAAGCATGAATATTCACTGAGATCAAGATAAAATAAGTTACCTTTTGTTTGTTTTCCTGATCCAATGAGTTTTCCTTTTCCATCCAGCAGGCTTGCTTGACCATTCATGAATTCAACCTTGAAACCAGTGTTGATTAGTTGTGCTACACTTAGAAGATTATGTTTTAGTCCTTCAACCCAATAAGCATTATCACATATGAGTTCTTTGTTTAATGAGATTCTTCCTTTTCCTTTTATACAACAAGGTTCATTGTTTCCAAATCTTACATTACCATTGTCACAGTCTTCTAGATATTCAAATTTTGTCTTGTCACCAGTCATGTGGTGTGAACATCCACTGTCTATTATCCATATATCATCTTTTCTTATATGAGAAATAAGTGCCATCTTATCTTCATCATCATCAGATTCATCTTTTATAGCAATAAAGACAATTTCTTCTTCACTATCATCAGAATCTTTAGCCATAAAACATGATTTCTTACCTTTATCCTTGTATGATTTGAAATTCTTTTTTCCATAGTACTTGTGACTTCTCTTCTCTTCCTTGACTTGCTTGTTTGGGCACCTAGCTGCAATATGTCCAATTTCTTCACATGAAAAAGAGATTAAAGGAGTTTTACCTTTATATTTACCTTTCCCTCTAGAGTACTTCTTTGCAAGTAATGCTTCTACAATTTCAAGATCACTATCAGAACTTTCTTCTGATACTTCTTCACTTTCTGACTGAACTTCTTTAATTTTCTTGTTCTTCTTTAGTGAAACCTTGGCCTCAAATGCTGATTCAATATTTTTGGAATTTGGAACATAGTTGTCATAGTTGTCTAATTCAAAGGCTGTCAATCTTCCAACTAAAGCATCCAAAGTTATATTGTGGTTTGTTTCACATCTTCTTTCTTGAATAGCTGATACTCTTATTGCATAGATAGGGAGTAATGTTCTGAGTACCTTACTTATAACAGTCTCATCTGAGATTGTTCCTCCAGAAGCTCTAATTGTACTTACACTTGCTTTGATTCTTTCAACATATTTTGCAATGTTTTCATCTTCCTTCATATTCATCTTGTCAAACTGTCCTCTTAGACTTTCTGCTTTGGCTCTTTTCACATTTGCATCACCACCATATATTTTCTTCAGTGCCATCCACATTTCATATGCAGTAGTGCAGTCTTTAATATCATCAAATTCTTCATAGCTAAGAGCAGATGCAATGTCTATCATCATGGTGTTGTGAGTCTTTTTATCTGCAATGTCTTCAACAGTTAATGCGCCATTAGGAATTGTGTATTCTTCATCAATGTATTTGCATCCTGAATCACCAATGGAAGCCAGATGAAGTCGCATGAGACCTTGCCATGCTGTTGAGCTTTGGAATTTCCCTCTTGTAAGACATCCTGATCTTTAGCTTAGGTCTTTGAAACCCTTCCTGCAAGCACCAAAAGCTCTGATACCAATTGATGGAATATGGATGAAGTGACTGAGAGGGGGGGGGTGAATCAGTCAACCATAAAACACTTCACAATTAATTCTTTCCAGATCCCTTAGGATATCTTAACAATGTTATCTGTTTTAGCACTCGGTAAATAGATTGCAGTAACTTTGAAGATGCAGAAAGTATTAGCAAAATTATCTTTAGATATTCATCAGCACATGTATATGATTGATAAAGTAATTAAGAACACAAGAGACACAAGATTTAACGTGGAAACCCAATATGGGAAAAACCACCAATATATCTAGATACTGATTTTCACTTTTCTGAAGTGATGCCCGGTTAGAAGCCAACCCGGTAAAAGGTCACAAAACACACTATTAGGTGTGACCTTGTTAGAGGATTTAAAACACCCTGCTAGGAGTGGCCTGGTAAGAGGTCTTGAAAACAATTCAATGGAATTGTCACCTTGTTAGAGGATTTACAATATGGTTGTTAAACCAACTCGGTTAAGAGATTTAGAATTCACTGTTACAATGATAAGAAGGTAACAATGAAAAATGACCTGTATAATAATGCAACTGTCTTGCTGATTACAGATCTCTGTTCTGCATAAGTCTGATCCTTTCTGATCGAATAAATCTCTGCTGCACCTCAAGGATATCTGAACATCCTTCGCAAATTCGCATACACCTTTTCTTCTTTTCTTCTGTAAAATCTTCTGCTGTATTTCTTGTTTACTTTTCACATTTGACCTTTTATTTATATGATTTTAGATTTTTCAAATCGACATTATTTAGTATAACAGTCGGCTGAATTAAGCAAACTCTATTTGCAAAAATCCTTCAAGGGCCGACAGTGCTCGGTGACCATAACTTTCTATAATCTTTCAGAGACCGAGGGAACTCGGTAAACACCGACAATCTTTTACCTTCGATAACTGACTGAACTCGGTAAACACTAACTTTTCTTCAATAACCGAGTGAACTCGGTAAACACTAAATTTTCTTCGATGACCGACTGAACTCGGTAAACACTAAATTTTCTTCGATGACCGACTGAACTCGGTAAACACTAAATTTTCTTTGGTAACCGAGTGAACTCGGTAGATACTAATTTTCTTTGATAACCGAGTGGACTCGGTAAGTACTAATATTCCTGTCTGGCAGACCGACTGAGCTCGGTAGGATCTGATTGCTACGGACTATGACATTGTGTGACATCAAAGACAATACATAATTGAGTAGCAATTTCTTTCAGACAATTTTTTCCAACAAGTTCACACTTTGGATCATGTCTAAAGTTGTGACAAGTTTGGAGAACTAGAACAAATTGGCATATCAGTATATAGAGATACAGAGTATGCACCGGACAATAGAGAGTTACATGGCTACTATAGAGCTACATGTTTATTTGTTTCTTTGGTATTGTTGTCAAAGGGAGAGATAAACCATATTAAACAATAAGCATTGATGAGAACATTGAAACATCTATCTAAGGGAGAGACAACTAAAGGAAAGGGAGAGCACTGAAGATTAGTTACTGAGAATAGAAGAAGGAATCTGAGAGCTGAAAAGATCATAACTAAAGAATGACAAAGCTACATTGGTAGTGTTGTTGAGTAACGTAGTGATTAAACATATTAAGCTAGGGAGAGCTTGTACAACATTTGTTCACAGAGTTTTAGAATACATGTTTGCTACGTGTATGGTATATTTCATATTACTTGAGTTGCCATCAATGCCAAAGGGAGAGATTGATGGACTACACCTGATTTAGAACCTAATTGAAGACCTGTGATTTGAGATCACCGAGTTGCTGATTAGATATGTAATATGATTGAATCAGTAATATGTTGTCATTGATGTCAACTAGTTTGACAACACTTATTTTGTAAGTTACAATAACTAAACATATGTAGAAAAGGAGTAAAAGAGAGGAAGAACAGAAATATCTACATGAGGAAGTTGTATATGACAGATGAGGATAAGGAATACATTGTGTAACTTGCTGATGAGTCTATGACTTTATGTTATTGACTTGATTGTATTTCATTCATCTATGATGAGGAAAAGATCTAAAAGACACAAAGTAGTGTGGTCAGTTGATGAAGCATTTTAGTATACACCAATAGGATGGAGTGCATATCGACAATAGTACAAACTAAGCGAGTGTTCATGAACACATTTCTTTGTTAACCGAGCAAGAGAAAGGAACTAAATGATTAGCCAATAAGGATTGATGAGCTAAGTACATTGAAATCAATGATGGAGATAATGTTTGTTATGAAGATCAATGGCTAGCATAATTCAAGGAAGATCTGAAGGATGAAATCAAAATGTATTACTGGCACAATTGTCAAGGAAGGCTTAAGCGAAAAAATGGATGAAGGAGAATAAGCGGCAAAATATTATGGAGGAAAAGAAAATGGTTTACTTGTCTATTTAAGAGACTAAGGTTTCATTATGAAACAAATGCCAGAAGAAGTAGACTACAGAACTATCGCATGAACAAGTTTCATGTATGCCTAATCAAACTAGTTAAGGAGAACCTAACTACAAAGTTTACTGAGCATCAGAAAAGCTATTACCAAGTGACAGTAAGTCATTGATTATTGTGATACAGAATTGAAATACTGATCAAAGGATTTGTATGGGCTAAATATAGATCTGATAATCTACAATTGAAGTTGTATTGTAATCAGATCAACTACTGTTATAGTTTAACCATTGTAAACAGAGAAATCTCTTAATCGAGTGGACTAGGAAAGTCTTTTATGTATCATTCATAGAATGAACATTGTTATCTTGTCAACCCCATAGTGAATGTTGGTTGGATGATAACGGTTGGTCTTAAATCCTCTAACAAGGTCACAACTAATAGTGTGTTTGTAACCTTTAACAGGGTTGGGTCTTCACCGACCTCACTTCAAAAGAGTGAACATTTTTGGGTTGCCGGTCCCATGTGGTTTTTCCCTTCATAGGGTTTCCACGTTAAATCTTGTGTTATGTGTTCCTTGTGATGATTGTTTGTTATCATACTTTACATATTACATGTTAGATTTGGTCGGTAATCATTAGTTTGTTATTGACTGGTAATCGGTAAAAGCATAGACAGTATAGTATTTTAAGTTACTGAGCTTCAGAAGTTTAAGTAAATTGTTTTGGATTATACATTTTGATTTGGGACTATGGATAACTGATTCACCCCCCCTCTTAGTTATTCTAATAGAATATGCTACTACGTATGAGTTTTATGAGTCATATTGGATTAATATTTTGTTAAGTAGGATTCATGATGATGTATTTTGGATAGGTGAAGTGCCATTTAGAATCACAGAAGAACTCATTCATGAGATGATAGGTTTATCTAGGAAATGCACCATTCTTCTAGTTGGGAAGGATGTCAGGAAATTGGATGAACAAGCCTAGAAATCTCAGAGTGACAAGCACGGGATGACTCTTGAGCCAATTGAGGAGAAGGACATCAAATTGATGTCTATGATTCTTGGTTATAGATTTCAGCATGCCAATAGAGTCAACTGTGTTTCCATGGCCACTATTCTTGTAGCCATAAGGATAGTAAGGGAAAATGGTTAATTCAACTTGTGTGAAATCTTGCATGCATAATTGATGGATAACATAAGGGAAATCAAGCATGATAAGACCAAAATATTTAGGTTTGGGTCTTTCATAATCTATATATTCTTTCATATAGTTGGAAAGGTATCAGACTTATACTTAAATAAAAGCCTACCTACAATGCCTCAAATATCTCTTAAGGCATCAGTTGAGAGCACATTGAGAGACTACATGGAGTTAGAGTTGAAAACCTTCAGAATAAAGATGCACATGAGGTATAGGATACCTGAAAGCATTTTTGAAAAATACAAGGACAATATTTGTTTTATGGTAGAGACTGACAGTACTTGTATGGAGGTTGTTGAGCCTAGAACTAAGTAGATTCATCCACTTGGCTATGAAGTGGAGGAACAAGTCTTGGAAGCTTATGCAAAAGTTTTACTATCAGCACCCAAGGACCCTAATGAACCTAGATGGGGAACTTATGAGGAAAAGACCAGGGAAGTGGATGCAGTCCTAAACAGTGCAGCAACCTAGAGAAAAGCCACTAAAATCACCTTTGAGATTTTGAAGATCCATGGTGTGACCCAAGTAGATCTAGATAATACTAGAGAGGCTAAGATAGCCATGTAGATTAAGAGCATATCCTCTATTGAAGCTAAGACATAGAAGATAGATGATCCCAAGAAAAAGAAAATAAAAGTTGAGAAAACTAATGACTTAAAAGAAAAGGAAAGGAAAATAGATGATATAAGTCCTACACCCATAGATACAATTGATGTGGAGTCCATTGAAACATCTCCCAAGATTACTAAAAGAAAGAAGCAAACTACCACAAGTAACCCTTCAGCAATAACCACAAGAAGCAGAGGTAGAAATGTACAACCACCTCTGAAGGTAGGATTCCTAACAAGTCTTCAAGTATTAAGGACTAGAGTGGTAGAGGAAGGAAGGCTAGATCAGATAGCTAAGTTCTATGACAAATATCATGAAATTGACAAGTCTGAGATCCATGAGATGCTAATCAAACATATGATCAAGTTCAAAAAGACAATTTTAGAACTGAAGATAGTCATCCCAGATAAAGTTTGGGAGATATTGGATACCTTAAAAAGACAAGCCAGTGAAGAAGAATTCAGAATCAGGGAAAAGACAATGGATGAAAATCTTCTAGTATGCTCAGTTGATGAAAATAGCTTGTTGTTGAATCTAGTGAAGCTACACCTAAGGAAAAAAATGAGAACTATGCACATAATGAACAAGGACTATGAGCTCATAACAAAGGAGACAGAACAAGCCTTTGAGAAGGTGTTTCTAGAACAACGCATGCAACAACTATCTACACCCATAAGCCAAGCACCTATTAAGAAAGAGAAAGTAGCCAAGGTCACAAATGTACATATGATAGGTCCCCAAGACTCAGCACCCTCATTAGCAGTGCCCACAGTTGAAATAAACTTTGCACCCATAACCACAACTCAAAAGGATGACACAATAATGATTGACAATGTAGAGATATCAATGGCGGCCACCGAAAAAGACTTGGATAGATTTGAGGAAGCCTTTGTTAGTACACATGAGGTTGAAATACTATACGGTGATAACTCACCTAAGCAACAAGAAGAAGTGCTAATTGAGGATATAATAGGAAGAGAAGAGGAGAAAGAAGAAGAGGAAAAAGAAGATGAAGAGAAGAAAGAAAAAGAACCTATTGTTGAAATAAGGACAAAGACATAAATGATGGAGAACACACCTATCACTCCTATGCCATTAGTATCATTGTTGTCAAGTTTGACCCTTGATACTACAAGCTTGGATTCATGGGGAGAAGAAGACTTGATTAAGATTAGTGTCTTAGCAATGGAGAAGGCCAAAGAAAAACAAGTAATAAGAAATCCTCTATTTTTTGAGTCAATAGACATTTTGAACAATATACTACTAGTAGAGAGCAAGGTACAAAAAGTGCATTCAGTGGAGGATGTCAGTAGCATCCTAACAATCTTTAAGGCAAACTTCTCATGCCTAGAAAAATCAACAGCTAAGGTAGCAGAAGAAAAGTATCTTAAGAAGAGATTGGATGAGCTAATTGCAAACTTTTCACTTGACCTCAACTCCTTAAAGATTGGTCAAGCTTCACTGAAAGAATTTGTAGCGAAAGGAAGAAAACTCATATCAGATAGCATGAATCAAGACAAGTTGATTACAGATCTTTATAAGAAAATTTAGGAGGTAGAGGCTATTATAGATCAAGTCAGGAAATTAGTAGAAGATCCCACTACAGATATTAACATATGTAACAATGTATACCAGGGACAAGTGGACAAGATAGAAAAGAGAGAAAAAGAAATGTCCAAAATAAGGGCAAGGCAAACATAGCTGAGAAATGCTCTTGCGCCTTCACTAGATGTCTTGATTCAGAACATCAAGGAGATCAATGCCACTATGGTGGCATATGATCAAGGTCCATGTATATAATTGGAGAAGATGGAAAAATTAACATATGCTTTGTGCACCCATCTCTAGATAGTAGACAGAGTGAAGAAATTTTGGCAGAATGAGATTGCTAATATGAAGTTAGCATATTTGGATGTCTTCACTTTGTAAGTACTTGTGAATACATTTTTTGAGCACCTTTATCATTAATGTCAAAGGGGGAGTATAGTATGTAGAAGGAAGAATATGGAGCCTTGTAAAGGGGAGATATAAGTTAGAGTATGTATAAGAAAATTTTGTATAAGGGTACAGTTAGTAACTTCACCATATTCCTTTGTTTCCATTAATGACAAAGGGGGAGATTGTTGGAAATCTAACTATACTGAAGTATATGACTATATTTAGTGTTTTCATCATGGAAACAAAGTCATATGAATTTTTTGAGTCAGCCCATATTGAAGAAGATCATAAATATGGCTAAGTATGGAAGACTGGATAGGTAGTAGAGCACCATGTGATCAGAGCATCATCGCACATCTGTATGAAAGAGTTATGACATGTGCCCTTGAATTTGAGCTTCTAATTATGTATTCATGCTAATTCTAAGAGTGCATGGTGATATGAGTTAGTATGAGGAAGTTACAGTCAAATGAAGTGATGCAGACAGTGAGCAGTAGAACAGAACAGAGCATAAGGCTGACTATTTGTATTTTGGTTAGCGATTGTAATAATGATTTTTAAAGGCTATGTGCCTATTGTATTTAGTTCATATACATGCTATTATGATTGTATGTAAACATGCTTGAGCCAATTCATTTGGTAGCATTGTATGTAATAGGTTAAAGGGCCGACCTAGTTAATTGTTTTGTAAGCACATATACATATGACATGTGCTTGGTAATTTAGTATAAAATAAGAAAGAGAGTAAAGTAGAGTAGAGAAAAAGTGTGTGAGGAGTAGTTAGTATGTTGTAGAGCTTCACAAGAGGTTGGAGCATCAACACATCAAAGGAATTGATCTGACAAGCAGTGTCACAGTAGCAGTTCACCTTGCAGATATAGTGTGTATCTGATATCTAGAAGGTTGTAGCCTTCACCATTTGAGAAGTGATCTCTAGGACAGTGTGTCCCACCCCTAATAGGGTTATTGTAAAAGACTCCTAATAGGGTCTGACCTTTAACCAAGTCACTGTACTAAAAGCATTGTAAAGTACAACTCCTAACAGGGTTGCAAGATCTTCTAACATAGATCATAAAACACTAGTGCAGTTCTTAGTGGGTGTCAATTCCCATCGGGGTTTTTACCTATTTGGGTTTCTCCATAATCATATCTTGTGTCATGTGTTATATCTTACTTGCATTAATGTTCATTTCAGTAACTAAGTAATCAAGTTAAGTTTCAAGATAGAAGAAAAAGAATAAAGTATAGAACACTGATTCACCCCCCCCTCTCATTGTTCCCATTCCTAACAGATTCATGACTTATATGTTTCCCCTTCTTCTTTGATGCTAATGAAAAAGAGGCCTTAAAAGCTGATTTAACTCTAGGAATACTATTATCTAAGTTACTCAACTCAAAAGTAATAAGCTTACCAATCAAACCATCAATGGAGACATTATCTATTGTTCTCAATTCATGAATGGAAGAAACCCTAATGGAATAAGAAGGTAGAAAAGTCCTCAAAATTATACTTGCCACATCTTCTTCTTCAATGGTACCACTGGCACTCTTGATAGAACCAACAACTTATTTGATCTTTTGACCACATTGATCAGTGTTTTCTCCCTCAACTATTTCATGTCATCATATTTTCCCTTCAGACTATCTACCCTATATTTTTACACATGCTTGTCTCCACCATAGATTAGTTTAAGATTTTCCCAAGCCTCATGAATAGTCTCTAAACCATGTACATATCAATAGATTTAGTGTCGGATAGGGTACTTACTATAGCCTCCAATTCTTGCATATTCTCTTGTTTCTCCTTCAACTAATATGCAGTAAGATTCCTAGAAGGAACAACAAATTTGGTCACAACATAATTCTAGAATTGTGACCCCATACCTTTTAGATAGATCTTCATCTATTCACTCCATATTGTATAGTTATCTCTTGTGAACTTAGGACCTTGTTTCTTCATCATTGGATCTTTTCTTGAAGCTGTTAATCTTACAACAAAGAGGACCTAGAGGTCTGATACCAATTGTTAGTATTATAGGGTCCAAGATTACTGAGAGGGGGGGATGAATCAATAATCTACCAAATCCAAAAATTTTATCAACCATTCAATAAATTTCAATAACCTTCATCAACATATAACTTGTGCATTAATAAATAATGAGATAAATGAAACCATCCAAACATGCAACACAAGAACGCTAAATTTTTTTATTGTGGAAACCCTTGGTCAAAGGGAAAAACTACTATGGGAATTAGCACCCACTAATAATCTTCACTCTTCCAAAATGTGCTCAATTAAAGGTCTAGCCATGTCAAGATCTTTACAAGTTCATGCTTAGGAGCATACCCTGTTAGGAGTGACTTGATTAATGGATTTACCTCTTGTTAGAAATAGGAAATAGTGAGAGGGGGTGTGAATCAATATTTCACAAAAATTTTCTTTTGCCCACTTATGGATATAACAAATTACTTTAGTGCATACAAAGATTATCAAGCTGATTAACAAACATAGCAGTAAATAGAAAGAACTCATAACACATGATATGTTCTCGAGGAAACCCTGGCCAAGGGAAAACCCCGATGGGGATGGTACCCACAAAGATCACTAATAAAAAGTATCTTGTTAGGGATATTGGACCCTGTTAGGAGTCAATTTACAATATATAGTAGATCTGTCCTGGTTAAAGGACTTTAGGCCTTGTTAGAAGCCTTAACCCTGTTAGGAGTTAGATTACAAAACCTGATCACCAGCTGAGCTCACTGCCCAAACAGGTAATACAAAATGTTTCTAACTGTAGTATGGTACTGCTTACAACTTCACATCAATAGCCTTTGCTGCTATCACAAAATACAACTATCGCAAGTTATCTTTTCTTTCTTTTTACATATCACATATATTTTTACATTACATTTCAAGAATGCCTAATATATGAGTTATTAGAGCTAATAACTTTACATGGTCGGCTTCCAAAATCTTTATCCAAGAGTAAACATCTAGGATGTCATCCCTTCATAATGTTAAGTCATTATTTTGACAAGCAAAAATAATCCCTTAACTCTTTCGCTAATACTGTCTCCAAAACTATTCTGTCTACAAAAACTGTCTTCGGTAAACTTCGAATAACTTTGTTCGTACTGCTCCAAACTTTATGTGCACTGAGATGGGGTATCCTCATACTCTGTAGAAGCTTTAGTTAACTATGAAAACAAAAATATTTCTCTAGTGGACGTCGCCAACTAAATCTTCATCCGGTGCTCTGTCAGGATCACTGTATCCATACTTAGACAATTTCTTCCTTCAACTTGCCATACTTGCATTCCAGATTCTGCGCTCTCAATAGAGATCATATGTTGCCATAATGACAACATCTATGCATCCACATTAGCCAAATTGCCAACACCTCTATCCCTATTAGGAGTAGCCTTGTTAAAGGATTTCAAACCCTAACTAAAGAGCCACCTCGTTAAAGGATTTATAATTTTAGTCTTGTTAGGATCTACCTAGTTAAGGGATTTTCTTGCATAACCTATTAGGATTCAACAAGTACAATGATCTAGGTGTAGCACATATCCTCTCTTGTTCAGATCCAATTAGGCACAAACATTTCTTCTGTTGTACAAAATCTTCTCTCTTCACTTGACTGCACCTTCACATCCATAATCTACACTTGCATAATTAACTAATTTACATATAAATACATTACATGCTCAATAGGGCCTTAGCCTCCTTACAAAATGTATTACATTTGAATTTTAATCATTAAAATTATTCCTTCTCAATCCTTGAACCCTAAAATATATTGAAAATCTGGAATCTTTGATTACAAATTTAGGTCAGCCACACAATTTATCACACATCAATTTAAAACAATAATAGTCAAACTTTATTTGACTTCCCCAACACGCTTCCAAAACTTGATAGATCTAATCACCTTGAACAATTAAATAATAAATCATCATTACAAGTCTCTTATGCCACATCACCATGCCACGTGGATCATGAAGAGATGCACCATAGCCCACCACATCATCACTGCTCATCGATCTAACATCAACTTTTCAAACCTATTCAAACATTTTTCTATCTAGTACAGAGTAATCTTCTATCAACTTAAATGATGCCTTGCAGTAATCCAATCTTGTAGTGATCATAGTATCAATAACATATCCTATTCAAGATAGACATATCATGACCACAATACTTGGATCCATTTTGATTTGATAGAACAATCAAATCATTCACTCTCTGTCACTATTTGTTGTTTTGTCTACCCTATCAACCTTCAATGGATCATAACTCTCTACATACTTATTACCAGCCACTGCGATCATACATACAACAACAGGAGACATCACTGAGTATTTATCTCTAACCGTACACTCAAATTCCTTCACATACTCATTGCACATAGAATTCAAGAACTCAAACACTTTTCAGCTCACTGTCAACCAACACAGTACTTAGTTGACATCAATGACAATACAATAATTAATCTTCCTATCATCAAAATTGTACCAATCAACACTCAATCAAGATCTACATCAGTTATGCCAAAAAAGTTGACATAAGTAGAGTAAAAAGACCTAAATAGAGTAGAGAGAGAGAGAGAGAGAGAGAGAGAGAGAGAGAGATCATATTAAGGGGATGGGTGACTAAAATGACATATAAAGAGACTAAAAATTGACTAAAAAGATATTGGAGAGAGAGAGAGAGAGAGAGAGAGAGAGACCTAAATATAGTATTAAGAGACTTCAATGGGGTAAAAGGATCTAAAAAGACATGAAAAAAACTAAATCAGCATATAAAGAGCCTAAATGGGTAGAGAGGGCCATAAAAAAGACTAAATGGAGAGATCTAAATAGATTAAAAAGACTATAAAGTAGATAGACAAATATTATTTGTCTTATGTGGTCCTAAGGGGCCCTAAATAGAGAGAGGGGAACAATTTAAAACATACTTTATTTAAAATAATAGAGAGCCCTAAGTGCCTTGGGTGGTCCTAAAGGGTCATCATATGTA
This sequence comes from Chamaecyparis obtusa, assembly GCA_027943335.1. NCBI lineage: Eukaryota > Viridiplantae > Streptophyta > Pinopsida > Cupressales > Cupressaceae > Chamaecyparis > Chamaecyparis obtusa. Next base: position 779,328 of record BSBK01002336.1, read on the forward strand.
TTAATGGGTCACGTGAGATGTATTAATGGGTCCTACAAGATCCTAAGATACATTAATTGGTTTGAATGATTCCTATGATACATAATTACATTAATTTGTCCTAGAATATCTTAAGGGGCACTAGGTGTCTTAACTAGTCCTAAAGGGCCCTATGATAACATTAATGGATTCTAGGACTTCTTAAGGGATCTTGAGTGTCTTAATAGGTCTTTAGAGGTCCTTGTATGTATTAATAGGTCTTAGGATACATCGGTGGGTGCTAACTAGTCTTAGGGTACATTAATTGGCATTATGATACATTGATAGGTTTCATGGCATCCTAGGGCACACTAATGGGTTTTGGGGGTCCTAAGGGGTCAGTTGTCTTAAGAGGTCTTAATGGGTCCTAAGATGTCTTAAGCATCCTAAAAGAGAGAGATAAACAAGCATAAAGAGAGATAAACATAGAGAGAGAAGACAAATAGAGAGATAGATTCTAAGGAGATTAAATTAAAGATGCATACCTTCTTTAGTTTTATAATAATGTTCCAATGTAGCATTGCAACTTTTTTGTTCTCTACCAGGTGACCACTTTCTTGTAGATTTATGTTGCCTTGTCTTCTTATTTCCCATTTCCTTTAATCTTCAAAAGAACACCTCTGAAAAATCACTATGAATCAAAAAATGCAAATTAAGTTTGCATATATTTTTATAAAAAATGAAAAAAAAACTTTTATTTATACTTGAATGAACAATCATGTCATTCAACCTACTTCATGCGAACATGGTTAGTTACCAAACATGATGTAGATTGTTATGTCATTGTTTGTTCCAACTGTGTTCAGGCAAATGGGCCTTTTTACGAAGGTCATACGGTTCACTTGAAGGGGGTTTGAACAAAGGTGTAACTAGAATGCACAACCTTCTACAAGTGTAACCAAATCAATGAAAATAGTAATTACTATCATTTACAATGAGAATATAAGTAATGTACATAAAGAGTCTTTCATATATAGGTAAGGGGATGAGGTGAGAAGGTAAGAGACAAGGAATTACTACCCCTCCAAATATGGGACACTTAAGTGAGCTCACTTGATAAATGTGTGAGAAAGTTGTAATTTTATATGCACTACATGTCTCACTAAGTGAGTACACATGTCTCAACTAGATGAAGTGAGACAAAAGACAAAAAAAAACTAGGCAGATGCTTAATAAACGTGAATAGCACCATCTCTAGGCATACTATAATATAACTAATTTGATAAAGTCATTACTTATACCAACACATTAGGATTTGGTCATAGGCTTTCACCTTAAAGTCTAAACCATGTTGCTGGAAGAAGTAAGTGTATACTTGAAACTCAATCCTTGAGTCCTCTTCGCAAAAATCCCAAGTTCATCTTCCTTCAATCTATAGAATTTCTCTTTATTAAATGCACCTTATTCATGGAATGGTTGAGAAAATCCTAATCCACGATTCCCTATTTTCATAAAATGTGTTCTTGATTATCGACAATTAGGATATAAATAGAGTTGTTTCATTTTGTTCCCTCTCTATTTTTTTGCATATTTAAAATAAACATTGAGAGTTAATAGAAATTTTAACATCTAATTTTGCATAAAATTAATTACACACGAGTAGATTTCATTAAATTGGTCTTATAAACATTGAATATTTCACAAATTTATATATGGTTTTTAAAATTGATTACACTTTTATAGATTGTAGCTTATGTGAAGTTTAATTACAATCATTTAAACATTTTATTTTGTGCATTTGATCTCTATGACTATTTCTCCATAGCCTTCACTCTCATTCTCTTTGTTTTTGTACATTTCACATGTCTTCAATTGCTAGTATTTGCCAATTTATGCTTGGTATGTTTGTGGTACTTTCTTTTTTCTCTCATGTGCATTCATTCACTCGTTTGATTGTATTTTGGTTTTCTCACCTTATTGATGAATCTAGATATATGAAATCGCCTAATTTTTCTAGTAGTTGAGCATTCTTGGTTTTGTCCTTTTTGTTTCTTCCTATTTGTTTTGTGCTCAAACTTGGCCTAGGGGTCTTGCATCTTTTTGTTTTTCCTTTTATTTTATTTTTGTGCATGTGTGTTAGTTCTTTCTATTTCATTCCCTTGTTGAATTATATCTTCCCCAACACATTGATCAAGTGTTTTGTGATGTCATCATCATGCCTTGATTGAGCCTTGGGTGTGTCCTTTTGGGATTGCAACTCTTTAGTGGAAAGAGTTAGTCCTTATCCCTAATACCAGAAAAGTCATTTTAAAGTGTCCAAATTGAATAAGTATTTTATGCCTTTCTTGTTGGGGATTTATTCGAAGATCCTTAACAAAATTTATGAAAGAGGTAAAGCTTAGTGTTGAACCCTAGCCTCTAAAAGTTTCTTTGAAAAATTATATTTTGTTTGGCCTTAACCATCAAGATTTCTCCTTAAAGTATAAAATCATGTTGATGCAAGAAGTAAGCGTAAAACTTAAAACTCAATCCTCAAGACCTCTTTGCAAAAATCCTAAGTTTGTTGACCATCAGTCCGCAAAATTTATCTTTATCATTATTCATGAAATAGTTAGGAATATTACCAATCCATGATCCCTAATTTTAATAAATTGTGTTCTTGGTTACCAAAAACAAAATTTTATTAAATTTTGTTTCCTTCCCACACCTTTCTTGTATTGTTTCTTTAAAATAAACATTTGAAATATTCTAAAAGAGTTAAGAGCAATTTCAACATCCAAATTTGCTCAAGTTTCATCACATGCCTGAGTAAATTTGATTAAAGTGACCTTAAAAACATTGAATCTTGCATGAATTTACTTTTATGGGAGTTGAAATTGATTACATTTGAATAGATTCAAGCTTATGTGAAATTTAATTACCAACAAAGGTTCCTAATATAATATATTGTGTATGCTACTCAGTTGTCCCACATGGTCAAGACTTGACTTTAAAGGAACCTTGGAGTAAGTTTTCTTACTTTTCAAGAGTAAATAATCTTCATCACTTGGAGTTATTTTTGTTAATACCACCATCAACACTAAGGTCTTTCCAATTGTACAATTGTTATTATTTTATTTTAGGCATAGATCTTAGGCTTCATGTAGTTACTAGATATGTGAATTTGGTTCTGTTTTACATGATTCATATTCTCATCCTTCACAAGTATAATTAAGTTATATTTATGAATGAAATGAGGTACTCTTAATTGTGCTTGGCTTGAGTAAGTAAATTATGGTTTATTATTTAATGGTTCAACAATACAGTTTGCAGCTTTATACTTAGTCATGATATTTACTATGAAATATTCATATTATCTAGAGTTTTCAATGTCTAATTTTATTACTTTTATTCTCTATTTAAGATTATAAGTAAATATTAAGCAAATTTAGGGTTTTCATGGTTCCCATTTACATATTTTCAAGTTTGTTTAAATTGTTTGCCCTAAATCTAGCATAAGGCATTGCATTAGTAGTTGCATTGATATATATGCCATAGATAGTACATTTGTTTGCTAAAGGACAAAGTGTGGTGTAACCAACATGCTTACACATCAAGCAATCTAGCTAACTCATTTTCACATGGCCTCATTGTTGTATTTGGTCATAATACAATTGTGAAGCTCATAAACTATAAACAATAATTATGTACCATTATCTAAGTTGGTAAGATCTTGCTTAAGAGTTACAATTTTGTAACCACTTTGTTCTTTTTTTAATTTTCAACAAGTCAATGTGTAGACTCATTATTAAGGTGTATGGAGGTAGTTAAGTTTTCAATAATTAACACATTGGAGAAAGTGGGGAAAGGGTTTAACCTAAGACTTCGTCTAAGTAGAATTAAAGATCTTACAATTTGTTCTCATATACAAGATTATTAATAGCTTTAAAATTAGAAGATTTAGCAACAAAAACACAATATAACAAATGTAGAACGCAACAAACAAATGAAATCCAACCTAAGATAAAACACTAAATGATACTCGCTAAATTTTTATTTTTTTAAAACTTCTATACTATATTCCAAATTTAATAAAAATAAGCAAACAAATCAAATCAGAAAACTTCATTCTGAATTCCTAAAAATGACAACACAAGAGTGAGTAAACCCAAAATCTTGAACCTCCAAAACTATGTTGGAAAAAAAACATCCCAACTGAATTATTTGGGGACCCACGACAACGAACTTCCCACACTGCCCGGAAACAAGACCGTTGGGCTGGTTAAGCTACAAAAGAAAAAGAACGATTAGTTAGTTACTTTTGCGTAGGCGGTTATGCAAATCACATGGTCACACCTAAAAAGTAAAGTAAGAAAGAATAGTAGTTGGGTTAGAAATGAATAGATAGTATCCATCCCCATCTGATTATAGTTAGGTGTTGGTCATTTCTTGCACGCACTTTCACACATGATTCTCGCCTCTAATAAAAGCTTTACCACATTCCCTTTCAACCCAATCGAATAAGAGTGACCCCTAAATATGTTCTCTAAAAAGAAAAGGACATGAATTAGTTAGCAATGGACCATTTGTTATTCTTTGTTATTCATGCTAGTCACTTCATTCATTATTCGTATAAATGAATGTCTTCAAATATTAAGACATAATAATGAGGCTCATGAAAAATGTATCAAGTTATTTTTGTAAAGATTAGTGAACAAAGCAAGAATTTAGGAAATCGATTATTTTTTTTTAATTCAAGTTTTAACAACACATACATGTAAGACACACCTTACATATGAACATGTATCAAGTTATTTATTGTGAATAAGTTTTTGTCTGAGTTTCGAGCAATGATAGCCATGGAAATTTTATGTCTACAAAAGTTGTTTTGTAAAGATTAGTGAATTAAGAGTAAGAATTTAGAGATTTGATTTTTTTTCTCTCTAAAATTTAAGAAATTGACTTCTTTTCTTTGAATTTGCATTTAACCTCCATTGCTTCAAAATTGAACTTTGCATTATTGATTGATAATGAGACATAAGCATGAAGTAAAATTAAAATTAAAAATTAAAAAGTATTTAACAATCATTATTCTAGCTTCATGCAAATGTCTAATAAAGCATCAAATGGATAAGCTCTTCATAATATTATATGTAGATTGCCTATTTGAGGATCATCTAATTGTTCAATTCAAAATAGGATGAATTGAAGGTTAAACCCATATTTATAGAAATTATGGAAGGAAATTAAACGATGGAAGATTAAACTCATATTTATAGAAATTATAGAAATTAAATTAAACTCGTACATATACTTGAGGTTTGTTACATCTACAAATCTGAGAATTGTGTGTGGGTGGCTATATAGGGGTTTGCCTTGGTCAACCCCCTATTTTGGTGATTCTCACCTCCATAGATAGCCAATATAACAGAGATAAAAGTGTCTAGTACCCATGAATCTAGAGTATGCCTAAATTATAGTTTCTTTCAAAAATTACATTTTGTTGGGCCTCAACCATCAAGATTTTTCCTTAAAGTATAAAAACATGTTGATGGAAGAAGTAAGCGTAAAACTTGAAACTCAATCCTTGAGACCTCTTTGCAAAAATCCTAAATTTGTTGACCATTAGTCCACAAAATTTATCTTTATCAAGTATGTCTTATTCATGAAATAGTTAGGAATAATCCCAATCCATGATCCCTAATTTTAATAAAATGTGTTCTTGGTTATTGAAAACAAGATTTAATTAATTTTTTTCTTCCTTCACGCACCTTTCTTTTATTATTTCTTTAAAATAAACATTTGAAATATTCTAAAAGAGTTAAGAGCAATTTCAACGTCCAAATTTTCTCAAGTTTCATGACATGCCTGAGTAAATTTGATTAAATTGACCTTAGAAACATTAAATCTTGCATGAATTTATTTTTATGGGAGTTAAAATTCATTACATTTGAATAGATTTAAGCTGATGTAAAATTTAATTACCAACAGAGGTTCCTTATATAATATATTTTATATGCCACTCAGTTGTCGCACATGGTCAAGACTTGAATTTAAAGGAACTGTTAACATAAAAGTTTGCACCCATACTTGAGTTATGACCCCCAAGCAACCTTGTGCACCACTGAAACAACCTCCAAGTGTGGGACTTTCATTGTGAGGCCGAATCTCCAGAGAAGGTCAACTTCCTTTACAATTAGGATGCACCTAACTACTAACTTTTGAGAGAAAGGGGAAGAATGATTATATGAGATTTAAATGGGGTGATGCACTAGATTAAAAATTTGATTCCTCCATGCAAATGGGGTGTTGCAACTGCTTGTCAGATGTTGCAAGGAAAATAAATTTCACAATACAAAAAATACATGCACATCTAACACAACACAATAAATAGGAAAACAAAAAAGAAACATTCACCATAAGGCAATAGAAATGTACATATAACTAAATGGTGAGAAAAGGTAAGAACTAAGAAATTTATTAATACAAGGAAAAGGAATTTATAATTATAGAGAATAGCTGTTGTAAAGAAAACCAGAGAGGAACCCAAAAATTATCTACAAGATTTCTTTTTATAGAGTTGGCATAACTCATATTTTTAATGAAGGGTGCTCCCATTAATACCACAAACACATAACAGAAACAGAGAAACAACAACAATATGCAAGAACAAAAAATTGGCTTCTTATTATCTCCACAAATGTGGAATTAAAAACTTTTAGAATTACAATATGCAAAGCCACATGGGCATTCCCTTACAATATTCTGTAGGACAAAGCCTCAAATCAATACCCAGATCTACTACCCAAAACTGCCCTAGACAACACTACGGGCCTTCTTTATATAGGCATTTTCCACTGCCTGAGAAGGTTCTAGAAATTTAGCCCTTAGGGCCGACCAAACTTAGAATTATTTTATTTTTCAATTTATTACATCAAAGTCGGCTCAAAATAACTTTTGAAACCCGAACAAAAATTTTGAAGGAAAATTATTTTTTGCCATTTCAGGTGGCCTGACTTCCAGAGAACATAAGTCATCACCAATTAACCCAATTGACTATTATAACCCCATTTTGGAAAGGCCACGAAGTGCTCTACAGGGTTGATTGGTGAAAGTGCCTGTCACCCAAATTTTTGACCTCATTCGGGGCCTCCAAAGCCTTCAAAACTTAGTTCAAAGTTTCTGTACCCTGCTACCAATACCAAAAATCTTCAATATCTTCAAAACTAGACCTGATCTAGCCATGAAACTTTACCGGCAGGCTGATATGACTGAGATGAACCTCCACATGTAAAATCAGAACATTTTGAGATTATATGACCAACTTACTGAAAATAGCAAGTTTCCATAAATAGCAGCTCTGCACAAGATAGCCCTTATTGAATACAAAAATAGAACTATTTTTGGGAGATGCAAGATTTCTCTTACACCCAAGATGATCCTGCATCAGACACCCGGGGTAATTTGAGAAGTGACCATGTCACGTCTTAGGTGTGTAGAGGAAAACCAAGATGGTTAACCTCCTCCTTTGTTAGCCATGATGAATCTTCAACAGGCCATCCTTTCCACTTGACCAGATATTCTTCATATGTCCTGTTCCTTGTGCTTCTGCCAACATGACTATCCAGTATGTCTTCAATCTCCTTGTTATCTGAACTGGTTGCTGGAATACTCCATTGTGCTGATGTAACCTCATCTTCAACACCTCCTTCATGATACTCTACCAGATCTAAAACATTAAATACTGGTGAAATATTCAACTCAGTAGACAACTCGACCTCATATGCATTTCCTGAATCAAGCTTCTTCAGTATCCTACATGGCCAAAACTTCTTCATTTTCAACTTGTTATATGTACCAACCGGAAATCACTCCTTCCACAAATGAACCATGACTTCATCTCCAACCTAAAACTCCTTATGCCTCCTTTTCTCATCTACCTTAGACTTATACTGAGCATTCATCTTGGTAATATGCTTCCTCACCTCCTCATGGATGTTCTTCAAATGTTCTGCAAAATCCTCAGCTTCAGCATTACTTATTTTTCCTTTATCTATCTTCCTCAACTCAGATGCATTTCTAGGACTATTTTCCTATACAATTTGGAATGGTGATTTACCAGTACTCCTGTTGATAGAATTATTGTATGAAAATTTTGCCTCTGGTAAAATCAAATCCTATCTTGTTAGCTTATCTCCAACCAAACATCTCAACAAATTTTCCAAACTCCTATTAACCACCTCTGTCTGTCCATCAGTCTGTGGATGATGTGATGAACTGAACTTCAAATCTATTTTCAACTTCTTCCATAATGTACACTAGAAATATCCAACGAACTTAGTGTCCCTATTTGAAACTATACTCTTTGGCAAACCATGTAGTCTCACTACTTCTCTGAAAAACAATTCTGCTACATGAACAACATCATTAGTCTTCTTGCAGGGAATAAAATGTGTCATCTTTGAAAATTTGTCAACTACCACAAAAATTGAATCATGTCTCCATTGTGTCCTTGGTAAACCAAGAATAAAGTCCATACTGATATCCTCCCAAGGCTTCTCTGGTACAGGTAATGGCTGATACAACCCAATATTCTGCTTCACTCCTTTTGCCATCTGACATACTCTACAACTCTGTACAAACTTCTTGACATCTTGCTGCAACTGTGGCCAATAATAATTCTCACTAATCAAAGCAAGGGTTTTATGAGGACCAAAATATCCAGCCAATCCTCCACTATGCTTCTCCTTGATGAGATTCTCCCTCATAGAACTTCTTGGAATGCACAACTAACTCCCTCTGAATAGCATATCATCTTGAATGATGAAATCCAGCCACTTCGTCCTATCTAGAGTAACAGGTTCTATACAAGCTTTCAAAGATTCACCAAAATCAGGATCCTATGGATACAAATTCTTGAGTTCCTTGAACCCAACCACCTTAATCTGCATCTCTATCAACAATAGTTGCCTTCTGCTAAGCGCATCTACAACCTTGTTAGACTTTCCACTTCTATGTTTCAAAACAAATGTATAACTCTCCAAAAACTCAACCCATTTCAAATGCCTTTGATTCAACTTTCCTTGACTATTCAAATATTGCAAAGCTTGATGATCAGTATACAAAACAAAATCCTTAGGAAGCAGATAGTGTCTCCACTTCTTCAATGCCTAAACTATAGCATAAAATTTTTGATCATAAATAGAATATTTTCTCTTGGCATCATTTAACTTCTCACTGAGATAGGCAATAGGTTTACATTCTTGGCTCATAACAGCTCCTATTGCGGTACCACTAGCATCACAGTCTACTTGAAAGACCTTATTAAAATCTAGAAGTGCTAAAACAGGTTCTGTAACTTTCTGTTTCAATAGTTTAAAACTCTTATCTGCCCCATTAGTCCACTTGAACTATTTTCTATCCCCTCTCATTGTTTCAGTCAAGGGTCCACAAATACTGCTATAATTTCTAATAAACTTTTTATAAAAACTAGCCAAACCATGAAAAGATCTTACCTCAGTAGCACTCCTTGGAGTAGGCCATTCAAAGATATCTTGTACTTTCTCTGGGTCCATTTTCAAACCTTCTGTTGAAACTACAAATCCAAAATATACTAACTCCTTCTTCACAAAACTGCACTTCTTCAAATTAATCAACAATTTCTCATCTCTCAGCTTCTCAAACACCAAATGAATATGCATCATATGTTCCTCCAATGTCTTGCTAAAGATCAAAATATCATCTAGGTAAACACTGACAAACTTACCCAAAAATTCTTTTAGAACCTTGTTCATGAGCCGCATGAAAGTGCTCGGTGCATTGGTTAGCCCAAAAGGCATGACTAACCACTCATACAGTCCTTCCTTTGTCTTGAAGGTAGTCTTCCATTCATCTCCTTCTTTGATCTAAATCTGGTGATATCCACTCTTTAGATCTATCTTTGAGAAATACACAGCCCCACTCAAACAGTCCATAATATCAACCATTCATGGCAATGGAAACCAGTACTTGATTATGATCTTGTTTATTGCTCTAGAATCTATACACATCCTCCATTCTCCATTCTTCTTTGGTGCTAATACCGCTGGTACAACACATGGACTCAAACTCTCTCAAATCAACCCCTTCTACAAGAACTCCTGTACTTGTCTGTTCAACTCTTCACTTTCTGTTGGTGTCATTCTGTGTGCTGCCTTGTTTGGAAAACTGGTTCTTGGAATCAAATCCATCTAATGACTGATCTTCCTTACCAGTGGTAATCTATCAGGTACATTATCAGATATAATATCCTGAAACTCATTCAACAAATCTGCAACCTCTACAGGTACATCCTCTACTTCCTCTTTACCAACTTTTGGAATTAAAGAAAAACACACATGCTCATGCCTCATACCATCTAGGAATTTCCTTCCATTAACAAAAGTTATTTTTGCATTACCACATACCTTTTCTTCAGTCTCCTTCAATGGCTTTAGCTTATGCCGCACTCCATCCTTTGTTAGGGAATAGGTATTCGCATGACCATCATGTACAACACATCTGTCGAACTGTCATGGCCTACCCAACAACATCTGACATGCATCCATAGGTATGATATCACATAGTACCTCCTCATGATACCTGCCAATCTTGAACTTTACTAGGCACTGTTCACTGACCATGACCTTGTGGTTATCGTGCACCCAGGCAATTCGATATGGATGTGGATGTTTATGTCTCTTGAGCTTCAACTTTGTCACCATCTCTTTTGACACCAAATTATCAGTGCTTCCACTATTAATAATCACATCATAGCATTTACGCTCACACTTGCATCTAGTTCGAAATAGGCTCCTCCTTTGCTTAGGTTCATTCTCACCACTCAATAGGACTCTTCTGTTAATCAACGTTTCTCCTGTTTCATCATCTTTAGAATTTGATGATCTGGCATCTTCATCTACATGTGCAAATCTGGCCTGGCCTCCATTCCTCCTATCCATCCTTCCTTGGCATTGAGGACATTCAAATGCCTTATGACCTTCTTCTCCACAATGAAAACATGTTCCACGGAAGCCTCCTCTTCCTGAACCTTGTCCTCTTCCTCTTCCTCTCTGATCTCTATTGTTCTGATCTTGGAAATGATTGAAATTGTGTCCTCTCTAATTTTGACTACTACTGGCCTCATCCTTCTTTTTCAGATCTTCATTTCAGCCTCCATATGACCGTCCACTAGATCATCCACCACGACCTCTTCCATTTTGTCTACTCTTGAACATCTTTTTTAGTTTTTTCCTCTACTTTTAGGGCAAACGGGTATACCTCTTCAATACTATTCATTCGAACTAGATTCAACTCTTCCTGAATGCTCGACCTCAACCCATTAAGGTAACGGGAAACTTTCTCTTTATCCACTTCTACATGGCCTGTTCTAATGAGGATTCGATAGAACTCCTCTGTATACTCCTGAACAGATCTTCCTGCTTGCTTCAAACTTTTCATCTTCTTTAGTAGGTCAAGCTCATAATCAACAGGAATGAATTGCCGCTTCAACTTATCCACCATTCAATCCCATGTTGTGATTTTATCTTTCCTTCTTCTATTTCACTCTAATTAAATCTCTTGCCACCAGATCTTCGAATGACCTTTCAGTCTGGCCTTCGCAAATTTGACCCTATCAGGATCCTCAATATCTTCATACTCAAAATATTCTTCACATTCATTGATCCAATTGATCAACTCCTCTAGGTTCAAATTTCTTAAAAATGTAGCAACCTCAATCTTAGGTCATTTCCCAATCTTGGAAATGGCTCAAAAAAGTCTTTCTTCCTCCTGGTTCACAACTTTGACTTCTCCTTCTTGATCTTCTTCTTCGGCTTCATCTTTGACATTAAGATTCATTCCTCTACGAATCTCCTCTTGCAATGCTTGCACTTGTCTCTGGAGTGCTCTAACCTTAGGTATTACAACACCAGCTCTTCCTCCACATTCCCTTCGTGGATGCATTTTCATGATTCTCACTGAAACCCTAACCACCGTCCTCATGCAAACTGCCTCACAGTCGGTGATCTGTTTACACAGAAACCCTAACCCATGGTCTTGGTGCAAACTACCTCACAATCGGTGATCTATTTACACACTTAGGAACTCCTTCTTTGATACCACTTGATGAAGGGTGCTCCCCATAATACCACAAACACATAACATAAACAGAGAAACAACAACAATATGCAAGAACAGAAAACTGGCTTCTTATTATCTCCACAAATGTGGAATTACAAACTTTTAGAATTACAATATGCAAAGCCACATGGGCATTCCCTTACAATATTCTATAGGAAAAAGCCTCGAATCAATACCCAGATTGACTACCTAGAGCTTCCCTAGACAACACTACGGGCCTTCTTTACACAGGCATTTTCCAACCCCCGAGAAGGTTCCAAAAATTTAGCCCTTAGGGCTGACCAAACTTAGAATTATTTTATTTTTTAATTTATTACATCAAAGTCGGCTCAAAATAACTTTTGAAACCCGAACAAAAATTTTGAAGGAAAATTATTTTCTACCATTTCAGGTGGCCCGACTTCCAGAGACCATAAGTCATCACTAGTTGATTCGATTGACTATTATAACCCCATTTCCAAAAGGCCACGAAGCGCTCTATAGGCTTGCCTAGTGCAAGCGCCTGTCACCCAAATTTTGACCTCATACAAGGCCTCTAAAGCCTTCAAAACTTAGTTCAAAGTTTTTGTACCCTGCTGCCAATACTGAAAATCTTCAATATCTTCAAAACTAGACCTAATCTAGCCATGAGACTTTACTGGTAGGCTGATATGACTGAGATGAACCTCCACATGTAAAATCAGAACATTCCGAGATTGTATGACCAACTTACTAAAAATAGAAAGTTTCCATAAATAGCAGCTCTAGACAAGATAACCCTTATTGAATACAAAAATAGAAATATTTTTGGGTGATGCAAGATTGCTCTTACAACCAAGATGCTCCTACATCAGACCCATGGGGTAATTTGAGAAGTGACCCCGTCACTTCTCAAGTGTGTAGAGGAAAATCAAAACGGTTAACCTCCTCCTTTGTCAGCCATGATGAATCTTCAATAGGTCATCCTTTCCACTTGACCAAATATTCTTCATATGTCCCGTTCCTTGTGCTTCTGCCAATACAAATATACAGTATGTCTTCAATCTCCTTTTTATCTGAACTGGTTGTTGGAATACTCCACTTTGCTGTTGTAATCTCATCTTCAACACCTCCTTCATGAGACTCTGTTAGATCTGAAACATTAAATACTGGTGAAATATTTATCTCCGTAGGCAACTCGACCTCATATGCATTTCCTGAATCATGCTTCTTCAGTATCTAAAAATGGCCCAAACTTCTTCATTTTCAGCTTGTTATATGTACCAACCAGAAATTTCTCCTTCCACAAATGAACCATGACTTCATCTCCAACCTAAAACTCTGTATGCCTCCTTTTCTCATCTGCCTTAGCCTTCTACTGCGCATTCATCTTGGTAATATGCTTCCTCACCTCCTCATGGATGTTCTTCAAATGTTCTGCAAAATCTTCATCTTCATCACTACTTATTTCTCCTTTATCTATCTTCCTCAACTCAGATGCATTTCTGGGACTATTTCCATATACAATTTGGAATGGTGATTTACTAGTACTCCTGTTGACAAAATTATTGTATGCAAATTTTGCTTGTGGTAAAATCAAATCCCATCCTGTTGGCTTATCTCCAATCAAACATCTCAGCAAATTTTTCAAACTCCTATTAACCACCTCTATCTGTCTATCAGTCTGTGGATGATGTGATGAACTGAACTTCAAATCTATTTTCAACTTCTTCCACAATGTACACCAAAAATATCCAACAAACTTAGTGTCCCTATCTGAAACTATACTCTTTGGCAAACCATGTAGTCTCACAACTTCTCTAAAAAACAATTCTACTACATGAACAACATCATTAGTCTTCTTGCAGAGAATAATATGTGTCATCTTTAAAAATTTATCAACTACCACAAAAATTGAATCATGTCCTTGTTGTGTCCTTAGTAAACCAAGAACAAAGTCCATACTGATATCCTCCCAAGGCTTCTCTGGTATAGGTAATGGCTAATACAACCCAATATTCTGCTTCACTTCTTTCACCATCTGACATACTCTACAAATCTATACAAACTTCTTGACATCTTGCTACAACTGTGGCCAATAATAATTCTCACTAATCAAAGCAAGGGTTTTATCAGGACCAAAATGTCCATCCAATCTTCTGCTATGCTTCTCCTTGATGAGATTCTTCCTCATAGAACTTCTTGGAATTCACAACTGACTCCCTCTGAATAGCATATCATCTTGAATGATGAAATCTAACGACTGCGTCCTGTCGAGAGTAACAAGTTCTATACAAACTTTCCAAGCTTCATCAAAATCAGGATCCTTTGGATACACATTCTTGAGTTCCTTGAACCCAACCACCTCAATCTACATCTCTATTAGCAATAGTTGCCTTCTGCTAAGTGCATCTGTAACCCTGTTCGACTATTCAAATATTGCTAAGCTTGATGATTAATATACAAAACAAACTCCTTAGGAAGTAGATAGTGTCTCCACTTCTTCAATGCCTGAACCATAGCATAAAATTCCTAATCATAAACATAATATTTTCTCTTGCATCATTTAACTTCTAACTGAAATAAGCAATAGGTTTACCTTCTTGGCTCATAATAGCTCCTATTGCGGTACCACTAGCATCACAGTCTACTTGAAACACCTTATTAAAATCTACAAGTGCTAAAACAGATGTTCTATAACTTTTTGTTTCAATAGTTTAAAACTCTTATCTGCCCCATTAGTCCACTTGAACTCTTTTCTATCCCATCTCATTGTTTCAGTCAAGGGTCTACAAATACTGCTAGAATTTCTGATAAACTTTCTATAAAAACTAGCCAAACCATGAAAAGATCTTACCTCAGTAGAACTCCTTGGAGTAGGCCATTCAAGGATAGCCTATACTTTCTCTGGGTCCATTTTCAGACCTTCTGCTAAAACTACAAATCCAAAATATACTATCTCCTTCTTCACAAAACTGCACTTCTTCAAATTAATCAACAATTTCTCATCTCTCAGCTTCTCAAACACCATATGAATATGCATCATATGTTCCTCCAATATCTTGCTAAAGATCAAAATATCATCTAGGTAAACAATGGAAAACTTACCCATAAATTCTTTTAGAACCTCGTTCATGAGCTGCATGAAAGTGCTCGGTGCATTGGTTAGCCCAAAAGGCATGACTAACCACTCATACAATCCTTCTTTTGTCTTGAAGGTAGTCTTCCATTCATCTCCTTCTCTAATCCAAATTTGGTGATATCTACTCTTTAGATCTATCTTTGAGAAATACACAGCCCCACTCAAATAGTCTATAATATCATCCATTCATAGCAATGGAAACTAGTACTTGATTGTGATCTTGTTTATTGCTCTAGAATCTGTACACATCCTCCATTCTCCATTCTTCTTTGGTGCTAATATCACTGGTACAGCACATGGACTTAGACTCTCTCGAATCAACCCCTTCTACAATAACTCATGTACTTGTCTGTTCAACTCTTCACTTTTTGTTGGTGTCATTCTGTGTGCTGCCTTGTTTGGCAAACTGGTTCTTGGAATCAAATCCATCTGATAACTGATCTTCCTTACTGGTGGTAATCCATTAGGTACATTATCAGATACAATATCCTAAAACTCATTCAACAAATCTGCAACCTCTACAAGTACATCCTCTACTTCCTCTTTACGAGCTTTTGGAAGTAAAGCAAAACACATTCTCATGTCTCATACCATCTAGGAATTTCCTTCTATCAACAAAAGTTATTCTTGCATGACCACATACCTTTTCTTCGGTCTCCTTCAATGGCTTTAGCTTATGTCGCATGACCATCATGTACAACACATCTGTCAAACTGCCATAGCCTACCCAACAACATGTGACATGCATCCATAGGTATGATATCACATAGTACCTCATCGTGGTACCCGCCAATCTTGAACTTTACTAGGGATTGTTCACTGACCATGACCTTGTGGTCATCCTACACCCAAGTAATCTGATATGGATGTGGGTGTTTCTGTCTCTTGAGCTTCAACTTTATCACCATCTCTTCTGACACCAAATTGTCAATACTTCCACTATCAATAATCACATCATAGCAATTACTCTCACACTTGCATCTAGTGTGAAACAGGCTCCTCCTTTGCTCAGGTTCATTCTCACCACTCAACAGGACTCTTCTGTTAATCAGCATTTTTCCTCTTTCAACATCTTTAGAATTTGATGATCTGGCATCTTCATCTATATGTACAACTATGGCTTGGCCTTCATTCCTCCTATCCATCCTTCCTTGGCGTTGAGGACATTCAAATTCCCTATGACCTTCTTCTCCATAGTGAAAACATGTTCCACAGAAGCCTCCTCTTCCTGAACCTTGTCCTCTTCCTCTTCCTCTCTGATCTCTATTGTTCTGATCTTAGAAATGATTGGAATTGTTTCCTCTCTGATTTTGACTACTACTGGCCTCATCCTTCTTTTTTGGATCTTCATTTCAGCCTCCATATGACTGTCCACCAGATCGTCCACCACGACCTCTTCCGTTTTGTCTGCTCTCGAACTTCTTGTTCAGTTTTTTCCTCTACTTTTAGGGAAAACTAGTATGCCTCTTCAATACTATTCATTTGAACCAGATTTAGCTCTTCCTGAATGCTCGGCCTCAACCCATTAAGGTAATGGGAAACTTTCACCTTATCTGCTTCTGCATAGCTTGTTCTGATGAGGATTCGATAGAACTCCTCTGTATACTCCTGAACAGATCTTCCTGCTTGCTTCAAACTTTACATCTTCTTCAGTAGGTCAAGCTCATAATCAACAGGAATGAACTTTTGCTTCAACTTATCCACCATTAGATCCCATCTTGTGATTTTATATTTCCCTCTTCTATTTCACTCCAATTGAATCTCTTGCCACTAGATCTTCGCATGACCTTTCAGTCTGGCCTTCACGAATTTGACCCTATCAGGATCCTCAATATCTTCATACTCAAAATATTCTTCACATTCATTGATTGAATCGATCAACTCCTCTGGGTTCATATTTCTTGAAAATGCAGGAACCTCAATCTTAGGTCTTTTTCCTATCTTGGAAATGGCTCAGAAAAGTCTTTCTTCCTCCTAGTTCACAACTTTGACTTCTCCTTCTTGATCTTCTTCTTCGGCTTCATCCTCACTTTCATCTTTGACATTAAGATTCATTCTTCTACGAATCTCCTCTTGCAATGGTCGTACTTATCTCTGGAGTGCTCTAACCTCAGGTGTTGCAACACCAGCTCTTCTGCCACATTCCCTTCGTGGAGGCATTTTCATGATTATTGTTGAAACCCTAACCACAGTTGTGGTGCAAACTACCTCACAGTCCATGATCTATTTACATAGAAACCCTAACCCACGGTCCTGGTACAAACTACCTCACATTCGGCAATCTATTTACACACTCAAGAACTCCTGCTCTGATACCACTTGATGAAGGGTGCTTCCCTTAATACCACAAACACATAACAGAAATAGAGAACAATAACAATATGCAAGAATGGAAAATTGGCTTCTTATTATCTCCACAAATGTGGAATTAAAAACTTTCAGAATTACAATATGCAAAGCCACATGGGCATTCCCTTACAATATTCTGTAGGACAAAGTCTCGAATCAATACCCAGAACTGCCCTAGACAACACTACGGGCCTTCTTTATATAGGCATTTTCTACTGCCCGAGAAGGTTCCAGAAATTTAGCCCTTAGGGCCGACCAAACTTAGAATTATTTTATTTTTTAATTTATTACATCGAAGTCAGCTCAAAATAACTTTTGAAACCGGAACAAAAATTTTGAAAGAAAATTATTTTCTGCCATTTCAGGTGGCCTGACTTCCAGAGACCATAAGTCCTCACCAGTTGACCCGATTGGCTATTATAGCCCATTTTCGGAAAGGCCACAAAGTGCTCTATAGGCTTGACTAGTGCAAACGCCTGTCACCCAAATTTTTGACCTCATCCAGGACCTCTAAAGCCTTCAAAACTAAGTTCAAAGTTTCTATACCCTACTGCCAATATCGAAAATCTTCAATATCTTCAAAACTAGACCTGATCTAGCCATGAAACTTTACTAGTAGGCTGATATGACTGAGATGAACCTCCACATGTAAAATCAAAAAATTTTGAGATCGTATGACCAACTTACTAAAAATAGCAAGTTTTCATAAATAGCAGCTTTGCACAAGATAGCCCTTATTGAATACAAAAATAGAAATAGTTTTGGGTGATGCAAGATTGCTCTTACACCCAGGATGCTCCTGCATCAATTTTACATTGAAGTTCAAACCCCAACTAGAATGGAGTTAAGTTATAGATGCAAAAAAATAATAAAATCAGACCAAAATATGATATATGCATGAACATTCATTCCATGAAGTGACAGGAAGGGCCAAATGAGTACATCCACCAGATGGAAGGGACAAAATATCCTTGCAAATAATAAATAGGAATGGAACGCACTGGTGTCATGTTACAAGATCAAGATAAGTCAGTTGACATTAAATCTTCAGGCCTAGTAATGTGTTTGGGATACAAATAGTCAAATTGGGCTATTGGAAAAAATGTCAGAATGGGATAACACGATCACCTCTAAGAAACACCGACATCCCTAAGAAATAGACCTAAACCACCAATAAAAATGTGAGTCACTGATGAAATTTTAGATTTGAATAGATGTCCTAGATACAACACCAAGATCCCTCAATGCAAGATTAAAACACAACCATCGATCAAAATTTCCTTAATCGAACAAGTAGCATGGTTCCATAACAAACAACACAGAGAAGGACTAAAAAACTATGAAATGGTGAAATTTCACCATTTTGTGAGTTGTTAATTTTCTCCTCGTGAAACTGCGAAAATAAAATAACATGACATGTTATCCCACCCTGTAGTGTTGACATGTTGACCTTCTCCATTTCTCAAGGCACCCTAAAGAGAATCACGAAATGGAAAAATAAACCACAACTGTTGATGAAGATGAAGATGCATAGGCCCTAAAACTTGAGAAAACATGGAATAGCACTGGCCCACATCATCGTACTGACTGGAGCCACGTGGAAAATCCTAAATGGTTTCACCACTTCACAATGTGTCATAAAGGAACTCTACGAAATTGAAAAATGGGGATAAAATGACGTATTATCTGACCTGAGATATCGGTGAAACATGAAACATGTCTTGGTGATCACAACATCCTATATGTGCATTTCAATGAAACAAAAGAGATGTTTCCCCAATATTTTTCCATCGGGGTATCATGGCCCATCAGAACACCAAGCTCTCCCACTTCCAATACCCCTATGAATTGTTGTATCGGTGAGACCCAAGAGATGTCTTGTCGATACCTTATTTCTAAATTGAACCTTTGGGTCCTTGCACATCAAAGAGACTCTTGTTGATATGTGGCTTTGTTGGGGGAAGGATAACACGATGTACTAGCCACCAACAAACATGATGTGTTAACCCATTGTGATAGAGTTCAGCCCATAATAAAAGTTTCTTAGATCGGTTATCTGTGTTGGGCTAAATGGTGGCAAAAATAGCCAACAAGAACCTTGGAGTAAGTTTTCTTACTTTCCAAGAGTAAATAATCTCATTCACTTAGAGTTATTTTTTATAATACCACCATCAATGCTAAGGTCTTTCCAATTGTAGAACTGTGCATTATTTTATTTTAAGCATAGATCTTAGGCTTCATGTAGTGACCAGAGATGTGAATTTGGTTTTATTTTACATGATTCATATTCTCATCCTTCACAAATATAATTGTGTTATATTTACGAATGAAATGAGCTACTCTTAATTGTGCTTGGCTTGAGTAAGTAAATTATGGTTTATTATAAATAATGGTTCTATAATACAATTTGAAGCTTTATATGAAATATTCATATATCTAAATTTTTCTATGTCTGTTTTTATTACTTATTTTTTATTTAAGATTATAAATAAATATTGAGCAAATTTAGGGTTTTTATGGTTCCCATTTATATATTTTCAAGTTTGTTAAAATTATTTGCCCTAAATCTAGCATAAGGCATTGCATTAGTAGTTGCATTGATTTATATGCCATAGATAGTACATTTGTTTGCTAAAGGACAAAGTGTGGTGTAACCAACATGCTTACACATCAAGCAGTCTAGCTAATTCCTTTTCACATGGCCTCATTATTGTATTTGGTCATAATACAATTGTAAAGCTCATAAATAATAAACAATAATTATGTACCATTATCTAAGTTGGTAAGATCTTGCTTTAAGAGTCACAATTTTGTAACCACTCTATTCTTCTTTTGATTTTCAATAAGTCAACATGTGTAGACTCATTATTAAGGTGTATGGGGGTAGTTAAGTTTTCAATAATTAACACATTAGAGGAAGTGGGGAAAGGGTTTAACCTAAGACTTTGTCTAAGTGGAATTAAGGATCATGCAATTTGTTTCGATATACAAGACTATCAATAGCTTCATGCAAATGTCTAATAAAGCGTCAAATGGATAAGATCTTCATAATATTATATGTAGATTGACCATTTGAGGATCATCTAATTGTTCAATTCAAAATAGGATGAATGGAAGATTAAACCCATATTTATAGAAATTATGGAAGAAAATTAAATGATGGAAGATTAAACTCATATTTATAGAAATTATAGAAATTAAATTAAACTCATACATATACTCGAGGTTTGTTACATCTACAAATTTGAGAATTATTTGTGGGTGGCTATATATGGGTTTGCCTTGGTCAACCCCCTATTTTTGTGATTCCCACCTCCATAGATAGCCAATATAACAGAGATAAAAATGTCTAGTACTCATGAATCTAGAGTATGTCTGAATTGCTATGAGCTAAAGTGCATAAATACATTATAAATATCTACCCTAGTGTGATAGAGTAAACCCTATTTGCAAATGCAATCATTGTGTAGTTGAAAGTATGCAACAAGTATGCATCAGGAGAATAAGTATGTAGATACGAAGATAACAAGAAATCATACCCAATCCTAAGAGGAAGGATACAAACCAATCATCAGTCGGTGATCTTCTAGTCATCATCGTAATCTTTTGTAGCTCCATCTTGATGTTGAAAATGTTTTGAATGCTTGATAAAAAATTAATATAATAGCCTTGATTCACATGTCCTCACTTTATGTGATTTCTTCAAATTGGGGATCCAACCTTGCAATTGCTTTCATCATGTCAAAATGAAGTGTGAAGCTTTCTTTTATACAAAATTGGGAGATAGAATTGAGAGAGACAAATGTAAATCTTAATCCTCCACTAAATCACCGAGATGGGGACCCAATTTAAATTTGGGCTCAAAAATCAAGGAATAAAACAGTTGAGATATTTTGTTCCTAGGAACATAATGACTCAACCATTATGTTCCACTCATTTTAGGCCCAAAATAGGACCATGGGTCCCACGAAATCAGAAGATGTGAGATTAGAACCGACAACAAGTCTTAAGGTTGGGATAGAACGCCAAGGCCACAAATGGTAACATAGGGCCTAGGAGATGAAATGAATTATTAGATTGGAGAAGACATAGAGGAGCACACTTAGAAATAAGGGCTTACCTTAATTTTAAATAATATTAAATTGAGAGAGGACCCATATTTGAATTTAGATATTCCTTAAGTTCAATTATGAAGTCCTATTATGCAAGTTATAATGAAAACACACCAAGGTAGGTGCTAAGCAATCATGAAATTGTACACCACTTAGGTGCTTAGAATTCATGATAGTACATTTATCCCCCACTTTAGCAGTATGTGACACTATGTGCATGAGAAATATATGTTAGAATATTGTTGAGCATGTCAAAGTTTTGGATTTTGGGTGTGCTGACATTAATATTTTTTCATTGATGTCAACATACTAGTTATTGTTTTAGATAGTATGTTCAGTGTGTTCGGTATGAAGGATTTCAGTTGATCAGGTGCTATGTTGAAGATCTTGTGTTTTGATTGTGAGGTATTGTTTAGATGTATCTATAGATCATCTATAGAAGTTAACAAAGGTTGGTATGACAAATTGAATAAGGAATGATTGATTTGATGGTTGCTAGTGTCACAATGTTCCTGTGAACAATGGATGAGTATTTGGTTCGATGTGACTTGTATTTGGTGTTTCATAGGCTGTGAAGCTAGTGATTGTATGGTGCCTTATCATTGTGCTCATAGATAGTGTTGTTCATGATTTAGAGTACAACAAGCTATCTTTTATTATGTCAAATTTTAGTATTTTAGTGTTCCTATTGATCAGAGATAAAAATGAGTTTGGATTTTGTATTGGAGATGATGTGAAGGTTCTGGATGGTATTCATGTTTCTTTTTGGTGTTCTTGGATCGTGTGATGATCATTTTGTTGGTACGCATTGATTGAGGTAATCAGATTTTCTATTTTGGTAGTGTGTTGGTGTTTCTTCATTTGAGTTATAGCCGGCTTGATGGAGTAATGTGTTATGATTCTTGGTGTTTCATTAGCGATGGTATAGCATGTTTGAGGTTGAAGATTTGTTTCCTATCTTACTCTTAGATGACTTGATTTGGATCGCACTGGTGATTGAGCATAATGTTTATATCTTTTATTGTAATATGGCTTAGCTAACCTAGTGGAGGATTATTCTTTGTAATCAGTATAAATGAGAAATCATTTTTTAATTGAGAGTATGTATGAGAGAGAGAGGATTGTGTATATATGTGTTCTTCACTTAAGGAAGAATTTGTACTTCACTGGAACTATTTTGGTATCGGATATGATATTTTTTAGTTCAGTTGTAAAGGACTATATGTCCACCCTGTTGTAATTGAAGATAGATTGGTGAACTTGACTGAGGACCAAATCTAAGATTGTATTGCGAGCAATGAGCTCTAGGTAGTGAGCCTGCAGATTGGATTGTAATCATGTGGTTTCAAGTGCATCCTTTGTTCTCTATTTTTCCCTTAACCAGATAGTACTTTTAATAGAGTACACTCATCTAGTGGGTTTGACTCCCATTGGGGTTTTCCCTTAATGATTTCCCTTGAGAAAAAATCTTGGTGTTTCATGTTATATATTGTGGATCTTTGTTTATCTTTTAGATCTAAGTGGAAAAATTGGAATTAAAGTAATTAGCAACACACAACTGATTCACATGCCCTCTCAGTTATGCTTGCCTCCTTTTGGGCCTAACAAGATCAAGTACAGAAATAGTAAATGAAAAAAAATATGCTAAAACCCCCAATGTGAAAATCCCTATAGTAAAATGTTAGGAACCGCATCCTACAAAACAACATGTCAGTTAAAAACCATAAACCACCTAGGTAGATTACTAAGATAATGATGAAATATGTGGGTAGCTATATGCCCCTCTATTTCATCTTGTTAATTAAGAAGGTGAAATAGGGTATCATGTTTACCACAATGAATTGTAAATGTAAGTTTGTTGTTAGATGATATCAATAGATTTCAAGATGAACTCAAAAAAAATTATATTAGATCATTTGGGTTGATAGGGAACTAAATTATTATCTCATTGCAATGAATTGTGTGAGAAGCGGGGCTCTCTTACTTAAGATATGATTCATTAAGTGAAGGGTACACCAAGGAAGAAACACACTCCATGATCTATCCCACTATCAAAGTTATGAGATCATGGAAGGAAGAGAGATATACCATGAATCCAATAATATAGCAAGTTGTGTTATGCTACGTGATTCATGGGAGAGGAAGAGGAGGAGAAGGGAAGGTTAGCAAGTTGTGTTATGCTAGTTCCCCCCATCCCAAAGAAAGAGGGAAGAATAATTGATGGTCTAGAAAGTTATATTATGATAGTCAATTCTACCTTGAAAATTTTGTGCACAGGGATCACTTATAAAATTTTACGCTCAAGGGTGGCTTATGAGATCAGTCTTATGAAAAGCATTATCTCTCTAGGGATTAAAAAACATGGCTAGTCCAAAGGAAATCATCATCTGCATAGGATGAATAAGGATGATCAGTACTAAGGAAAGAATTGTCTCATTTGGGATCAATAAGGATAATCAATCCTAAGGAAATTATTGTTTCCTTAGGGATCAATATAGTTGATCAGTCCTAAGGAAAGAATTGTCTCCTCGAGGATCAATATGGTTACATTACATACAAGGAGACCATATATATGGCTCCCTCCTTATGATGGCAACATAGTTCTATAATGGCATCATAAGGAAAAGAGAACAAGGATACTTACTTCCAACAAGATATACATAAAACAAAAATGTATACTATAACCCTAGCAAAGAGTGAAAACCCTTATTAACCAAGGAATAGATAATCATGAAAGGATATCTACAAGTGGGAAGAGACCCTTGAAAGGAAGAGATATTTGTTACAATATGTCTACCTTTAAGAGGTGATCTTGAACAAAGACAACATCTTCAAGAAAAAGAGGGGAAGAGAACAAGACTGCACCCTTTTATCATCCTATTTCTAGGTGAAAAAGAGATTCTTGATGAAGGATAATACATTCTAATCTCCCAAGTAGGGGTATTTTTTTAGGATATACACATGTTCTTTCAAGAAAATAAAAGGTAGTAAATCAAGATGTAAATATACTGAAAAAGAGAAGATCCTTGCATAAAATAACTCTACGCAAGAATGGATATCATATAAACAAGAGAAATTGAATCCTTAAAAAAAAAGATGAAACCTTGCCCCCTCAAGGGTGAAGATAAGAAAATAGATAACCCATCGTGATCCCTAAGTGATGGATATTTTATAATAGGAATATGCTTTTGAACAAGCATAAGGTTGTAACTCAAGATGTAAATCTCTTGAAAAGGAGAATATCATTTTGTAAAATAAAAAATCCATGCAAGAAAGGACATCACATTATAAAAGAAACGATTCAATAAAGAGATATTGGATCTTTTGGAAAGGAAGAGAAAATGAGGAAGGATGATCAAGTATACACACCTTCACTATTTCCAAGTAAGGGAATACTTGGAAAAGGACAACACATTAATCACCCTAAGTGAAAGGTCATTTATAATAGACATGCACTTTCAAGCAAAGAAAAGGTTGTAAATTTGGGATGTAAATCTCTTTAAAAAGAGAATATATTTATGTAAACAAACAAATCCATGCAATAAAGAATGTCATATTATAAAAGAAACATGTCAACAATGGGAGGAAATAGGTCCTTGGGATAGGATAATTAAATAGTACCCTTGCACCCAGTTGATAGGAGTGTGACAAATTGTGTCCTATGAAACAACCTCTAGGATTTTAGAAGTTGAGTCTTTGTACTGGTGTTTTGGGAAAGGAAAAGGAAGATCAAACAAAAACCAACGTGATGTGCCAAAGATTTTGAAACCCTTTGATTTTCCCTTCAAAAATAACAAGAACATAAAAACCCATAAATGAGCACATAACACCATAGCTTCCTCACTATTGGAAAGAGAACATGATGGAAAGATCCTCAAAATAGGTGAAAAAAATTATATCTTTCTATGAGAAGCACCTCCCGAGGCTTCCATTAAATTTTTTTATTATCCCACTAAAATAGCTATTCTAAGATAATTCCATTCACCAAAATGACATGATATAATCCCAGATTATAAACATTGAAAGATTAACTAGGCATGGTTCAATAACTTGTAGTCTTTGATGAATTATAAGAGTCCAAAATAAAAAATGAAAGAGACATTCATTCAGAAAGGAAATGGATCTTTAAAATAATTCACAAATTAAAAGAAAATTGGGCATAGTTCAGTATGTCTCCTCTATTGATTATGTGAAAATTACAAGGCTAGGGTCTAAAAAAAGAAACTACAACTATTTCTAAGTGTTCTTCTATATAGTGAACAAAAGACTCCAAAATAGAAGTTCTAGAACCAAAAGATCAAAGGGAACTGTTACTCTTAAAGAGCATTAATGGTTGTCATTAGTATCACTTAGTCATAGAGTTGGTAAAGGAGACAAGACATGACAGTCGGTCAATACACAAAATCTATACACCAAGTAGATACCTAAGTTAACCAAACATAGCTTTAACAAAGCAGTCTTACCAAGCCAGATGATCACCGAGTACTAAGCACAACAATCAATGAGCATTCATATGAACCAAGCTTTAAGAAATTACTGAACAATGAATGCAGTATACATTGAGTGGAATAGGAAAATGGCATAGAAGTTTGGAATACAAAAAACATCAAGGAAAATAGTTTACATCAATCAGAAAATGGTTTACCAAGATCGAGAAAGAATTTAATATGGATATAATCATTAAATTGTTGATGATTCCTATGTATTGTTGATCTAGGTTGTTTATTTCCATCGTTGATCTTAGGTTTTCTAAGATATTTTAGAACCCTAATTAGGTCAAATTAGTTTGATATAAATTTGTAAAGATGTCATTTGATTTCATATATCATCAAGAAGTAGCCACACTCAAGACATCATAGGATCAGATAGGGTTTTGACATAAGGATTTTGATAGAAGTATTCAATTTTTTAGAATAGACATAAGGCTGCCCAGGAGGACATACTCATCACAATAAGGTGATATCTTTATTGCACTTTACAGATCTGAATCAGGAAAGTTTGAGTTTCTATTTATAGATAAATCCTACTATTACTCTTTAACCATTGTAGTGGATTTCTAAATCTCGTAATAGACTGAACTTAACAGTTCTTTTTGTAAATCTCTTAACCGAGTGCACACTTGATTATATTTTTAAAATCCTCTAACCAAATAGATCTAGCTAATCTTATTGTTACTCCTAACAGGGTAAGATCACCAGAAGTGATCACAATCTTTGTAGCCTTAATCGGCAAACTTTGTTACTGCAGTAATGAAGATTTTTGGGTGTCACCCCCACCATACTTTTTACCTTCTAACAAGGTTTTCTATCATACCAAAATACTTGAGTTATGTCTATGAAGTTTCATGAATGGTTTATTGATTAGATTACATGTATTTGTTAGAAATCTACTGTGGGAAAGTGATATACTGAGAGGGGGGGTGAATCTAATATCTCCTATTTTTACCATTTTAACATAAATTCACTTGCATAACATTAACATCAAATTCAATACTAAAATAGATCTAACATTCTAATCTTCATCCATGAAAATAAAGCATAACACATAGATTTTGGTTACCCAGAAACCCTTGAAAGGTAAAACTAGGATGGCGATGACACCCACAAATCTTCACTACTATAGTATTAAAGTTTTCCTATTAGGGATAAAAAATTTGATCATCAACTAATGATCTACCCTGTGAGAGGTGTGCCCTACTAAGAGCTTTAAGACTTATACAATCAACGTTGTAAAAGGATTTAAACTTGCAAAAAAGTAAGCACCCAGTTAAGAGATTTACTTAGGCTTGTTAAAACCACTCTGTTAAGAGATTCTCCCCGATTCACCTTTTAGAATGACTCAGTACCTGATCCTTTGGTTTTCATTGTAATGCTAATAAAAAATCTTCTCCTTCCAATATAGATTTGATCTCCTCTATCAAATATGTCTCTTTTCTGCCCTTCATTGCTTTTATCGGTCACTAATATCTACCTCTAATGATCAAAACTCTTCTACGTTCTGCATGTATGAGATCCCCTTCATACTCATACTTCATACTCTTCTCACATACTTCATTTTAGGGTTTAGATATCATCTTATATAGAAAAAAATCAACTCCTAAGATCAAAATAAATGATCTAGATTGTCTACTTATGCTGCTTAAGCATTCCCTAATTCTGATTGGTTACATAAATTTCCTAGGGATCAATGATTACAATTATAAAGTATAATCACCTCTATGATTTCCTCAACAAATAATAATTGTAGTGTAGATGTCGGCCAAAATGGTTTACCTAAGTGTTTGTTCCATTACAAGCACATATATCAAATCTAGCTTACTCGGCATTTGAAATCTCTGGCACTTAGCATTAACTATTTTTCATATACTGGTGCTCGACACTAACATATCTACACAACTCAGCATAAAATTACATGGCTAATACAGAAGTACTCGGTGACCTCTGAATTTCTTGGCAGTAACTGCTGCTCGGTAAATGTACAATAGACAAGTCTAGACATAACTTAGCCTATACATGATTACTCAGTCGCAGTGATGACCGACCAACATTGCCTAGAAAATGACTAAGTATAAGACACTAATAGACAACAAAACTTAGGGATCAACAATCTCCCCCTTTGACATTAGTGGCAAAAACACTTTGTCATGATATTTACTTTACATTTCAAAAATAGTATGTCATACCATTGGTTCCACCGTGTCATTTCCCTATTTCTTCTTAGAACTCTGAACTCTGTCATTCCTCTTATCATATTTTGTCATGTCATTTCCCCCTTGTTTTTTTCACTTGAAGTTCCTGGGGTGTAGGGGTTTTGAAATATTTGTCCAAAAATGGTTTATGGAGTTTCATTACCATACCTAATTCATTGTCCCAACCAGACCTTACAGACTCCAAAACCCATGACTTAATTTCTAGCTTGACAGCTAGCTCAACTAGGCTCTCACCAATAGAAAGATGAGGGTTTGTCTACACTAATTCCTTTGGCATGACTAACTACTTCTACATAACCTCAAGATGAGGTGTCAACATTGTTTGGATTTAAATTAGTATCAACTTAGCTAATCTACCTTGTGTGTGTAGCAATCTGGTAAAGTGGATGGAGCTGGAACTTGCATCCAAGCTTAGTGAATGTCCTATAGACTTTAAGTCTAACTGTAATTTATTTATCAAATCCTGATTGTCCTTGGTGAACTCTTCAACATTGCATAATTTATTGTATAAATCATGAGCATTGTGTACAACTTCTTCTAGATTTGTTACTAAGGTGAAAAGTTCTACCTATTTTACTGCAATGTCAGTTGAAACCTTGTTTAGTCCCTTGGTCTCAAATTTTCTCTCAGACCACTATAATAGCTTATCATTTTCCTTGCTATCATCATTTTTCACCTTCATAACAATTTGTACATGTTGATCCAGGATACGTGCAAACTCATTCACATCATCCATTTCAAAAGCATCAATAAAAATACCTTTGATCTTAGGCAATACTTGTTTATGTTGATGTTCCCTTCTCAACTCTTCATGTTTTCTCTTCTTCTTCAAAATATCTTGCAACATCTACATTTATTCATAGGTCAAGTTATTAGTGTCCCACTTAGTAATCACTACAACTTCATTGAGTTTCACCTATGTTGCAGGAGATTTCTCCTTCTTTTGTGATTTCTTCCTCAGTATGTTTCCACTCGGGATCTGTATAAGATTTTTTACAACCTCTTGCTCCTTAGGCTCTGGTTTTGCCTTTTCTTTTTCTTCTTCATTCTTTCCTTTTTCCTCCACATGAGGACTAATTAAAACTAATGAAGATTTATCTACTTTCTCTTTAACAATCTCCTTGGCTTGTTCTTTCTATTTATCCTCGGTAGGTGTAATCTCGGTTGTGTGTGTCGACTTGTCATGTTTCTCGACACTGGTACTCTGGGAGGCCTGAATTTCAACTGTGACTTTTTTAGTGTTTACTGGCATAGTGTCAACAATTTTTATACTCTCAATTTGTGGATAATCTTGTACTTGGATTAGTACTGGATTGGTGCTCGGTAGAAACTTCTCCAAGGTTGCCTCGGCAAGTATTTGCTTTTGAATTTCTTCCTTAGTTAACACATATGTTTTCACTGGGGTATCTGTTAGGATTAACAAGGAAGAAATAATAGTTATATGAAAATATAACCAATATCAAAAAAATAATAAACCACACAAAAGAGAACACAATACACAAAGATTTAACGTGGTTCACCCAATCCCTGGGCTATGTCCACCAACAACGAGTCCAATATTATTATTATCCAATGATTACAACCTGATTACAACCTGTAATCCCTTACAACTCAATTCTGCTACAAGTACTAAAATCATACATAAAATGAAAATCCCTAACCCTAAGCCATATTATACAATATTTTGCTGCTTTAGGGTTAGAATGAGTTACAACATGTTGGCCCAAAAATTATCAAAAATATGTCAGCCTCAAAAAAATTCACCACGAGGTCGGGAGGAAAAGTGTACAGTACTTTCCTGATCAGTCACCATAAGCTAATAGTATCCTCAATGATATCCACAAAAGTGATCACATCCTGTGATTCACTTACTTCAGCCTTATGTCCTGCTTCCTTCTCTACATTCTTTGGTTCATTTACATCTTCCTTATTATCCGATTCCATTCCACTGTATGTACTCAATTTTGAGCTCTTGTCAACTATTATTACAAGATAATCTTCCATATCCTTCTACTCTGTTGCAAAACATCTTCAACCTTATGTTTTAGAATAGAGTATGCTCAGAGCTTGGGAACAAACTGTTAGAATAACTAAGAGGGGGGGTGAATTAGTTAAATCATTTATCCTACAGTCTAAAACTCTCAGATGTAATTTTTTAAACTTAATCAATAATTCAAACAACTCGGTAAGATAAAAAAAATTAATCTTTTAGTTCATTTACTGTATACTAGTAATTATCCAAACTATGATTACCGATTAAATTAAATATGCAGTATGAAAAGTATGATAGAAAAAAAATCATAACAAATAACACATAAAATAATTATTTAACGTGGAAACCCTGCTAAGGGAAAAACCACTGGGACTAGTAACCCAAAATATTTCACTCTTTTGAAGTGAGATCGGTTAGGAGCCAACCCTATTAAAGGTTACAATGCACATTGTTAGGTGTGACCTGGTTAGAGGATTTATCACTAATAGTTAAGTTTTGACTAGCATTCACTTTGGGGTCAACAAGATAACAATTAACATTCCTTGAATATCATATGGTAATACAAAAAGAATGTTAGGTCCACTCGGTTAAGAGATTTTGTTGTAACAATGGTTAAACTGATACAGTAATGATCTGATTCAAATAAAACTCAATTAAAAATATTCAGATCTATGCTAAGCTCATAAAACTCATCTGATCATTAATTAATTCAATTCCTCAAATTTCCCCAACTTACTTCACTTAGTGTATATATATCTCTGACACTTGGTTATACTTGCAGCTTAGTTTTGTCTATAACCAGTTTGATCAGGAATGCATGAAAAATATCTTGACATGAAATCTTCTATAGTCTATATTCATATGGCATGTTTCAACAATGAAACTCATGTCTCTTAAATAGACAAGTAAATCATTTTCATATTAGCCATTAGAGTTTTCCTCTTAATCTTTGTTGGCAATTTGGCTAAAGTGAGTACATCAATGTTGTCATTATGGCAACATATGATCCACATGAAGATCGCACAGGTCTGAGAGCAAGTATACCAGAGCGCATTGCAAATTTGTCTAAGTGTAAGACAATGTTTTCATCAGTGCACCAGGATACAATTTTTGTTTGCGACATTGACTGGAGTAAGTTCAGTGCTTGCACACTTGAACATAGACTCTATGATGACTAATGATGACCCATCTCAGAGTGCAAGTCAGTATGGCATGTACAGAATTATTTATGACAATTTTATCGAAGACAATGTTAAGCCGACAAGACAGAATATGAAGGCAAAATTGGTAAAGAGTTAAGGGATTATTTTGTTTATCAAAATAATGACTTAACAATATAAAGGGATGACATCCTAGATGTTAACTCTTGGATAAAGATATATGGAAGCCAACCATGTAAATTTATTATCTTTAATAACTTGTATATATGTAATATGTAATTGCAAGAAGAAAAAGAGAGATAATGAAAATATTGTAATGATATGATGTGAATGTAAGAGCAGTGAAAAGATATTGATGCAAGCAGCATAAGGTTATATACCTTAATCCATTTTTGTAATAAGTATACATTGTACATTACTTGTTTGGGCAGTGGGCTCATCTGGTAATCAGATTTTGTATTGACAACTCCTAATAGGGTTGAGGCTTCTAACAAGGCCTATAGTCCCTTAATCAGGACTGATACACTATATGCTTGTAATAGACTCCTAACAGGGTCAACATCCTTAACAGGATACTTTTGATTAGTGGATCTTTGTGGGTACCATCCCCACCAGGGTTTCCTCGAACATATCATGTGTTATGAGTTCTTTATTTCCATTGCTATGCATATTGTTTAGCTTCTTATGTTATGCATGTATAAAGATAATCTGTTATATCCATAATTGGGCAAAAGATAAAGTTTGTAGAATACTGATTCACCCCCCCTCTCAATATTCCTTATTTCTAACAATTGGTATCAGAGCTTAGTTACTCAGAGAAGAATCATTCAAGGAAAGCCTAGCAGCTTGAGTAAGATCTCTATGGATATGGATCAACTATAGAAAAATCTTGAAGAAGCTCTTGAACAGATTGATATGCTTACTGATGAAAGAAACACTCTAAAAAGGAAATATGATGATGTAAAGAACCTTATTGAGAAACTGAAAAACAAGGTAGAAAATTTGAAATTTGGAAAGGAATCCAAAATTCTTATTGAAGACTGTGATGACAATTTAGAAAAAGAAAATGTGATCCTTAAGCATGAATTGAAGATAACAAATCTGAAGCTTAGTTTGAAAGATGGAAATGACAAAAATGAAGCAAATTTGAGATCTGAGAATGAAAGGTTGAATATTGAGAATGAAGAATTAAAATCCAAACTTGGCAAAGTAACATCTAAATTTGAGAAAGTAAACTTGCAGCATGCAGAACTTGAGAAATACAATAAGATTGTGAAAGGTGAATTGACTCAATCCAAACAACAACTTGAAAGGCTATATTCAAATAGTGAGAAGATTGATGAAAAAGTATCTTATGGAAAACCATCCTATGATAAGACTGGACTTGGATTTGATATATTTAGAACAAATGATGAAAGCAAGGAACTAGATCTGAAAGAATCTGAAAGCATAGATAAGAAAAAGTCAGATGAGATCAACAAATCTAAAGACACACCTAAAGGAGAAGAACCACCTAAAAGGGAAGAACCACCGAACCAAGAAGAATCATCAAAAGGTATGCAAAGAGAATTCAAAGGTAGATGTTTTGGTTGTAATACTATTGGTCACATGAAGAGAGATTGCACAGGTAAACAATTTAAACCTCTTAATGGTTATTGTTATAATTATCATGGTTTTGGACATAGAGCTATTGAATGTAGAAGACCTAAAGTTATTGAGAATAATTATGGTATTAGAATGTTTAGAAATACTAACAATGCAGATAAAAGACCTACTGAAGATATGAACAGAAGAAATGAAGTAGTATGTTAAAAATGCAACAAGATTGGACACATTGCTAGAAACTGCAAATCACAAATCAATCAGCAAGGACCAAGATATGGGAACAATGGAATTGTTTGTCAGATATGTAACAAGATTGGACATACAACAAGGTTTTGCAGAATGAACAATGAATTTTTTCATCCTAACCCTAACCCTAGAAATCATGCAAGAAGAAATGAAGATGTAGGTAACAAAAAGAAAGGTTGTTGTAGTAATGCAAATGAAGTGCAGTTTGTTAAAGGCACAGATCAAGGAAACATATTCAACATTGAAGCTAATTAGAAAGGTGAAGTATCAAGTGGTAAGAATGAATCCTTACCTGACCTAACTCAAAGCACTTAATTTATGATAATTACAGTAGATTAGGAACTTAAAATTAGTGTAGAAGTAGATTTTCGATGAATTAAGTCTTGCGTAGCTAATGTAAGGTATTTTATGATGTACTAATGCTATGGTTAAGGGCACAAAAGAAAATATTATGTTTTGCAAGATCACAAGAAGTTTTAAGTTTTGCAGGATAACAGAAACAACTTTTTGGAAAGAAGCGGCAAAAGAATTGAATGCAATGTTAGATCTAAGTGAGATTGAAGTAATACATGGTTATGATCAAAGTTATTTTATTATCAAATCAAATTGAAGTGTTTAGGAGAGCAAAGAATAGAGATTGGAAGCATTTCACAGTGATTTGGTGAAAGATTTCAGTGCCGAATCTACGAAAGCCCAAAAATCATGAACTTGAGGTATTTATCTTGACAGATCTTTGAATCAGTATAAGGAATTTAAAGTAGTCATGGATGTATCCTTAATTCACAATATCAGAGATAAGAATAGACCTAGAATGAAGAGGAACCATTAGAACCCTTGGAAGAAGATGATCCTAGGTTAGCATTATCATTCGTACCAGACGGAGTTTTGCATTTAGAAAATGTGAGAAGTTATCTTGGATGCAAGTTAGAAACTGTCAGTGATAGTGATTTTACCAATGAACATATGAACATTTACAATCAGGATATGTCATTAAAACAAGGATATGAACATTTGAAAGATAATGAGATTGTTCAGTATGATTTGAAGTATGAGTTTGACAATGAAGAATGCACTAAGATTATTCTGAGCAAAATTCACAATGGGAAGTTTTGGCTAGAGGATAGAGTGATAGACATTACAGCTGACTTGATTCATGAAGTCATAGGTTTATCTAAAGTTGGTGCTATTCCTTTAAATGAGAAAAATATTCATAGACAACACAGGTTCATCCTACAATGGCAAAGGAATTGTGATTAGCAAGATCAAACAACATGATGTTAGATATTTATGCAAGTACCTAACAACTAAGTTTTGTGCAAATTCTAGAGAAGATGATATGGCAGCTGGAATGGTGCATATTGCCTATTTAATGTGTGTTGACAAAGTGCCAGTTGATATATGTGAAATTCTAAGAATTCAAATATTTGAAAACTTGGAGAAGATAAAGAAATCTAAGTATGCACAATTTAGATTTTCATCCTTAATTACATACATGTTTTTCCACTCATTGAGAAGATTTCCATACACCATTGCACATGATTGGAATGATGGAAAAACTTCTATGGAAAGGATAAATATAGTATATTTGAGACATGTTATTAACAAAGTAAATGAGAGTGTTATGTTAGTAGTGAAGACATTTCAGAACATGGTAACTAGCAGATCAAGAATTCCACAGTCACTTGTGAAGAAGTATAAGAATCATCTATGTTTTATAGTTGACAATGACTTTACCTATATTGAAGCAATGGAACCTAGAATAGAGTTCATAGACCCTCTTGGCTATGAGATATCTGAGGCTAAAACAAAAGAATATGTTGTTAGAAAGTAAAGATCCCCAAGATAACTGAGAGGGGGGGTGAATCAGTTATCAGATAATTTATCCATTCAACTGCTTTAAAAAATGTAATCAATGTACTAATCAACCATAGAAAGATAATCATACACAATTTCACAATAACACAAGATATGTTGACTAGGGAACCTCTTGAAAAGAGTAAACCCCGGTGGGAATGATGCCCACAAAATGATGCACTAATATGAAAGTTCCTTGTTAGAGGATGGACCTTGTTAGGAGTCTTATGAAATACATTCGGTACATATAAGTCCCTGTTAGGAGATTTTGAATCCCTGTTAAAAGATTCTAACCCGGTTAAGAGTTTATGGAAGATAGAAGGACCCACTGCCCAAACAGCTTCAAGGCAAGATCTCTGAACCCACTGTCCAAAAGATCTTAGAATTATTCAATAGAATAATATGAAATATATTACCTCCTTCACACTATGCCAAAACTACACTCTCTACTACACAAGATCATAATTCCAGATCTCTGTACTCACAAGTCTTCCTTCATCACTGAATTAGCTCTTTTCTTCACTTCATGCATATATTCGCATCTCAATCTTCATAGTACACATTAAAACAAGGAAAAAATTTCTTCTTATATACCAAACTCAAATAATTACAAATTATTTGGTCCTCAATTACAAAATAATAAATTCTACACGCTACACACAGAATTCACATAAAATTGTCGGCTTCCAGATACTGTAACTTTCTCCAAACATATCCTCAAAGTTTTCACTATGAACCACATCATAATTAATGAGTCTCCAATATCCCTTTAATTGCACAAAATTAGATTCCATCCCAGCTAAGAGATATCCTCCGATTTCTGAACATTGCTTCACAGAAACACTGTCTAAACACTGCTTTCA
This sequence comes from Chamaecyparis obtusa, assembly GCA_027943335.1. Classification (NCBI taxonomy): domain Eukaryota; kingdom Viridiplantae; phylum Streptophyta; class Pinopsida; order Cupressales; family Cupressaceae; genus Chamaecyparis; species Chamaecyparis obtusa. Next base: position 815,415 of record BSBK01002336.1, read on the forward strand.
CCAAAATGCTCATAACTCTCACAAATGAATGAATTTCTTTTTGCACTGTTGACCATAGGTTAATAACACACCAAAGAACATACCATCAACTATGAAAAAGCCAATCTGCAATACAACATGTGTGCAAAACAAAATTGTACCTGCTTTCCTGCTAATATCTAGAATATCACTGTGTTGACATCAATGACAATCCAAGTCATGAATGCAACAACAACTGCTACAGAATGACTACCAAAATTCTTTTCATTCATTCCTAACAATCTCCCCCATTGGCATTGATGGCAACATAGATGAAAAACATCCAATGTTCCAAAAATCCAATACTGCAACATCACTGCAAAATATCAAATTAAATCTTGCTTCATTTTCCTATTTAGCTCTCTCATACAATCCACAATGTTTTTCATGTATATCTCTCCCCCATTGACATCAATGATAGAAATTCCATCACTAAGTCAATAACAACTTAATGTCAAAAGACACTTTTCAAAAAAAAAAAATACAATAACAAGAGTCCTCATGACTCAGCTCATAAACTCCCCCATAGAGGAAGTTCCAACATCCAATCCAGAAGAAAGATAGGGCTCATATACCACTGGATGGATGCAATCATCTACATCAATTCTCAAAAATAGGTTGGGGCATAACCCCAAGCATACCTCTTAGATACACAAATGTATCCTTAGGTAAAGGCTTTGTAAATATATCTGCTATCTACTCCTTTGTACTTATGTACTCCAATCTTACTTCTTTTTCTACAACTTTCTCTCTTACAACATGATACTTGATCTCAATATGTTTAGTCTTAAAATGTAAAACAAGATTTTTTGACATACTCACTGTAGTGGTGTTATCACAATGTATAACAACAGGCTCATCAAACTTTATTCCAATATCCTTCAACATCTGCTTCATCCAAATAATCTGATTACAATTATTTGCTGCTGCAACATATTCTACTTCTGCTGTGCTTTGTGAAGTATAATTCTACTTCTTATTTAGCCAAGAGACCAATTTTCCTCCAAGAAAAAAGGCTCCACCACTGGTGCTTTTCTTGTCATCAATGTTGCCTCTCCAATCTGCATCAGTATAGGCACATAAAGTAAAATCATCAGAATTCTCATACCATAATCCATAATCCATTGTTCCTTTCAGATATCTCAGTATCCTCTTTACTGCTGCATAATGTGATTCTCTAGGTTCTACTTGAAATCTTGCTACAATCCCCACTGAATGTGCTATATCAGGTCTTGTATGTGTCAAGTACTACAATCCTCCAATCATAGATCTGTACTTTTTCTGCTCAATTGTTGGTGTCTCATCTTTGCTAGATAACTTATGTCCGGTTACCATAGGTGTTCCAACAGGTTTAGAATCTTCAATTCCAAATATTTTCAATAAGTCATTCAAATACTTAGTCTGACTTACAGATATACCTTCCTTGCTTTGTTTTATCTGTAATCCCAAAAAATATTTCATTTCTCCAATCGTGCTCATCTCAAATTCAGTCTTCATTTCATCTGCAAATTTGTCACTAGCTTCATCTTCTCCTCCAAAGATAATATCATCAACAAATATAACTATAACCAACAAACCATTCTCAATTTCTTGTGTGTATAAGTTACTATCTGTTGTTCCTTTTATAAATCCCAATTTCAATAAATACTTATCCAATCTTGCATACCAGGTTCTAGGTGCCTGTTTTAATCCATATAAAGCTTTCTTTAACTTACATACCATATCTCCTTCTTATGTCAAAGGAAAACCTTCAGGCTGCTCAATGTAGACTTCTTCTTCCAATTCACCATTCAAAAATGCTGACTTCACATCCATCTGATACACTGAATTTCTTGTAAGCTGCATATGCTAGAAACATTCTCACTACTTCAAGTCTGGCCACAGGTGCAAAAGTTTCTTCATAGTCAATTCCTTCTTGTTGTGAATATCTTTTACATACCAATCTTGCTTTGTTTCTTATCACTTCTCCTTGTTCATTCATCTTGTTTCTGAATACCCACTTTGTTCCAATCACATTCTTGTCTTCAGGTCTAGGGACCAATTCCCATGTCTTGTTTTTTTCAATCTGCTCCAGTTCTTCTTTCATAGCATTAATCCAATGTTCATCTTCACAAGCTTCATTAGTAGTCTTAGGTTCAATTTGAGAAATCAAACATAAATGTACCTTATTTCGAGTCAAAACTCCTCTATCTAAACTTCCAATAACTTTCTCAACAGGGTGATGTCTTGAAGTATACCTGTTAGGTGTCATAGTTACTGATCTTGTTCCAACTGTAGATTCTTCTCTACTTTCTTCTCTATTTTCTTCTCTATTTTCTTCAGTATGACTTTCATTCAGCAAATCACTGTTAGTTTCAAAAAATAATTTTGCATTTTCAATGTTAGGCTGAGGTTGTGCTTCTCCATCAGATTCATAATCAAGCATTCTTTCCTGAATTTTAAACTTCTCATCAAATTTTACATTTGCACTTTCAACAATAGTCTTAGTTCTTTTGTTATAACATCTATATGCTTTGCTTTTTAAAGAATATCCAAGAAATATTCCTTCATCACTTCTAGGATCAAACTTTCCTATATCATCATCTCTCTTTATATAACATTTACTTCCAAAAATTCTAAAATACTTAACTGAGGGTGTATGTCCAAACCATAAATCATAAGGTGTCTTGTTTGTATCTGCTCTGATTTGTACTTTGTTCATAGTGTATACTGTTGTGTTCACTGCTTCTCTCCAAAAAGTCTTAGCCAAATCATTTTCAAACAACATAGCTCTTGCTGCTTCAGTTATTGACCTGTTCCTTCTTTCTGCAATACCATTTTGTTCTGGTGTTCTAGGGGCTGAAAGTTGTCTCTTAATACCATTCATTTCACAAAAGGTGTTAAACTCTCTAGATGTAAATTCACCACCTCTATCAGATCTTAGACACTTAATCTTCATTCCAGATTCATTCTCAATTTTTCTTTTCATGATCTTAAATTTATCAAATGCTTCAAATTTTTCTTTCAAAAATGCAATCCACATCATTCTTGTAAAATCATCAACAAGAATCATAAAATACCTTTCTCCATAGAATCCTCTAGTCCTAGTAGGACCACTCAAGTCTGTATGAACAATCTCTAGCTTCTCTGTCGATGTGAACTTCTTGTTGGGAAATGAACTCCTTTTTTGCTTTGCCATCATACATTCTTTGCAAATCATGTTAGTAGGTGTCATAATTCTAGGTAAATCTCTTACCGCAAGTGTAGTGCTCACCTTGACAACATTATCAAAGTTTATATGACAAAACCTTTTATGCCATAACCAACTATCATCAATCCTAGTTATCAAACATGTCATCTCAGTAGGATTCAACTGAAATACATTACCTCTAGTTCTGGATCCTTTTCCAATTAGATTTCCATCTTTATCTTTTATCACACAAGTTTTCTCAGAAAACCAAACTTGATAACCCTTATCAGCCAATTGTCCAACGCTTAGTAGATTATGTCTTAGTCCATCAACAAAGTAAACATCATCAGTGTTAGTCTTTCCATCAAGAGTAATAGATCCTATACCCTTAATCAAACAAGGTGCATTGTTACCAACCCTAACAATTCCTCCATCATAATTATCTAACTTAACAAACTTTCTTTTATCTCCAGTCATATGATGTGAACAACCACTGTCTATAATCCAATCAGATTTCTTTTCAACTTGTGAAACTAATGCTTTTTCTTCGCTTTTATCAATTTCAAAACTTTCTTCTTTAATTTCTACAAATCCTATTTCCTCAAAGTTATCATTATCACTGTCACTTAAATGTTTTTCAATTCCTGCTTCAAGATCTTCATCATTTGCATAATAACATTCTTTAGATCTCCTAGGTTTAAAGTTGCTTCTATACTTCTTAACTCTTTTAGGACATTTAGATGCAAAATGACCATATTCTTGACAAATCCAACTTTTAAAAATTTTCTTACCATCTAGTTCTCTTTTTACAAGTAATGCAATACCTTCTTCAATCTTCTTATCTTCCTCAGATTTAGATCTGTTGCTGCTGGCATAATCTACATTCACACTAGTACTTCTTGTAGGTCTAATGTTAAGAGCACTGAATGTTGTTTCCATTCTAGGTAGCTCTCCTGATAATCTCAAGTTCATCTTTGCTATTTCTAATCTTCCAAGAAGAGTCTCTCTTGAAAATTTTGATGTACAAGGTATCACTTGTTCAATCATCTATGTTGTCTGGTTGAATACTGGTGTCAAAGTTCTCATAATTTTCCATATCACTTCATTCTCTATCTTATCACCTCCACAAGACTTTATTCCTATTACAATCTCAGACATCCTACCAATATAGCTTCTAATAGATTCATCTTCCATCATTCTGATATCTTCAAATGCACAAATCCAATTATGTAATCTAGCCTTCTTTGTATGTTCATCACCTTCAAAAGTAGAATGTAAAGCTTTCCAAATTGCATCAGATGTTTTCAAACATCTTACCTAACTATATTCATTCTCCGATAGTGCTGACAAAAGTGCTTCTCTTGCAAGTATGTTACACATGAATAGATCTAGTTCATCTTTAGTTCCTGCCTCTAGATTGTCTTCCTCAATGATAGTCTTCTCATTCTTTGTAATCAACCAATAACTTGGTCCTAAACACAATAGATGTGTCTTCATCTTTTCTTTCCAGCTGTCAAAATTTACTCCATCAAACTTAGGGCTTTCTTTTCTAAAATTCCTCATGGATCTCCTTAAGTTTTTAAAATTTTTCTTTCAAGGACCTGCTGGTCTGATACCAATTGTTAGAAAGTAAAGATCCCCAAGATAACTGAGAGGGGGGGTGTGAATTAGTTATTAGATAATTAACCATTCAACTGTTTAAACAATATAATCAATGTACTGATCAACCATAGAAAGATAACCATACACAATTGCACAATAACACAAGATATGTTGACTAGGGAACCTCTTGAAAAGAGTAAACCCCAGTGGGAATGATGCCCACAAAATGATGCACTAATATGAAAGTTCCTTGTTAGAGGATGGACCCTATTAGGAGTCTTATGAAATACATTCAGTACATATAAATCCCTATTAGAAGATTTTGAATCCCTATTAAAAGATTCTAACCCGGTTAAGAGTTTATGGAAGACAGAAGGACCCACTGCTCAAATAGCTTCAAGGCAAGATCTCTGAACCCACTATCCAAAAGATCTTAGAATTATTCAAAAAAATAATATGAAATATATTACCTCCTTCACACTATGCCAAAATTGCACTCTCTGCTACACAAGATCACAATTCCAGATCTCTGTACTCACAAGTCTTCTTTCATCACTGAATTAGCTCTTTTCTTCACTTCATGCATATATTCGCATCTCAATCTTCATAGTACATATTACAAAAAGGAAAAAATTCCTTCTTATATGCCAAACTCAAATAATTACAAATGAGTCGGTCCTCAATTACAAAATAATAAATTCTACATGCTACACACAGAATTCACATAAAACTGTAGGCTTCTAGATACTGTAACTTTCTCCAAACATATCCTCAAAGTTTGCGCTATGAACCACATCATCATTAATGAGTCTCCAACATCCCTTTAACTACACAAAATCAGATTCCATCCCAGCTAAGAGATATCCTCCGATTTCTGAAAATCGCTTCACAGAAACACTGTCTAAACACTGCTTTCACCAAAATGCTCATAACTCTCACAAATGAATGAATTTCTTTTTGTGTTGTTAACCATAGGTTAATAACACACCAAAGAACATACCATCAACTATGCAAAATCCAATCTATAATACAACATGTGTGCAAAACAAAACTGTACCTGCTTTCCTACTAATATCTAGAATATCACTATGTTGACATCAATGACAATCCAAGTCATGAATGCAACAACAACTGCTATAGAATGACTGCCAAAATACTTTGCATTCATTCCTAACACCATACACATACCAAACATATATTCTACAACTTTTTGAACAAAATTTTGTAAGTTGAATAGACTTAATATGTTTAATCACTACGTTACTAAACAACATTAGAAATACAGCTTTACCATTCTATAGTTGTGTTCTTTTCAGTTCTCTTGTTCTTGCTTTTGTTCTCTGTAACTGATCTTCAACACTCTGTCTCATTCAGATTGTCTCTCCCTTAGATAGTTCTCATCAGTGCTTATTCCTTTTCATATTATTTATCTCTCCCTTTGACAACAATGCCAAAGAAACAAAGAAACAAACAATTCTATCATCCTTTGTATATCTGAATACTGATATCCCAATCAGTTCAAGTTCTTCAAACTTAATCACAACCTTTAACATGATTCAAAGTGTGAACTATGTTGCATCAACATGAATGATCTTCTAATAAAAATAGGCTGATGCAACATCCAGATCACCTTAGTGACCGATAGATAGGGGACGGACCCCAAGTTTAGTCCTCAAGTATTCAAATGTGTCCTACGGTAGAGGCTTTGTAAAAATATTGGCAAGTTGTTCTTTAGATGTGACAAATTCTAAGTTCACTTTCTTCTCTTGCACTTTTTCTCTTAAGTAATGATACTTAATAGATATATGCTTTGTCTTAGAGTGCATCAAAGGATTCTTTGAAATATTAATAGCACTAGTGTTGTCACAATACATAATCACCAGTTAGTGATTACCTCATTCATTCATTCCAACTCTTTCTTGATATATGCAATGTTTGAATAGTTAGTAACAGTAGCAACATACTCTGCTTCAGTTGTAGACTGAGAAATACAAACCTACTTTTTACTTGTCTAGGTTACAAGTCTTTCACCAAAGAAAAATGCTCCTCCGATGGTGCTTTTTCTATCATCCACATTTCCAGCCCAATCAACATCAGTGTAAACTTTCAGTTCAAACTTTCCTTCCTTAGGATACCATAATCCATAACTCTTTATTTTCTTCAGGTATCTTAAGATCCTTTTTGTAGCTATCATGTGTGATTCTCTAGGATTAGCAAAAAATCTTGCAACAAGACCCACAACATGTGCTATATCTAGTCTACTATGAACTACGTACATTAATTTACCAATCATGGATCGGTAAAGTGTCTGGTTTACCTCTGTAGTTTCATCCTCCTTTGTTAATTTGCGTCTATTACCCATCGGTCTTCCCACAAGTTTAGCATCTTCCATGCCAAATGTCTTCAGTACTTCCTTTATGTATTTAGATTGTGTGATGAATATCCCATCACTTTGTTGAATCACTTGTAGTCCAAGAAAGAACTTAATCTCTCCGAACATAGACATTTCAAATTCCTTTTGTATTTCATCGGCAAATGCCTTGCAGAAAAGATCTAAGCCTCCAAAAATAATGTCATCAGCAAATATTTTAGCAATGATAATAGTATCATCAGTATCACCTTTCACATATAGATTGTTGTTTTCACTTGTTCTAACAAATCTAATACTTAACAAGTAAGTATGCAGTCTTTCATACCATGCTCTAGGTGCTTGCTTCAAACCATATAAAGCTTTATGCAATCTACATACCATGTCTTTATTGTTAGGATCAACAAATCCTTTAGGTTGTTCGATGTAGACCTCTTCTTCAAGTATACCATTTTAAAATGCTGACTTTACATCCATTTGATAGACTTTGAATTTCTTGTGTGCAGCATATGCAAGTAGCATTCTAACTCCTTCCAATCTAGCAATAGGTGAAAATGTTTCCCCATAGTCAATCCCTTCTTCCTGTGCATATCCCTTGCATACCAATCTAGCTTTATTTCTTGTGACTTCACCATTTTCATTCAATTTATTCTTGTATATCCACTTAGTGCTGATAACATTCTTATCTTTTGGTCGAGGTACTAAGGACTAGGTTTTCTTCTTCTCTATTTTCTCTATTTCCTCCTTCATTTCATTAACCCATTCTTCATTCTCTAATGCAACTTTCACAATTTTAGGTTCAAATTCACAAATTAGACATGTACCTTGTCTTGCTTTGCTTCTAGTTTGCATTCCAGCATGTTTGTCTCCAATGATTTGTGTCTTAGGATGATGTCTTCTGACAAAACTAGCCAAAACTTGATTTCTCCTTTCTTGCTCATCCTACTCAGGGTCATTTTCTTGCACGGTAGCTCCATCTTGTTCATCGGTTTGTGTTGCCTATTGTCCTGTATTGTTTTCCTATTGACCAATTGTTACAATTTGCGGCATCGATAGATACTCTGGATGTTCAATGTAAGTGAATCTACCATAGTCTTTTGGTTCCTTTGTACTTTCCTCTATGTACTTGTCATCAAACTCATCAACACACACATTAGTACTTTCAACTATCTTATTTGTAACCTTATTCAAACATTTATATGCGTTACTCATAGTGGAATATCCCAGAAATATCCCTTCATCTCCTTTAGAATCAAATTTTCCATTTCTCTCATCTTTCAAAATAAAGCATTTACTTCCAAAAATTATGAAATAGCTTACAGTAGATTAGTGTCCAAACCATAGCTCATAAGGTGTTCGGTTGGTGTCCTTCTTCAGTTGTACTCAGTTAAGAACATACATAGCTGTACTAATAGCTTCCCTCCAATATGTCTAAGAAATATTCTTCTGTATCATCAATGTTCTAGCATAGTCAATTATAGACTTGTTCCTTCTTCTAGCAATGCCATTTTGCCAAGGTGTCCTCAGTGCTGAGACCTATCTTTTGATTCCATGCTCATTACAAAAATTAGTAAATTCATCAAAGATAAATTCACCTCCTTTATTAGATCTTAAGCATTTTATTTCCTTTCTGATTTTTTTCTCTACCTTAGCTTTGTACCACTTAAACATTTTAAAAGCTTCAGATTTCTCTTTTAAGAACATAATAGTCATCAGTCTAGTATAGTCATCAACAAAAAGAATAAAATATCTATCACCAAAATAACTCTGAGTTCTCATAAGACCACATAGGTCGGTATGAATCAACTCAAGTATCTTCTTTGTTGAATAGTCTTTGCTTTTAAAACTAGACTTAGTCATCTTACCTTTCTGACATTCATGGCACATGGCATGATCAGGTTTTGTTAAGTTAGGCAATCCTCTAACTCTTTTCTTTCTACTAATCTTGATCATGTTGTCAGAGTTCACATGGCATGACCTTCTGTGCCACAACCAAGCATCTTCATCCTTTATTAACAAACAAGAAGACTGATCCATATCAAGATAGAATAGATTACCTCTGGATTGTGTACCAGTTCTGACAAGTCTTCCTTCATCATCATAGATCTTCACCTTTTTGCTCTCAAAAGCCAATTGGTGGCTTGAATTATTCAGTTGAGCCACACTTAACATATTATAGTTCAATCCATCTACCCAGTATGCATTTTCACATTGTAATCTATCATTGATCATCAGTGAACCTTTACCTCTTACCATACAAGGTGCATCATTTCCCATTCTCATAGATCCTCCATTATATTCAACAAGATGATCAAACTTATCTACATCACTGGTCATATGATGTGTACAACCACTGTCTATGATCCATGTATCATTTCTGCTTACTTTAGAGATCAGTGTTGTCTCTTCATGTTTCTCTTCCTCCTATGAGTCATCTTTCATAGAAAAAAATATGACTTCTATGTCATCATCAAAATCAGATTCAGTTTCAATATCTTCAGCTATGTAACATACCTTTTTGCCTTTATCGTCTCCATTGTCTTTTTTGTTGTGTCGGTAGCCTCTGTTGACTCTTCTCCCATAGCTTCCTTCAAATCGATCTTTGGATCTATCATCATCTTTCTTCTGAGGACATCTAGTAGTGATGTGACTGACTTCTTTACAATTAAAGCATGCCAAAGGTAGCTTACCTCTATACCTTCCTTTTCCTTTGGGCAATCTTGTAGCCATAAGAGCTTCAAGCTCATCAAGTTCATCATCGGTATTATCATCACTATCACAATTCTTATTATTCCTGCTAGACTTTCCAATCTTCAAAGAAGACATGAAAGCGGATTCAATAGAAGGAACAACACTATTATCAAAGTTGTTTAATTCAAAATTTTTAAGTTTACCAATCAGAGTTTCAAGAGTAAGGTTGGATGTAGCTGATCTTATTTCATGAATTACAGAAATCCTAATTGCATAAACTGGTAGCAAAGTTCTGAGAATCTTGCTTATCACTGTTTCATCATCAATCACTCCATCAGATGCTCTAATAGCATGTAGAAACCTCTTTGAGTCTATTTAAATATTGTACAATGTTCTCACCTTCTTTCATTCTCATATCATCAAATTTTTCTCTTAGGCTTTCATCTTGGGCTCTTTTGACATTCAGATCTCCATTATATATTAGTGTTAATTTATCCCACATTGCTTTGGCAGTCATGCATGTCTTAATATCTTCAAATTCAGTGTTGGTATAGGAAGTAGAAAGTTCCATCATAGTAACATTGTGTTCATCCTTGTCCTTCAGTTGATCAAGAGTTAAGGGACCAGTGGGCGGTTGTATGTAGCCATTCTCCATCAGATCTAGTGTAGAGTTCCCAATTCTAGATATGTGCAGCTTCATTCTACATTACTATACTACAAAGTTCTCTTTTTTTAGTTTCGGTACTTCCCTCTTATACATCTTGAGACCTTTATGCTTAAGTCCTTAAAACTTCATTCCAAGTAACCAGCGCTCTGATACCAACTATTAGAATAACTGAGAGGGGGGTGAATCAGTTATCCAGTGTCCCAAAATAAAATGTATAATTCAAAAACTATTTCTTCAATTTCTGCTCATCGGTAAACAATAAATACTTTCACTATCTGTGCTTTTACCGATTACCAGTCAAATACTATGACAGTTACCGATCAAATCTAACATGTAACATGAAAAGTATGATAACAAACAAATATCACAATCAACACATAACACAAGAGATTTAACGTGGAAACCTTATAAAGGGAAAAACCACCTGGGACTGGCAACCCAAAATTATTCACTCTTCTGAAGTGAGGTCGGTTAAGACCCAACCCTATTAAAGGTTTACAAACACACTATCAAGTGTGACCTTGTTAGAGGATTTTAGACTAGAAGTTATTATCCAACCAGCATTCACTATGGGGTTGATAGGATAACAATGTTCATTCTATGAATGATACATCATAAGACTTTCAGAGTCCACTCGGTTAAGAGATTTTGACTCTATACAATGGTTAAATATGTAACAGTAAATGACCTACCTTAATACAACTTCAATTGTAGATTACAAATCAATATTTAGTCCATACAAATTTTTCTGACCAATATTTCACTTCAAATTCAATACTATATCAACTTACTGTCCATCGGTAATTGCTCTCTGTAGCTCGGTAATTATTCTGCAGCTCGGTTCTTACTAACCAGTATGTTCAGAATGCATGAAAACCTTGTTCACACAATATTCCTATAGCTTCTACTTCTTCTGACATCATTTCATAAAGAAATTATTTTCTCTTATATAGACGGGTAAATCATTTTCTTCTCCACCATCAGATTTTTTCGCTTCAAACTTTCTCGGTACTTGTTACCTCAATGTTATACTCTTGCTAGCTCATCAATCTTATCGGCTAAACTAATCATTTAATTCATTCTATTTCACTCAGTTAACAAAGAAATGTGTCGGTGAACACTACTCAGTTAATACTGTGATCAGTATACACTACACTCCGTCGGTGTATACTAAAATTGCTTCATTTACCGACAACATTGCTTTGTGTCTTTTAGCTCTATACTTCATCATAGATGAATGCAACATAATAAAGTCAATATCATCAAGTCATAGACTCATCAAAAAGTTACTCAATGTGTTCCTTATCCTCATCTGTCATGTACATCTTTCTCCATGTAGATTTATCTGTTCTTCATCTCTTTCACCTTTCTTCAGATGTCTCGGTATAGTAACTTATGAGATAAGTGTTGTCAAGCTAGTTGAGATCAATGACAACATAATACTGATTTAATCATATTACATATCTAGTCAGCAACTCCTCAATGATCTTGCAATCATATATTCTTCAATCAGATTCCAAATCAGTTGTAGTTCAATAGCTTCAATCCATACAGAGCTTTGTGCAATCTACATACCATGTTCTTCTGATTCGGATCAACAAAACCTTCTGGTTGTTCTATATAAACCTCCTCCTCAAGAATTCCATTCAGAAATGATGATTTCACATCCATTTGATATACTTTGAATCCCTTATGTGCAGCATATGCAAGTAATATATGAACTCGTTCAAGTCTTGCTACTAGTGCAAAAGTTTCACCATAGTCAATTTCTTATTCTTGTGCATATCCTTTGCATACAAGTCTTTCCTTATTCCTAGTTACTTCTCCATTCTCATTTAACTTGTTTCTAAAAATCCACTTGGTACCAATTACATTTTTATCATTCGGTCTTGGTACCAATGTCCATGTCTTATTTTTCTCAATTTGTTTAATTTCTTCATTCATAGCCTTAATCCATTCCTCATTTTCAAGTGCATCTCTAACATTCTTAGGCTCAAATTCACAAACTAAGCATGTGTTTTTTCTTAACTTACTTCTAGTCATCATGCAGTCTTGCTTGTCTCCAATGATTTGGCTCTATGGATGGTGTCTTCTAACAAATCTTGCCAGCACTTGTTGTCTTCTTTTCTCATCATTCAGTTCAGGTTCATTTTGTTCCTCGATAACTTCTTCCTGATTCTCAGTTTGCATTTGCTGACTCTTGGTAGCATTTTCCTATTTCTCGGTAGACTCAACCTATGGCTTAGCTAGATAGTCTATATGATCAACATATGTAAACCTACCATAGTCTTCCGATTCCTTTTTTCTTTCTTCATCATTCTTTTCAGAAAACTCATCAAATTTTACATTAGCACTTTCAACCATTTTGTTAGTATCCTTGTTCAAACATTTATAAGCTTTACTTTTAGTAGAATATCCTAAAAATATTCCTTCATCACCTTTACAGTCAAATTTACCAGTCCTATCATCTTTCACAATGTAGCATCTACTTCCAAAAATTCTGAAATAACTTACATTCAGTGTATAGCCAAACCATAACTCATAAGGGTCTTTCTTGTGTCTTTCTTCAGTTGAACTCGATTCAAGGTGTATATAGAAGTGCTAACTACTTCTCTCCAGTACATTTTTTCAACATCTTTCACAATCATCAATGTTCTAGCACAATAAACAATATATCGGTTCCTTCTTTTAGCAATTCCATTATGTTGTGGTGTCCTCAGCGCAGAAACCTATCTTTTGATTTCATGCTCATTACATAAATTAGTGAATTCATCATAAATAAACTCACCTCCTCTATCAGATCTTAAGCATTTCAATTCTTTCCCAGTTTCTTTTTCAACTTTAGCCTTATACCACTTAAACAATTTGAAAGCTTCAGATTTTTTTTTTAAGAACATAACTGTCATCATCCTAGAGTAGTCATCAACAAATAAAATGAAATATTTTTCACCATAATAACTCTGAGTTCTCATAGGACCACATAATTCAGTATGTACCAACTCCAAAATACCTTTAGATGAATAGTCTTTTCTTTTAAAACTAGATTTGGTCAGCTTTCCTTTCTAACATTGATTACACATAGCATGATTAGGTTTGGTTAGACTCGGTAAACCTTTAACTCTTCTCTTTTTACTGATCTTAACCATGTTATCAAAGTTCACATGACATAGTCTCTTATGCCACAACCATACATCCTCATTTTTGGCCAAAAAATAAGAAGTTTCAACATTGTCAGGATAGAATACATTACCTTTTGATTGTCCTCCAGTACTGACCAACTTTTTGGTTTCATCATATATTTTCACTTTCTTGCTTTCAAATGCAACTTGGTGACCTAAGTTATTCATTTGTGCTACACTCAACAAATTGTAGTTAAGTCCTTTTACCTAGTATGGATTATCACATCTAATCCTATCATTCAATAAGATGGCCCCCTTTCCTTTCACTTGACAAGGTGTATCATTTCCCATTTTGACTGATCCTCCACTGTAATGTTCAAGGTATTCAAATTTATCTTCATCACTAGTCATGTGATGTGTAAAACCACTATCAATGATCTAAGTATCATTCTTGCTAACTTTAGAAATAAGGGTTGTTTCTACATACCTTTCCTCTTCTTCTGAATCATCTTTCATTGCAACAAATACCACTTCAATTTCATCATCAGTGTCAGTGTTGGTGTCATTCTCATCTTCTCCAACAAGGTAAGATGCCTTCTTTCTGTTGTCTTTGTAATCTTGGTTTTTTCTTCTGTCATAGTGTCAGTTTCCTCTGTTATCTCTTCTGCCAAACTTTCCATCACCAAATTGATCTTTTCCTATATCTTCTTCTTTCCTGTTAGGACATCTAGTAGCAATATGGCCAATTTCTTTACAATTAAAACAAGCTAAAGGTAACTTTCCTTTATACCTTCCTTTACCTTTCTAAAGTCTTCGGTCCATAAGTGCTTCAAGCTCATCAAGCTCATCTTCATTGGCACTGCCACTTTCATTCTTTATGTTATGCTTACTACTAGATTTACTGATCTTCAAGGATGACATAAAAGCAAACTCAACACTCACTACAACACTATTGTATAATTATTCAGCTCAAAAGTAGTAAACTTTCCAATTAGACTATCAAGGATAAGAGTACTATTAGGTTCAGACCTCATTTCATGAATTGAAGATATTCTAATTGGATAGATAGGCATCAAGGTTCTCAGTATTTTACTTACAATAGTATCTTCAGAAATAATACCTCCTGCTCCTCAGATAGCATTGACCACCTCTTTGATTCAGTTAGAGTATTGTGTGATGTTCTCACCTTCTTTCATTTTCATGTCAGAAAATCTACCTCTTAAGCTTTTAGCTCAGGCTCTCATTACATTTACATATCCACCGTAAACTAATGAAAGTTTATCCCAATTTCCTTCATTGTAGTGCATGCTTTGACATCTTCAAATTTAGAATCAGATAGATCAACAACAAACTCTATCATAGTTATATTGTGTTCATGTATGTCTCTTAAATGATCAATTCTCAAAGGTCCAATAGTCGGTTTAAGTAGCCATGGTCTAGTAGATGTAGAGCAGATTATCTAATTCTAGATATGTGAAGCCTCATCCTACTTTTCCATGTCGAGAAGTTATCTGTGTTCATCTTAGGCACTTCACTCTTATACATCTTGTGATCTTTTGCTCAAGTCCTTGAAAATTTCCTCCAAGTAACCAATATGCTCTGATACCAATTGTTAGAATAACTGAGAGGGGGGGTGAATCAATTAAATCAGTTATCCTATAGCCCCAAACTCTCAAATGTACTTTTTCAAACTTAATCAACAATTCAAATAGCTCAGTAAGATAAAATATCAATCTTTATGTTCATTTATCGAATACCACTAATTATCAAAACCGTGATTACCGATTAAATCAAATATGCAATATGTAAAGTATGATAGCAAAATAATCATAACAAATAACACATAACATAATGATTTAATGTGGAAACCCTACTAAGGGAAAACCCACTTGAGATCAGTAACCCAAAATATTTCACTCTTCTGAAGTGAGCTTGGTTAGGAGCCAACCTTGTTAAAGGTTACAATGCACACTGTTAGGTGTGACCTAGTTAGAGGATTGATTACTAACAGTTAACTTTCAACCAGCATTTACTATGGGGTCAACAAGATAACAATTAACATTCCTTGAATTTCATATGGTAATACAAAAAGACTATTATGTCCACTTAGTTAAGAGATTTTGTTGTAACAATGGTTAAACTGATACAGTACTGATCTGATTCAAATACAACTCAATTGAAAATATTCAAATCTATGCTAAGCTCATAAAACTCATCTGATCATTAATCAATTCACTTCCTCAAATTTCCCAACTTACTTCACTCGATGTATATATATCTCTAACGCTCGGTTATGCCTGCAGCTCAGTTTTGTTTGTAACCAGTTTGATCAGGATTGCATGAAAAATGTTTTCATGTGAAATCTTATGTAGTCTATATTCATCCAGCATGTTTCAACAATGAAACTCATGTCTCTAAAATAAACAAGTAAACCATTTTCATATCAGCCATTGAATTTTTCCTCTTAATCTTATCTATCCATTTTTTCGCTTAAACCTTCCTCGACAGATGTTTCAATAATACATTTCACTCTCATCCTTTAGATCATCTCTAAATTATGTCAATCATGGATCTTATAACTAACTTCATATGTTACCTCAAATTCATAACAATTTCTAGCTCATCAATTTCAGTTGATTGTTCTTAGCATTTAATGTTTTCATCCATACTCAGTTAATACTGAATGCATCGGTGATAACTAGCTCGGTTATTACTGTCACTTGGTATACACTGCATTGGCTCAATGTATACAAAAATCTTTAATTTTCAACCACATTAACTTGTTCAATTCAAATCTCTTCTTCATAATAGAATAATGTTGTTAGAATAACTGAGAGGGGGGGGAATCAATTATCCAAAGTCCCAAATATAAAATGTATATCCAAAAACAATTTAAACAAATTTTTGTAGCTCGGTAACATATAATAGTATTTTGTCTGTGCTTTTACCGATTACTAGTCAATAACATATTGTAACTACCAATCAAATCTAATATGCAACATGTAAAGTATGATATCCAACAATCATCACAATCAACACATAACACAAGAGATTTAATGTGGAAACCCTGTAAAGGGAAAAACCACCTGGGACCGGCAACCCAAAAATTGTTCACTCTTCTGAAGTGAGGTTGGTGAAGACCCAACCCTGTTAAAGGTTACAAACACACTATGAGGTGTGACCTTGTTAGAGGATTTTAGACCAGCCGTTATCATCCAACCAGCATTTACTATGGGGTTGACAGGATAAAAAATGTACACTCTATGAATGACATTACAAGACTTTCTAGTCCACTCTATTAAGAGATTTATCTATTTACAATGGTTAAAATGTAACAGCAGGTGATCTGATTACAACACAACTTTAATTGCAGATTATCAGATCTATGTTAAGCTCATTCAAATCCTCTGATCAATATATGAATTCTATCTCAATCAATATTCAGTAATTGACTATTGCTTGGTAATAGCTTTCTGACGCTCAGTAATCTCTATAGTTCAGTTCTCCATAACCAGTATGATCAGGCATGCATGAAGCTTGTTCATGCAATATCTCTGCAGTCTCCTTCTTTCAGAATATTTTCATCATGAAATCCTAGTCTCTTAAATAGACAATTAAACCATTTTAATTCCATCCATCAAATTTTGCCACTTAATCTCCTTTGTTGATTTTGCCGCTTAAACCTTCCTCGGTTGATGTGTCAGTAACACATTTTATTTCAATCCCTTAGATCTTCTTTTAATTATGTTAGTCATTGATCTTCATAACAAACATTATCTTCAACCTCGTAATCATAATACTTTACAGCTCATCAACTTCCTTCGGCTAAACTAGTCATTTAGTTCTTTCCTCCTGCTCGGTTAACAAAGAAATGCATCGGTGAACACAAGCTTGGTTTGCACTATGATCATCGGTATACACTACATTGTGTCAGTGTATACTAAAATGCTTCTTTAATTGGCAACAATGGTTTGTGCATTTTTCTCTATCCTTCATCATAGACAAATGCAACATAATCTTGAGTCAATAACATAAGGTCATAGACTCATTCATAAGTTCCCAATGTATTCCTTATCCTCATCTGTCATATCCATCTTCCTCATGTAGATATATATGTTCTTCATCTCTTTTCTTCATTTTTCTACAGATGTATGGGTCTAATAACTTACAAGATAAGTATTGTCAAAACTAGTTGACATCAATGACAACATATTACTGATTTAATCATCTTACATATCTAATCAGCAACTCAGTGATCTCAAATCATAGATCTTCAAGTCATACAATTTATTCAAATCAGTTGTAGCTCATCATAATGTAACATGCTCAAGTCAACAATATAAAGTCATAGACTCATCAATAAGCTACCTAATATATACCTTATCTTTATTTGTCATATCCATCTTTTCCTTATGTAGATATCTCATTTCTTCCTTTTATAGATATTCAGATGTTTGTAACTATCATGATAAGTATAGTCAAAAGTAGTTGACATCAATGACAACATATTAATTGATTTAATCATCTTACATATCACTTTGATAGCTCAATGATCTCTAATCACTGTCTCTTCAGTTCATCTAGATATTCAATCAATTGTAGGTCATCACAAACCTATTTTTGTATTGCTCCATATATTGTTGTATGTATTGTAGGGCTAGATCAGGTATTACTTGAGTTGGAGTGCTCTCTCTTATCTACTTCTTAATCATCATGGCATACTACCATTTCTGATCTATCTTCTTGAATAAATCTTCAAGTATCAAATTTCCCACCTGTAATGGTGTCATTTTGAAAGTACAAAACATCTCAAGCATAGCCTCCTCTACTTTTTCTTTATCCTTATTACTTAACTTCTCAAACTTTACTTGTTTAAATCCTACTAATCTAGTAGTGCTCTTGATATTTTGGCATATCTCATCCACAGTCAATTGTTTCCTTTGAGATGGTGCCTTCTTCTTTACATTCTCATTTGTATCAATTTCCTCATCATCATCATCTTTCTGCAAGATTAGCTTCCTTCTTGGTTTCTTCCTTATGTTTCTCAGCACAAACTTAGTCTGGATTGGCTTCCTCTTCCCTAATATTGGGGTATTTTTATGTGGCTTGGCAGTTGTAACAATAGAAGCTGCCCTAGTTCTTGGTCTAGCTACTGTAGGAGGTGTGGGCTTAGGTTTTTGTAATTGTTTCTTACTAGGCTTGGCAACTGATGTCTTCTTTCCTTTCTTGGTGACTTTAGTCTCCTCCTCTTCACTCTCTTCTGACACACTTGACTTACCCTCTCTTAACCCTTTTGTTAATGCAAGAGGTGCATTTTCCTCTTCTCCTTCTCCTAGCATCTTCTCTAGGTTTTTTACTATCTTCTTCCTTTTTCTCTCCATGGTTGCAGATTTCAATCCCATGGTTATCTTGGACTTTGTCTCCTCATAAGTCCCAAAATATTTAGCCTTTTTGTCAATTTCTTCAGCTAATAGAGTTGTTGTTGTTGTTGTTGTTGTTGTTTCATCTATGTTAACATCATAAGGTAATGGCCTTAGCCATGATTCCCTTGGTTCAACTACACGTGCATATGTGAAGTCAGTATCAACTAGGAAACATATGTCATTATAATATTTCTCCACTAGTGATATAGGAATCCTACTCCTCTTCCTCATTTTCTTCTTAAACTCCACAAAATAAATATCCAACACACTCTCAAAGTTTTCTCCTATCTAGTCAATAAACTCACTTATCTGTAGGGTGATAGGTCGGTTCTTATCCCATACAACATCACCAACAATAGGAAAACTATTTTGTACATAGAAGAATATACAAATGAGCAGAGAACCAAACTTACACATTGATTTCTTCACTTTCCTAATAGAAGTGAGGTTCTTGGCAAGTTGTGTTAGTTGTAGCTTGGCAAGATCATAGGTATGCTCTTTCTTCACCATTTTCCATGCTTGGTCAATAGCTACACACAGAATAATATCTAACCTACTAGATTGGTAGAAATTGTGTGCAATCACTCTTACTGCAAAATCAATTTCTAGATCAGTGATAGTAGAAATAGTCATCTCTCTTTTGTTCCACACTGCCTGAGTGTTAGCTTGAATGATTTCCTTGCTCTGGCATATCATTGTCTTTTTCCCTATAAGAGTAGGGTAACTAGTTACTCGGTGTATTATCTCCTTTGTAAACTTAACTAGTCCATCCTCTAGCCATAGCTTCATGTCATGAACTTGGCTCAACATGATTTTGATCCATTCAACCTTAAAGCTATGTGGGAAGTCTAGGGCATGCACTAACCCTCACTTGGAAACCTTCTAGTGTCCAGCCTTCAATACCTCGTTGCTGCATAGTTTATCATAAGCTTATCTAAGCTCGTAATCACTTATTTCTCTAATTTTACACATGTAGCATATGTGTACATCATTAATTATTAGAACCTTAAGAGGAATTGATGACAGGGCACCCGTAAGATCTCCCATTATCATGCTTTCAGGAATGGCTTGAAATTTTTGCGGTTTACATGCATTATTCCTTACAAATTGAATGTTAAACAATTCCTTTCATTGCTTCTTAGTTGCAGTAGATGATTTTGATGTCATTTCTAGGGTTCAAAGATGAATGTGAGTAGCTTGATAAATACCTTATTTTAAATAGTTCTTAGATGTTTCCCGACGACAGACTGTGAAGATCTCTACAAATTTCTCTTAACACAAATAGCTCTGGATAATCACTCTACAATTGCTCTGCAAGTTCTCAAATCACTGGTGAAATGATAATAAATGGTAACATTCCACTTTATAGACTTCAAACGGTCAGATTAGGGCTTCGTTAATGTTCTGTACACTTTCTAGGTAAGATACAGCTATCTCAACAATCTCATGTCAACTCGATTAACATAAGCTCGGTCAATACTACCATTCAGTTTCATCTCGGTACTTATCACATCTTAGCTACAATAGGAGCTTGGTATACACTAGTGACTTGGTCACTATGAACTTAAAATACTGATGCTTGGCATCAAATATACAATGTAGCTTCTTTCTCAAATCTATCCTAATGCATCTTAATCTATGCAAATATGGACTTTAACATATCAAATGTTAGGAACTGAAGTTAAATAAAACATTATATGATTTAGTTCCTCACATACCTTCTTTTCTTAGTTTGAAGTAGTGTGATCACCTGACCCATTAGATTGGGTGACCACATGTTCATTGGCTCCACTACCTCTTGCTTCTTCTTTCTTTTTCCATGTCTTGTTCATTTGGTCTCTCATCTGATCAATAGTTTCTTCATTCTTGACTTTTTCATTGCTCAGTATATGTGCTTTGTAGTCTCTCTTTAAGTGGCCAATCTTATACATTTGTAACAGACCAGACTTCCACTCATCCAATTCTTGGATTTGCCTCTAAAATGTGTCTTTAAACAGTTTGCTCCAATATGACCATATTTTCCATAATAATGATAACTATACCATGTATTGTAGTCCCAATTGTATGTGTTAACTTTCCTCGATACTTTGTTCTACTGATTGGATGTCCACTTAGCTTTGGATCTACACTCTTGTTCTGTATGACCATATTTTTGACAGTTGAAAAAATGTCTTTGAAATCTAGGTGAGGTAGGTGGATTACTGACCTTTGAGATGAATTCATGTGCCTGATGCCCATGTTTCTTACAGTTAAAACAATTTCCATTGAATTTTGGTTTAGGATTGGAATTACCATTTTTGCTTCTGCAGATGTTAGATGTGCGTCCTAGCTTTCCACAATGATGGCATGTATGTTTGTTATTCTTTGGCTTTGCATTTCTTTGTTCTCCATTCTTTGATGATTCTTCTTCTTCAATGGATGATAGGTGCTCATCATGTCCAAGTCCAGAAGTATCACTGGATCTTTAGGTGACCTTAAGAATTCTTCAAAGTATTTCACAGTTTCATTAGGCTTGTTCATCCTTTCATTGAGTTCCTTTTTAGATCTTAGTTCATTCTTCAGTTGGTTGTTTTCTGATCTCATATTTGTGATTTCCACATCTTTCCTACCCAACTCTTGATTAGCAAGTAATAGGTTATTTACCATTTCCAATTGATTATTTGTCAACCTCTACATGTCACATGTCCTTTCATCAAGTCTCATAAGTATTTTTCTTTTATCTTCTTCGGTCATTATCTTGTCTTCTTTAGCTTTCTTTTTATGTTCAACAACTTCACAAAGTCTTACTAATTGTATTTCTTGTTCTCTCTTCGGGTTTTTGATGTCTTCATTCAGTATGTTGTTTTTCTCTAGCAAATGTATTATGGCTTTTTCACTTTCAGTAGAATTACCATTATCAAATAGACCTCTAGTGTCTTCTTCTTGATATTGAGTCTCATTCTATTGTATTTCCAACTCTCTCCTTCTTCTTAAGGATTTCTTCAATTCACCTCTGGCTACTTCAAGCTGATGTAATGCAAGCTAAATGTCAATCTTCTGATTCTCTATGATCTTTCCCAACTTGTAAAACTCCATCTCTAAGTTCTTAACTCACAAGTGATTAGACTTCTTTAAGAGACTTAGCTCTGATACCAATTGTTGGAAAACTACTATGGAAAAGTGATATACTAAGAGGGGGGGTGAATCATATATCTCTTATTTTTACCATTTTAACATAAATTCACTTGCATAACATAAACATCAAATTCAATACTGAAATAGATCTAACATTTTAATCTTCATCCATGAAAATAAAACATAACACAAAGATTTTGGTTACCCAAAAACCCTTGAAAGGTAAAGCTGGGGTGGGGATGACACCCACAAATCTTCACTACTACAGTATTAAATTTTTCCTGTTAGGGCTACAAAATTTGATCATAAACTAATGGTCTACCCTATGAGAGGTCTTCCATACTAAGAGCTTTCATACTTATACAATCTACCTTGTAAAAGGATTTAAACTTACAACAAAGTAAGCGCTCAGTTAAGATATTTACTTAGGCTTGTTAAAACCACTCTATTAAGAGATTCTCCCTAATTCACCTATTATAATGATTCAGTACCTAATCCTTCGGTTTGAATGATATAGAGATTTACAAGAGGTTAAAGCATCTGTGCACAAAAGGAACTGATCAGAAAACAGTGTCAACGAAGTTGTTCACCTTGCAGATATAATGTGTATCTGATAACAAGGAGGTTGTAGCCTTCTTAATTGAGCAGTGAGCTTTGGCAGTGAGCCATCCACTCCTAACAAGATTTGTTACTTATAGACTCTTAACTGATTCATTGTACTCAGCATTGTAATGACTTCTCCTAACAGGGCAAAGGAACATTAACTACAAATAGAATAAATAACATTCCCAAGAGAAGATTGCACATAAATGAAATAATAAACAAGACTAAATAAGGAAAGTGATATAAGGAGTACAGATGATAGATTAATAGAAAAACTATATGGGTCATCAATAAGAAACTTTGAGGCTTCCCAACAAAGAAACTTATGCATGTTTTATTTATTAGTGATAACATGCACATCCACCTCACCAATTTTTAGAATACGGGTGCAAGAGCACCCTAGGTCTATTAGGTCTAAGAGTCCAAAGTTGGCATTTTTTTTTTGTTTGATATTATTTAATGTAATAAGGTATTTTCTAACCATTATAGGTGGACTAGATTCAAGGTTGGGATATTAGGTGATAGGGAATGCAAAAAAGTATAAGTTGCAAATCTTGTACAATGTTGTCGAGCAACTTTTTGTACTTTTTTGTCATAAATGGACATAATGGTATTTTAGTTAGTTCATAATTTTAAAAGTGGTTGAGGACCATTGGAGAATGATTGTAAAACATTTAACCCAAAGGGTTGGATAGAATTTTGATGTTGAAACAAATAATAAAATCACTAGTTTCTACAAATCTGAACATGTTTTTTGTTTCTTCTTTGTGTTGCATGTGATTGTACGGATTCATATTGACCTACAAGTTATTGGGGATGAATATAAATTGAGTCCACTTTCTGTTTCATTTGGTTGCATTTAAATTCATTAAATTTTAAAGGAGATGAAGGATTTCTTCCTAGGCGGGTCCAAACCCTAGCTAGGGTATCCATGGACCAAGGAAAATGTGTAGAACACCATTCCACTAGTGAAAACTCCTAAAAATTGGTTAGATGGTCTATATAAATATAATATTCAATATGCCAAAGTTATAGGAATAGGGAAGGAAGTTTTCACGTGTGGTGAAGGCATGAAAGTCTGATATCATTATGTATCAGGATAAAAACTCTAGATGAGAAGGACTAATTTTCTTTGTATCAAAAAAATGGTGGATTGGACTACTGTGAGATGTTGGAAGATGTTTTTTTAACCCTTCCTAGGCCAATAATTTTCTTGAATACCCTTTTGGAGTCTTTTGGAGATAAAAACCAAAGTTGCCTATAAGCCTAAATACCCATTAGGCCTAATTCCAATCGAGACAGTCAAGATTTTACCCAATCATTACAAAGTAACCCTGTCTCATTTTCAAGTAAGTGTTGTAAGAGCCAAAAGGGTATCTAAAACTCCAAGTGATGAGAAAATAATATTCAATATGGCATTTTATGTGTCTCTTACTGCTAAATGCATATTGAATTTACAACACTTACTTACAGAGAACTCCAAGTGATGAGAAAAGAAGATTCTATATGGAATTTAGCAGTAAGAGACATATAATAAAAGTAAAAAATTTACACAAAGAAACTGCTAGATGAAAATATTTTGAACAAGCTCCAAAAATTTAATGCCATAATATGGGGAGGAGTAATTGAATGGAAACTCTTAGTTGTTTGCTTAAATAAACTCTCCAACAAGAATAAGAACATCAAATCAAAAATTATGGTATGTTGTTTAAATAAAAGGTAAATATCCTCAAGGAAGATTCAACCCTAAAAGATGCTCAAGTGTTCAAACAAGATCTCAAAGATACTATACATAAAGAAATATTAATCGGAAAAATTCTAGTGCTAGCATTATGACCATGTTATCTACATTGTCATATATAGTTGTTAGCTTCAAAAAAGAATTAATAATCATTACGATGAAGATAAAGGAAGTTGAAAACTCTCTTTATGTGGAAACAACAATTTTCCAATAATATAGTTCTATAAACTCGAGCTTTGAAATCAACAGTAAAATAATATAGTAACTATAAAACTACCTCTTCACATACAAATAAGTAGAGAATACTCAAGTTCAAAAGAATTAAATGATCTATGTAGATACTTTATCTTATAAATTATTATTTAAGTCATTTATTATATGACTTAAATATAATTATTTTATATCTTTTGTTGGCCAAAAAGATAATTTTAAATTATTGTAAAGATGTAAATTAATACTTATTTATTAAGATATGGAAAGAATGCCTATATATAAGTCCTATTTTTCTTGAATGAGGATTCTTGGCTTTCATAGTTTGAAATGGTCAATAAGAGTTGTGTGACAATTCACAATAAATGAAAAGGAAATATCAAAAAGGTGTTCTTAATATTTTTTGAAATATTTATTTGTATCATGTTTGGTAAACGATTTTGTTAGTTATATTTATTTCCAAAAAAGCCTATGGAATCATTCAATATTAATTATAAATCATTTATTTTAAATGATTTTGGAAATTTTAGAGTATTCAATATCTCTCATTGTATGTTATAGATATTTGTAGTAGCTATTGCAATATGATGAGAAGTATCATCTTTTTGTTGCAATACAATTGGTTATCTCTATTATTGTAAGACTTCTAAATTAATTGATTAGTTTGGTTTCTTCTCATTTCACTTTACCTATTTTTTATTTGAAACATTTTTGGTGAAAATACCATTAAAACTTAAAACCTTATTAAACAAGAGAGTTGCCAACTCTTATTGCATAGGTAGGTTTTCTAAAACTCCAACCTTACCAAGTGTTGGTAAAAGTTTTACTATCTTTTTGAGTATGACATAGTTATATTTTAAGAGATTCTCAATGATACAAATATATTTACCAACATGCTACATCTAGCTTGAAATGGAACAAAATAACCTTAGGAGTCAAATTTTGCATTATTTATATGACATGTGGTTCTAAATTAATGTAACTAGCACAAATGATTATTTCAACCTAAAAGGTATATTATATTTTTTTATGTCATCTCTCATGATGTTTATTTCTTTCTCTCATCTACATTATCCTAATAAGGGGCATAGGGAATTGTAAGCTAATAATGAACACCACACTCACTTCTAAAGCCCTTGAAATCTTGATTGAAATGTTCACTCCATTATAAATGTGTATCATATTGATATAGATAGTATACTACTTCTCCAAAAATTCCTTGTAAGTCTTGAAAGTATTAAATAAGTATTTTGTACTTATACCCATGGAAGCATGAAAAAGTCATCAATAAAAAGGAGCACAAACTTGGCCCCTAAAAAAGATGTCAATAACAACATGAAGTCACTATGTATTAACTCTAAAGATATCTTGGCATGTGACCTTGCTTTTAGGAAAATTATGCTAGTGATATCTTCCAAGTACACAACCTTGGCAAACTCCTTATTGAATGAAACCTTGGATGAACCTATCATTAATTCATCTATGCTAATTTGTCATAGATATTTGTAATTGGCATGAAAAAATCATTCATGTCAAAACTTTCTCAAAGAATGTACATGGGTTGTAAGAGAGGATCTTGAGAAACTCTCAAAACCATGAAACCTATATCAAAGATATGCATGGTCAATACTCCCTAAAGAAATAACAATATTAGGATCATAAAATTCTTAAATAAATAGCATGTGATGAGAAATCAATGTAATATCCCTTGTTAAAATATTAAATCATTTTTTGACACTTCTTTTCAACTTCTATCACAAACTTGAGAAATGTGAAAGATAAATCGGGTAAACCATGTTATTCATCAAAAAATACCAAACTAAATCTAAAAATTTGTGAAACCAATGAAGAATTCCTATTAAAAATTTCACCATAGATTTGACATTATCATTGTTGCTAAAATCATCAGGTAATAACAACATACATCTGATGCAAATAACTCAAACACAACCACAAAAAAGGTAGCTTAAACATATAAATAAACTATAGTTGGTCCACATAAATTAACCAATATCCACACAAATATACTCACTAGAAAATACATTAAATAACACTCCAAAAAATACAAATGAAAACTAGATACGTTATTGTTAACAACAATAGAATCTAAAACCCAAAATCCTAAATTATGCACTCCATACTTATGAAAAACACCCATGGACTACTTAAAAGTAATCTACAATAAAAAAGAATTCGACAAACTTTTTATGCGATTTCTCTTAGAGAAATCATGGAAAAAAATTAGTGAGACTCAAATATCCCTCATTTATCAAACTAGGAGATTCACCTTCATTGGTTTCCTAGCCTGAAGGAAACATCATCATATTTTTAGAATGGAAAGATAGAATGATCGATAATGAGAGCTAGAAAAAAAAAATATTAAGCATATTCAAACTCATTCTTGGGGACCCAAATCCCACACCAAAAAAGGAATTTTTCTTGTATGTTGATAATGTAACTCCTTTTTTCCATTTGACTTCCACCTCCCATTGCTCTACTCGCAATTGTCACATATCTATTGTTGTCTTTAATATTCAAATGCCTTTCCACATACAAAAGATGTTTCTCTAAATTCCTACCCTAACCTTGGATTTTTATGATATTTGAAATGAAGTTTACTAATTTTTTGTTTAATTTGAGTTCACCAATTCACCTTTACAGGAAAACATTTTTTGGTTTAACGACAAGTCTGAAGTATTACATTTGGAAAACTGGATTTACTATAAATAGTAAGAGCTAATTTTAGAAAGGGTACATGACACTCAATTGTCTTATTGTTGCTAGATAAAAACATTTGATACAAAAAAGGTGGTTCAGTGAAATATTGTCAACCAAAAGTACATCTTGAGTACAACCATCCTCTAGCTAAATAGTACTTGATCCCAAAATTGAAGCTATGTAGAATCCCTCACTACAATATGTGAAGTAATACAATCTAAAAGTGATGTGATAATATCCTAGGAATGTGTCATGTGATGAGAAACTCTAACTAAGTACCTACTTTCTACAGAAGAAAAAGCTCATGTAGAAAGGGATTAACCTTCAAATATTCTTGTGGAAGGAAAATTAGAGGATGAAATGTGTTGGTGTTGCATGGATTTTTCCAAATTCTAGTTTCTTCCAACATTTGGCTATGCCATGACCCACATAACCACAAAAACTACAAGGATCTTAATTTCTTCATTTCTTAGGAGGAAGACTCATTGAACTTGGAACAATTATCATTCTTGGAAGTGGATTATTTTTTCTAATCTAATTTATATTTTGGACCAGATGGATAATCACCACCTAATGGAGAATTGTCTTAGGTTTCTATTTATTATTCCCTTTCCCTTTGGATGATTGAGACACTAGTTCTTGTTTATTGGAACTTAAAATAACATCATGTTGGACTAATTTAGCATGTCCTTATGTTAGATGATCATAAAAATTCTTAAAAGTAAGCATGGTGAATGTATTATCACATGGTCAATGTATCACCAAGTGCATTCATCGTAGAATAAATATAGAAAAGAAAACCTACAATTAGCCTCTAAGCTTGGACATAATCAAGAATATGCATTCTTTATTAGTATTATCCTTTACACAACCATACAATAATGATGCCAATTAGTTAAATTTGGCATGAAATCATCAATAGAGAAGGAATAAACTACCAATATATTCACTCTTGTGTTTTGATTATGTAAAAGCAGGTTTTGAAAGGACCTGAAACCTTTTATAGGGAGATTACAAAATAAGCATTAAAGTTCCAGTGGAAACAGTGCAACATCACCAAAAAGAGACACTAAAAAACTAGCAAGTCCATCAAAAGAAAAATAGAGAGAAAAAGGACAACAAAAAGACAGTAGGATAATAGACAGCTGGCTAGATATTCTTCATTAGTTCAGCCACCTATTCAGCCAACATCTACATATTAGCAGAGGAAACTTTGAGTTCCTCTATATCTTTGTTCTTGTGATCCTCCAGCTTTTTGAAGCTTGATCTGGTCCTTTTACTGGGTCTGTGATCCTCCTTAACCTCCATAAGAATCTGCTCCCCTTTGCCCTGCTCCATCTTGTCCACAAGTATCTTGACATGCTCAGCCAAGGCCTTGAGAATGGTGAAACTTTGCTCAGTGATGTTACCCATCATCTTCTCCAGCCACTCAATTTTGTTCTCCATTTTATCAACTCTCTTAAGCATGTTACCACCTTTCACCACATCCCCCTCTTTTATTTTTTTCTCCATTAAAGTTATTATTTCATTGAGGGTCGTTATCCCTTAGCCCTGCCAACAACCTCCTTCAGTTCATCAATACACTGTCCCATAGTCTTCTCTCCCAAATTCATTTTTTCGAGAACCCCAATTTCCTTCTGAAACTAATGGATTTGGGTTTTAATAGTGTTGATGTCATTTTTCATGGTGTTGAGGTTGTTAAAGAAAGTAGTACACCCCAAGTTATGAAAGTCCTTTTTCACACAAGTCGTGTCCTCCTTGGAGCTCTCCACCCTACCCCTGTTATCGGCTAGACTATCCTCAATATTAGCCACATCCTAGGCTATATCTTGCATGATATTATCACCTACCAAAACATTCTGGTCTAAATCATCAAGGTCCCCCATAATAGGTTCCTTCTCCACCCACTTGTCCTATTTTTCCTGAGCATTCTCCTATGAGGCAGAATCATCATCGAAAGAGATGACGACCCACTTACCCCTCTTCTTGTTCTTATTTTTGGTTCTGGTGTGGTTCCCTATAGTCTCCATTTCCTTTTCACCCTTCCCCTTCACACTATCATCCCTACTTTCCTCTTCCTCCATCTCCATTTCAGTAACCAAGTCCTCCATCTTGGCCTTCTTATTTTTCATTTTGGACGAGGAGCCACGACATATGGAGGGTTTTTTGGGTTGCACAGAATCAACCTCTTCATTTTTAGTGTCCTCCATAAAGGGTTCCTCTGAATCTTTTCAATCAATATCATAATCTTCAAGGGCCTTCTGATTGATTCGGGACCTCTCAACCTTCTTAGACTTTAGAACCTCATAGATTAGAATCATCAACCCTTCATGATAGGCATGGTCACCTTCAGGGTCCCTCTGCCAACTAAGAATAGTAGCATCCAAAGAACTCAAAAGATAAAAGGGGAAATTAACTTTAACCACATGTCTGAAATGGTTTAACAAAATAAGATGGTGATTATAAATTTTGGTGTATCTCCTATCCAGGGTAATGTAACTAATAATAACAAAAAGAACCAATCTCCACGGCCTAGAAATGCATTTAGGGTTAAAATAAGAATTATCAACCTTAACCATTTGCTTCCTTTCCTGGTTCATTGCCGTAAAAACCTCCAAGGCTTTATCTGACACCTTCCCATCTCTATAGAAGTTGATCCCTTTGATTTTGAGACCCGTTGCCTCAACAATAACCTTCTCTGTTATCTCCATGCTCTGCACTCCCACCATAATTTTTCCCTTATTCCAAGTCTTGAGGAAATATCCGATAACAACAAGCTTCCCTCCATGCAATCTCTCCAAATAAATTGCCAATCCCCCATTCTTAACAATATTCCAAACCTCCAGATTTTGGTTCCATTCATTACAATTCCCTGGCTCACACCTCTTCTTGCGACCTCACATGGCTCTACAACTGTAAAAAATCCTCTTCTTGAAGTTTCTCACAGAGCCCTGATGCTTAAGCTTGAAGTAACAATAGTACCCTCTAAAGCCTTGAAAGACCCATAAATCATGTGAAGTAAAGGCAATAATCATCTCAAAATCATCACAATTCCCTTCGTTACCCTCACACGGATCCATGCACTTATTATCCATTAATGTAATCTTCATTAAGTACATATTTCCTTCTTTGCAATCGATCCATATCGATTAATGATGCCCCTTCAGGAGGAAGGATAGTCTCATCACCCCATTCAGTATCCACCTGATTATAGCATGCCACATTTGTAGCCCAGTCAGCCACTCAGTTGGCTTCCCTATAATTGTGAGTAACAACACACACATCAAAGGATTTTATGATACTTTTTTCTTTATTGATAGCATTAGCAATTGTCCATGAAGGAATCGTCATATTATTAAGACACTTAATAATATTAAGAGAAACCCCTTCAACCCACACTTTTCTATAACTTTTCCTTTTATCCAACATAAGACCATAAAGAGAAGCATTGGCCTTAGCAACATGGTTAGTATTAAAACCAATAGGAATGGCCTTATCACCTTTGTAATTCCCATTCTCATCTCTGATAACAATGCCACAACCAGCAATCCCCTGGTTGCCCTTGGAGGCACCATCAAAATTAATTTTCATCCAGCCATTAGGGGGGAAATCCCAATGGGCCTCATTCCTCAGATTCCTCTTGATATTTTGGACCTTCATACCTTCTAACTTCCAATTTTTGAAAACTTTCACCTCCCAAGCATCTTTCAGTTCGTGATACTTACTAGTCAACCAAATGTTCTCCAACAAGGCTCTCTTAATCTTGTGGAAAATCAAGACACAGCTAGTCTCCTTGTTTCTAAAGATCCTATCATTCCTCTCTTTCCAAACCCCCCAATAGATGTAAGGTGGAAGGAAGTTCCAAATAGATAACAAAAGGCTATTATTAGTAGGAGATCTCCAAGAAGTGAAAAGCTCCTGAATGCCCTATGGAAAGATCCAATCCATATTCATCAAATCCAAAAATGTATCCCATATTCTTCAAACATCGACACAATGAATAGTCATATGATTGATGTTCTCCTCATCATTCTTGCAAAGAGAACACTTGTTAGTTAGGCATAAACCCCTTTTTCTTAGATTATCAATAGTTAAAATTTTATCATGCAATAAGATCCAAAAAAACACATTAATTTTAGGAGTTAATCCTTTAAACCAAGCTCTCACACAACAAGGTTCAAGGCAATTCTCATAATTTTTCATATACAAAGATGAGACCGAGAAAGAACCATTAGAATTATATCTCTAGATTTAAGTATCCTCTTCATCAATGAGGAAGACAGCATTCAAAATTTTATTCAAACTTCTAAGAGAGGGATCCACCCTAGACAAATCAGTCCAGTTATCCCCTTCCCAATAGTCAACCACATGAGATCCAAAAACTAGTTTACATTGTAGCATCTTATCTTTCCAATTAGATTCAGAATTAAGAGGATGATCCAAAATCTATTCATCAACCCAAAAAAAGGATAGTCTTTCCATTTCCTACCTTCCATTTAACACCATTCTTGATTAGCTCCTTCTTTCTCAAAGGATTATTCCAAATGACAGAACCTCCTTGTATAGATTCCTTATTCAAAAAAATTTGGAAATTACTCTTGTCCTTGATATAGTTGTTGTGCCAGATAGTACTCCATTCTCCTTGGGTCTTGAATAATCTCCAAAGAATCTTAGCCAAAAGAAAATCATTCATACTTCTTATACTTCGAAGACCAAGACCCCCCTTCTTAATAGGTTTGCAAACCTTATCCCAAGCAATGAGAGCCATTCTCTTCTTATGCTACACTCCAGACCAAAGGAAATTCTTTTGGATTTTCTCGATACTTTCAACAAACTTCCTAGGAATTTTAAAAATACTTAAAGCATAGAGAGGGATACTTTGGAGAGTAGCCTTGAGCACCACAATTTTACCAACCTAACTAAGAAGAGCACCCTTCCAGCCAGCTAAAATCCTATGGAATTTTTCAATCATAGATCTCCAAAAAGAATCAGGGAGTTCAAGGCATAGAGGCAAACCTAAGTAGGATCTTGGAAGGCATCCCACCTCACATCCCATCACCCTTTTAATCCTTTCTCGTCTTCATTCAGGAACATTAATAAAGAAGATAGAACTCTTGTTCCAATTTATAATCTGTCCAGTGGCAGCTCCATAATTATCTAAGGCTTTTTTTTTATGATTTTACCATTTTTTATAGAGGCTTCCCCCATAATAATAGAGTCATCCACAAACTGGTGGTGGGAACAAATCTTCTCTTTTGAAGAAGGTTGAAGCCCTATAAACTCACCTTTGTTAGACAATTGACCAATGTATCTACTCAAACACTCTGCCATAAGAATGAACAGGATTGGAGACAAAGGATCCCCCTGTCTAAGACCTCTTGAAGACTTGAAGAAGGGAGTAGGAGATCCATTCACAAGCATTGATAAGGTGGTAGAACAAACAAGACAATGTATAAGATCTCTACTTCTCTTATTGAAGCCAAAAGCCTCCAAAGTAGCCTTCAAAAAATCCCAGTCAACCCTATCGTAAGCTTTTGACAAATCCAACTTCAGCAAAAAACCTTCCTCTTTTGACATCATTAGTGAATGAATGTTTTCATGAACAAAGATGATTGAGTCCATAATTTGTCTTCCTGGGACAAAGCCATTATGTTGTCCAGAAATCAAGGAAGAAATAAAAGAACTCTATAGGTAAGGACTTTTGAAATAATCTTGTAAACAGAGTTACATAAGCTTATGGGTTTGAACTGATCCAAACTATTAGCACCCACTTTTTTTGGAATCAAAGCTATAAAAGTACCATTAAGTTCCTTAAGAAGCCTTCTTGAACCAAAAAATTCTTTAACTGCATTGACAACATCATCCTCAATAATGTTCCAATATTTATGAAAAAAGAAGAGAGGATACCCGTCAGGGCCAGGGGCTTTGTCTCCTTCAAAGGAGAAGACTGCCTTATGAATCTCATCCTTTGAAGGGATAGCAGTAATTACTTTTTTCTGTTCTTCATTCAAAATACAAGGGATACCATCCATCAACTCCTTTTGGCGATCCTTGATCAGATTATCATCTTTCTTCAAGAGTTCAAAGAAAAACTTACTAGCTTCTCCTCTGAACTCGTCCTCTTTTTCACTAATGTCTCCATTAATCTTTAGTTTGGAGATTTTATTTCCCATTATGTGTTTCATTTTGGTCATGAAGAAATACTTCAAATTTTTGTCCCCTTCCTTCAAAAAAATCTTCCTAGACCTTTGTCTCCAAAAGTTTTCTTCTTTTGAGATGATATCACGGTATTCCACAAGTTTTGTGTCTTCCTCATCTTTAGAAAAGATGCTATACCCATCCTTCTAAATGTTGTCCTGAATTTCCTTTAGCTCCTCTACAATTTTCCTTTTATTGGTAAAGATATTCCCAAAAGTCTCTTTGTTCCATTTTTTAATATTGTCCTTAACATTTTTTAGTTTCTTAGCAATTTTGAACATGGTTGTTCCATCAATCCTAATATTCCACCACTCCTCAATGAGTTTTTCAAGATTAAAATGGATAGTCCACATTTTCTCAAAACAAAAAGGGAAGTTCCTTTTCAAACCATTAGGCTCAGCAATAAGGGTAATTAGATAATGATTTGAGCCATCTCTAACATAAGCCGATAAAATGCAAGAATAACTTTTAAACCACTCACTACTTGCTAGCACCCTATCTAGTCTGACTTGGATGAGATCTTTACCAGATCTCTTGTTGGTCTAGGTGTAATTAATCCCCTGCAAATCAATGTTATGTAAAGCTTGACCATCAATGAAGTCCATAGGATTAGTTTTGTTGTCCATATTTGTTTGACTCCCTCCAAGTTTCTCATTTTCCTTTAAAGGAGTGTTAAAATCCCCCATTATAATCCACCCTTCAGCAACAAAATCATTCCTTTTTCTAGAAATATCAGTCCAAAAATATTTTCTCCCCCATTTAGTATTGGGAACATAGATGTTTGTCAAGATCCACGAGGTCCCATCCTTAATATGCCAAAATCTGACATTAGCCATATTATTACCTTGGGAAATAACCTCCCCCCTAATAAAATTATAGTTCCAAGTAATCACAATACCCCTAGAAGCTCCATCAACATCACCACCTAAGGACTTACCATTGCTAAAAAAATAGAGTTTCTCAACTTTGTCCTTGGACATCTTGGTCTCTTTAAGTAAAAAAATGTCTGGCTTGTTGTCTCTTATCATGTTTTTAACCATATCCTACTTATGAGGGTTGTTTAACCCTCTTACATTCTAAGAAATAATCTTCATTTCTTTTGGAAGGGTCCGGACTCTAGGATGGTTCTTTGACTTCCATCCGCTATATTCCTGCTAGCCTCTAAATATTCACTCTTGTGTTAATCATAAGCATCCAAAACATTAACTATACCAAAAATATCTATGTACTCGTCCTAAATCTACTTGGGTTCTACAACACTCAATGTGAATAAGAGACCATGTAAAACATGTAATAATATCAATTTGATGGAGTCATATATCCAATTTTTCTAATGCAAATTTCTCATATTCTCAAGTGAACTCAAGTGGTGTATCATTCAAGGTAGATCATAACCCTTTAAACATGAAGAATTTGAGCATTCATGGCTTCAAATAGTAGTAATTGTGTGGGACAAGATGCACAATAGAAGAGATTTCTATAATTTTGAATGAAATTAGGAGTGCAAAATTTGACAAATATGTGACAATAAGTAGTTTTCAAGGACATAAATAAGAGTGAGTATTTTGTTAAAGACATGGTCAAAAGAGCCAAGGAAGAATAGGAGTGACTCAGCTAAATAGTTAAACCGTGATATTGTTATGTAACACCTAGCCACAAATAATTGGCAAGGTGATCTTATTTCAACAATTGTACTATTTTATCATTCAAAATTTATATAGATAAACTCACATAAAGAAAATCTAGACATGTAAAAGAGGATCCAAGGCCTCATACTATATACCACTTGTCTACGACAGAATTTATAAACCTTGTAAATTTATGATATGAACTATAAAGTCTTGGGCAAGAACAGAGGTTTTTTTAGCTCCATTCTTTCCTACCAGTATCCATGGTGAATGGAGCAAATTTGTAAATTATTTTAACTAATTAATAAAAATCTTCTAGCTTCGGCCTTTTATTGATAAAAATAGTTAGTTTTCTAATAACTCAAAGTGATTTCTTTTGGATAAAAAATAACCTCCCTTGTTAAAATATTAAATTATCTTTAGACGTTACTTTTCAACTTCTATTACAAACTTCCAAAATGTGAATAATAAAGAAATTGAGTGAATCAAATTGCTCATCGAAATACACCAAACTAAATCTAAAAATTGTGCAATCAATGAAGAATGTCTATTATAGATTTCAACTTAGATTTGACATCATCATTGTTGCTAAAAACATCTGGTGATAGAAATATACATCAGTTGCAAATAACTCAAATGAAACCACCAAAAATGTAGCTTAAACACACAAAGAAATAGTTGCTTCCCTATCCAAGCTCCTCACAAATATACTCACCATAAAATACATGAAATAACACTCCAAAAACATAAAATGAACACACACACACACATATATATAAACAAAAATACAATCTAAAACATCAAATCATAAACTATGCACTCCATACTTCTAAAAAATACTTATAAACTACTTAAAAGGAAACTGCAACTAGAAAGCATTCAATACAATTATAACCTTTGTATGAGATTTATCTTAGAGACCCTTTGGAACCATTTCCATTGAACCTCAAATCCCATTGGTTTATCATACCTTGGAGATTCACCTTCATTGATTTCTCGGCCTCTAAAGGAAACACCATTTGCCTATTGGAATGACAAGATAGAAAGATCAACAATTGGAGCTAGAAAATAAATAAATATCAAACATATTCAAACCCACTCTTGGGGTCCCAAGTCCCACACCTAGAAAGGAAGGTTTCTTGTATATTGAGAATGTAGCTCCTCTTTTCTTATCTCTATTGAGCATTAAAGGTTATCAAAGACATCGATCGGTTACCTATATTATCCTAGTCGGTAAAAATGAGCATCATGAGCCAGTCGGTTTACTCTTTACACCGAGCACAGAACAGCTTTACCAAGCACCAAAAACTGATACCAAGTGATAGTAAACACAGAGAGTCAGTATAATCACCAAGCAGTTTATATAGTGTTTATTGAGGATCACATGAAAATGACATAGTAATTAGGAATGGCACATTCTTCTATGCAAACGGTTACAACAAAATCAAAAAATGTTTTACCAAGATCAAGGATCATTTATTGTTGAGATACGATGAAGATCTTTTGTAAATGTTAGATCTAGGTTATTTTTATACACCGTTGATCTTAGGGTTTTCTCTAAGATATTGTAACCCAATTTTGTTATGCGGCAAAAAGTAGTATGCTATATAATTGTATGTTTACACCATTTTGTTGTGAACTGATGTATGAATGAAGAAGCACTTAAAGCACTAGCCAACCTTCAAGATTATTAGTTGACAGACAGAGCAGAACAATATACAGAGATAATCAGATTGAGTAGAATCAGAGCAGGCTAACCGAGCAGTTCAGATCAAAGATTCATCACAGTAAAGGTGATATACATTCAGTACTTTATTGATATGTAGCAGACAATCTAAGTTGTCATTAGTAGATAGTTACCTATTTCTTTCTAATCATTATAATAGAGTTTTGGTAAAATCTCTTAACATAGTAGACCTAACAATCTTTTGTAAATCTCTTAACCGAGTACACACTCAAGTAGTGTTGTTAAAATCCTATAAATAGGTAGATCTAGCTGATCTAATATGTTACTCCTAACATGGTAAGATCACCAGAAGTGATCACCACTTGTAGCCCTAACAGGAAAACCTTTTCTATATACAGTAGTGAAGAATTTGTGGGTGTCATCCCCACCGCAGTTTTTACCTTCTAACAAGGATTTCTGCATTACCAAAATACTTGTGTTATGGGACTGTTATATTGTTGATTTCATGTTACTTACTTTCACAAGTGGAATGGATGAATGATACATGCATTATATACAAGTTATTTTGCAAGGTTACTACTGTTTGGTGTTTTAGTTCTAAAAGGTTTATAAGTAAAATTTTTGTGGGCACTGATTCACCCTCCCCTCTTAGTACCATATCTGTCATAATTCCAACAACTGGTATCAGATCTCAATTCTCTTATTGGACAGTTTAACCATTGAAGGGTAAAGATCTAAGTCATGGAGAGGTATAAGTTAGATAAGACTATTAAGAATCAGAAGATTCAAATGTAGATATTTGTTGAACAGTATAAGCAAGCCAAGGAAGGACTGAAGAAATTACTGGTTGAAAGGAAGAACCTAGCTATTCTACAAAATGGGATTGGCTACCATGAAGAAGCAATTGATGATATATTTGACCACATTGGATCTAGTTCAGGGAGTATTTCTGATGGATCTGAAAGTATAATCTCTGACTTGTCCGAGAAGAATCAGCATTTAACCAAACAAGTGAAAGTACTGCAAATCGGTCAAGAATCTCAAATGGTGAGAATGGTAGAAATAAAAAACAATGCTAGATAGGCTGAGCAAGAAAGGAATCTAGCTATTAAATACCGAAGACAGACAACTGAACAACTACAAGCTAAAGAGAGTGAGATACAAAGACTCATCGATCGTCACCTTCAAGTATCTAATCATATGATGACTATGAATCAAGAAGTTAACCGAGTGAATGGAGAATTGTCTAGAAGACTTGAAGATGTCACAATACTCAGAGAAGAGCATGAAAATTTGAGAAATGAAATAAAGACACAAAAACAACATAATGAGATGATGAGGCTAGCTGAGAACAATTCCAAGAAGATTGATGATTTTTTGATTAATCAAAGAAGATTTGGAAGAAAAGCTAGACTAGGCTATACCAGCGAAGGAGAATCATCACAACAAGCTAAACAGGTCAACAACAATCAAAATCAAAGACCTAAAGTGTTGACATGTTATCACTGTGGCAAACCGGGACATACATCTAATGTGTGTAGAAGCAAAGCATAAGGTAAACCTCTTGTCACTCCTAAGTTCAATGGATATTGCTATTATTGTGGAAAGTATGGTCATCAAGCTTATGAATGTAGAGCTAAGAAGAATGCTAACAATACTACTATGGAGAAGTTATGTTATACTTGTAATAAGCATGGACACACTACATGAGAGTGCAAGGCAAAAATGAAGCAAGTATGGACTCCTAAGCAGAAGACACAACGCAAGCCTTATCAACCGAAGAGACAAGGTAATTCTTATGTTTGGGATTATAACACATGGGCTAATTATGTTGCATGTGGTAGATATGGGCACATTGTAGCAAATTGTAACAGGAAAAGATGGGTTGGAAAATCAAGAAGATGGACAAGCACTACAATGGCATCTTTACATTGTCATAAGGTCAGTCATTTAAGCAAAGACTGCAGAGACCAAGCACTAGAAGAAGGTCATGTATTTGAGAGTGGAAACACTATTGCAAATATCATGAGAATAAGGAACGACATGTGGAAGAAGGCATCTAATGAGATTGTTGAGTCAAGTAATGTTGTCGGTGAAACCTCGTCCATTGGATTGGGTGACATCGGTACCTCCACCTAAGGTGATACAAGTATGTATGGGACTAACATTTCAAATAAGCATATCTTACATACAGTTCCTTATATATGATGTGCAAATACCAGATTTGCATGAATAAAGATGCATTATGGTTTATATTTTATGAGTTGATAAAGTCACATAGTCGGTAAGAGTTAGACTGAGCGTTGGTTACCCATCGAT
This sequence comes from Chamaecyparis obtusa, assembly GCA_027943335.1. NCBI lineage: Eukaryota > Viridiplantae > Streptophyta > Pinopsida > Cupressales > Cupressaceae > Chamaecyparis > Chamaecyparis obtusa. The sequence continues at coordinate 854,690 of BSBK01002336.1, forward strand.
AATCACTATTCAAGGTTAACTAAATGTTAGTATCAACTGAGAAAAGATGTCATGTGTTAACCGAGCTATTGATAATCTATAGTCATCACTGAGCTGACATTTTTCATGAACCGAAAGGTAGGTCAAGCATTTATTACATAAAGTTTGAGTGGGAATATCAAAAAATTCTATAAATACATGAAAGATTGAGTTCATTTTCACAAAGCGATTGAGAAAATAGGTTTGTCATGCGCCATACATTTTCCGTAGAAATTCAAAATAGAATGGATTAGAGTTGTATTGATTCAGTACCATGATGGAAAGTTCTAGTTGGGTAACCCAGTTGAGGTCACAAAGAAAATGATAAGTAGGGTTACTGGTTATCCTACAACCAAAAAAGCAAAAGCTTTTCGAAGCTCATCCTGAGCTGATGTTGAAAAGAATACCAGAGTAACATGGGATGGTCGTGCACTGAAGATATCTACAATCAAAGATCCAACAGTAAAATTTGCATCACATGTAATTGGGTACAAAATATTTTAGTCGAGCAGATTAAACAACGTACCCTAAAGTGCAGTCGACATGGCATACAAAATGATAAAGAAAGATCACCAGGTAGATCTTGCAGAAGTATTGTTGACACAATTAAAGGAGAACATGAAGACAATAAGGTCACAAAAGACAAACACGTGTAAGTTTGGTTCACTCCATGTTTGTTTCTTTTTCTATCTACAAAAGTATTTTCCAGGAGTTGGTAAAATGAACTAGACAACAGATAAACCGATCACTGTACAGATTTCTGAGTTGTTGAAAAGTTTGGGAGTGTATCATCTAAAAATGGAAGCACTTCCATGTTAAGAGCATTTATCCCTCTAAGTAAGTGGTTTAGGGTCATGATTGGTATCCTTGCATTCTCCCTTGTCTTCCACTTCTTCTCTGCACTTGATTTCTTCATTCTAGGTGAAATTAGGGTTAAGGTCTTAAGGAATTTCCTAATTTTCTCTCTTCCATGACTTCATTTTCTAGGTAGGATTCAGAAATGAGACCTCCTAGTCCATCATCACATCATTCTGAGAATTTTTTGTCTGTTCCTGACACTGGGTCTTGTTCAGACATCAATTTCTAAGTTTCTAGCATCTCTGGGATCTCTGTTGCAGAACCTGACATAGTTAGGGTTTGAGGTCAAAGTCGACCTCAACCCTGACTAGGTCAGGGTCAACCTCAACCTTGACTAGGTCAGGGTCAACCTTGACCTTGACCTCTTCCCGCCAGGATTTCAAATTGTCATTTGGCGGTAATTTAGCTTTCGAGAAAGTTATTTCCCGCCTCCAGGTTGGCTATTTCGGGTTCTGAAACGGTAAATCCTTTAATTGTATTTAATCAAGGTATATTTTCTAAAGGGGAGGACCTAATTGGGATTTAATTCTTCAAGGTGGCCCATCTAGAGGAGTGTGCCCTAGGTCACTATAAAAGGAGGCATTCCTCTCTCATTTTCATCATCAAGTTTACATCTCATCCAAGCAATCAAGCTCTCAAGTTCTCAAGGTGATCAAGCAAGCATTCATTCAAGTATTCAAGTCTTCTTCTTCATCCAAGTTCTCCATTAAAGATCAAGGATTCAAGCATTCAAGCTATTGAAGGGATTTGGCTCAAGCATTCAAGATCTATCATTCAAACCCTAGATCTAGCCACCATGGTGGTGTGATCTTCTTCAAGATCCTTTGTTCATCTTCAAGATCCATATCATTGTTTCCTCAAGGTGGATTTCAAGCATACAATCATGGAGGTTTGATCATGTTATGTTCAAGCTTTCATATCAATATATTTGATTACATTCCAAATACATTAGCATATCTATTGAATTGCATAGCTTCATTGTTCGATTCATTTCTACTACTTGCTAGCATTCTCCTATTTCAATTTCAATATTAAGGTTGATTCCAAACCAGGGTTTGACCAAGGCAAACCCCCCAAACAAACAACAAAAACATTTTTCTTGCAGGCACAGGTGTGGAATCTCAGATCTGAGAGTGAATTTGGATACCCTTTTCGGCAATCTTTCAGGATCTACAAATAGAATCAGAATCAGACTTCAAATAGATAATGTGGTCTTTGACCTTTTAAAAGGTCAAAGTCGACCTGTGTGAATTTGGAGAAAAGATTTCTAGGTTTTGTCTGCCTCGACATTTCTAGTCCAAAACAGGTGACGGAATCCTCAAAAAGTTCATACAGAAGCCAGAATTCAGCATTTTCCAGATCTACCCTAATTCAAGGTTAGTATTTTCACTTCAATTATTGCAGATTTCAAGCTTGATCCAACTATAGGGAAGTATAGGATTTATTCTTTCTTTCATATTCTTCATAGATTGATTCGATTGTGTATTAACCTCTTGGTTGATCAAATTGGATCTCTACTTTGGGAATTTGGATTTAGGAGTCAATCTTACATTTTCCCCACACACATACACAAATAGTGGTGATTCCAAATTACATCTATTCAGGGAGATGATATGAACAAAGTTTTCGATGAATATTTTAAAAATTTTAGAGCTAAGATGAATTTGAGAAGTAGGATTCCTAATGAATTGGTTGAGAAATTTCAGATGGATATCTGTTTCCTAGTGAACACTAACCATATAATGATTAAAGTCATAGAACCAAGAATAAAATGGCTAGCACCAATGGGCTATGAAATGGATTATTATTTCGGTCTAAAATCAATCATGGCACTACTAGCATTACCGAAGGACACAAAGGCCGAAAGGTTTGGAACCTTTGAAGAAGCAAAGTCAAGAATTAAAATTGGTCATATCATCGATAAAATGATGAGAAAAGAAAAGAAAATGAGAATTTTTTTGTTTGAGAAGTTTGAGAATGTATTTGACTCATCTGAGGAGTCACCAGTTGAAGCAGCAACCGAAGGTCAGTTAATGTTGGCTGACAAACCATATGACAATGAGGAAACTGAGTCAGAAAAAGAGGAAGATTCTATACTTGTTCCTCCCACTAAAGCTCAAAAGAAGAGGCAATTGCCAGTGCAGGCAGGTGCACAAACAAGGTCAGCAACCGGAGCCTCACCTTAGAAAAAGGGAGCCGAGAAGATAACTAAGCCTAGGGCAGCTATACCGACAAAGACCTATGCTAAAAGAAACGCTAAGGTTGTAGCTGTAGCACCAAAGAAAAGGAGATGGTTAGTAAGGAATAGAGAAGACCTTGAGGATGAAGAAAATGAAAATGATCAAAATCAATTCAAGGTGGTCAGCAATAAGGTAACATCAATTGATGAGATTATTGAAGATATAATTGAGAATGGAGATCTTGCTGATCCAGAACTTAGCAAATTTGATGAGATGTCAAATGAAGACCAAACTAAAATTGAGGAGGCGGTCATCCAAATGATGATAAAATTTAAAAAGATTCCATTAGAATTTGAATTGGCACTGTCTAAGGAATTAGATGACAGAATAAACCAGAAATGGGCTTATGCATTAGACAACGGGAAGAAAATGAGAGAGCGATCTCTAGTTCGGGCAGCCCCACATCTAAGCCTTGTAGAAATTGATGAACACATGTCAACTTTTCATCAAAAATTCCAAGTGAAAAACCAAGCTATGCTAATTTTGGATGAGAATATGGTTGATGTAGATGAGACTGCTCATCTCTTATGGAATTCAATTTTTAAAGCCAAAGAACAAGTTGAGAAAAATGCTTTTATAAATTTTTCTAAGAAGAGACAAAAGTCCAAAGGCAAAGGTATCTATATTGATGATACTACAACTGAGAAGACAAAGGACATAGGTGTATCTGTTACCGAGGTAATTGATACAACACTTGCACAAGAAATCAAGGACAATTCATAGGATGCACCAGATCTAGCAGAGATCCAAGTTAAGAAGAAAAATGATGATGTTGTACTCATTGAGGACATCACTAATGGTGATCCTAATGACAAAGATGATGATGATGATGTGAACATTGCACCAGATCATACACAGGATGAAGCACAAGCTACTGAGTGTGCAGTTACATCATTACCGAGCGAGCTTCCTATTATAGTAGAAGCAGTTGAAATTCTTTCACAAGAACAACCCAAAGGCTCAAACCCCGAGCAACCTCAAGATACAACAAGGGAACAAAGCACCCAGATACCTGTAGAGACAAATGAGCCTGAAGGAAAAGAGGCCACTGAAACAGAAACGAAGGCACAAGAAGAGCCTAAGGCAACTGAGGATACCCCACCTAACACCACATCCGAGGCTCCAACTCATTCAACCAACACACAAGTTACCGAGGAGCAGAAGAAGGAATATAGTGTGTCAACCGGGTAGAACACTCCGAGGACAGAAGACAAAGCTATTGTCACCGTTGCCAAGAAGTCACCACTTGCACCGGAGAAGAAGAAGAAGAAGAAGAAGAAGAAAGGAAAAGGGTCAATCACTCTAGACGAAGTCATTGTGATACTTGAGTGTGACCCAAGGACCCTTAGCCCCGAGGAATTGAGAAAATATGGGGAATTATGTACAAGAAAAGCAGCACAAGAGAAGTTGAAGCAAGAGAATAAGAACAAGGAAGTATTAGAGAATGTCTGGGATATCTTACAACAGGTAGTACCTGAGGTGAACATAGATGAAGATACTCTGATTATGGATCAACTTGCAGCACTTACCGAGAAGATAAATGCACCAGATATTGAAGTTGACAAAAGAATAGAGGAAAGGGCAAAGTCCAAGATTCAAGATAAACTTGCCAAGACAATTAGCCAAGAAGTGGCTATTAACAAGGTTAAACTTTCAGAGGTAATAACTAAGATTCAATGTATTACTAATTCTATTTGCCAAATCTTGTTTAAGCTATGCACTGTCAGAACATTCACTGCAAAGATCAGTGAAAGGATTAAACAATTTGAGAATGAAATCACAGTCAGTGCAAATGCAGCTAAAACCGAGCCACAAGATTTTTCAAAGCATATACTCAGAATGCAAGAACTCAGGCAGTTGATAGCAGATCTCAAGAAGTAAAAAGAGCAAATAACTGATCAAGTTACTGAGTTACAGACATAACTCCTACCATACCTGAAAATTTTTTAGAAGCACATAGCAAGGGCACAAATGCTTGTTGCAACACCAGAGATTTCTGTGTTGGACAACATTTTTTATATGCATGCACAAGTCAGTCTTGAGCACATTTCTCTCACCAACTTGAAAAAGGAATCGGAAAACCTCTTGGAGTCGTTGAAGAAAACCCATCGGCACATTTTTGACAAGTTGTAAGTATACATTTTTTTTTATTTGGCATTACTATCAAAAAGGGGGAAAACATGTATATAGAAGATGAAGATAAAGGGGGATAACATGTTTATGCCTAATAAGTAACTTTTTGCTAAGTATACTACACATTACCGGAGCATGCACCGAGGGGGAGTATATAGAAACTTTTTTTATAAGGATATATGTATATGGCAGAGATATAAGTTTTGAGACATAAGGTCTATATACATTCAAGTTTTGATACTAATGCCAAATGGGGAGATTGTTATCTCTATTGAGCATTAAAGGTTGTCATTAGTATCAAAGGTTATCAAAGACATCAGTCGGTTACCTATATTATCCTAGTCGATAAAAGTGAGCATCATGAGCCAGTTAGTTTACTCTTTACACCGACCACAGAACAGCTTTATCGAGCACCAGACACCAACACCAAGTGACAGTAAACACCGAGCGTCAGTATAATCACCAAGCAGTTTATACAGTGTTTATCGAGGATCACAGAAAAATGGCATAGTAATCAGGAATGGCACATTCTTCTATGCAAACGGTTACAATGGAATCAGAAAATGTTTTACCAAGATCGAGGATCATTTATTGTTGAGATATGATGAAGATCTTTTGTAAATGTTAGATCTAGGTTATTTTTATACATCGTTGATCTTAGGGTTTTCTCTAAGATATTGTAACCCAATTTTGTTAAGCGGCAAAAAGTAGTATGCTATATAATTGTATGTTTACACCATTTTGTTGTAAATTGATGTATGAATGAAGAAGCACTTGAAGCACTAGCCAATCTTCAAGATTATAAGTTGACAGACAGAGCAGAACAGTATTCAGAGATAATCAGATTGAGTAGAATCAGAGCAGGCTAACCGAGCAGTTCAGAGCAGAGATTCATCACAGTAAAGGTGATATGCATTCAATACTTTATTGATCTATAGTAGACAATCTAAGTTGTCATTAGTAGATAGTTACCTATTTCTTTCTAATCATTGTAATAGAGTTTTGGTAAAATCTCTTAACAAAGTAGACCTAACAGTCTTTTGTAAATCTCTTAACCGAGTACACACTCAAGTAGTGTTGTTAAAATCCTATAACTAGGTAGATCTAGCTGATCTAATATGTTACTCCTAACATGGTAAGATCACCAGAAGTGATCACCACTTGTAGCCCTAACAGGCAAACATTTTCTATCTGCAGTAGTGAAGAATTTGTGGGTGTCATCCCCACCACAGTTTTTACCTTCTAACAAGGGTTTCTGTGCTACCAAAATACTTGTGTTATGGGACTGTTATATTGTTGATTTCATATTATTTACTTTCACAAGTTGAATGGATGAATGATACATGCATTAGATACAAGTTATTTTGCAAGGTTACTACTGTTTGGTGTTTTAGATCTGAAAGGTTTATAAGTAAAAGTTTTGTGGGCACTGATTCACCCCTCCCCTCTCAGTACCCTATCTCTCCTAATTCCAACATTTTTTCCCTTTGTCTACCACATCCTAACACCTTACTCACAATTGTCACTTGTGTCTTGTTGTCTTTCATCTCAAATACATTTTCACATATAAAAGATGCTTCTTTGAATTCTCACACCAACTTTGGCTTTTTATGACATTTGAATTGGCATTTATTAATTTCTCATGTAAATGGATTTGACCATTTCACCTTGAAAAGAAAATATTTTTAGTTTATTCATAGGTCTTGACTTGCTAAATTTGGATAATGGGATTTACTATAAATAATAAGAGCTAAACTCAGAAAGGAGACATGACACTCTGCTACCTTACCATTGCTAGATTAAAAAACTTGATACATAAAAAGGTGGTTGGATGAAATATGATCAACCAAAATTACATTTTGAATATAACCATCCTCTAGCAAAATAGTACTTGATCCCAAAATTCAAAGCTATATAGAATCCCTCACTACAATCTGCAAAGTAATACAATCCAAAAGTGATGTGACAATATCCTAGGAATGTGTCATTTGATGAGAAACTCTAATGTATCCTACTTGCTACTAAAGACAAAGTTCATGTATAAAGGGCTTAGTCTTTAACTATTCTTCTGGAAGGAAACTTATGTTGGTGTTGTGTGGCTTCTTCCAAAGCCTCTAGTTTGTTCTAACTTTTGGCCTTGTCATGAACCACTTTGCCACAAAAGACTACAAGGTTATCTTTATTTCTTCATTTCCTTGGAGGAAGACTCGTTGAATTTGGAAGAATTATCATTCTTGGAAGTAGATTATACTTCTAATCTAATTTCTATTTTGGCTCAAATGGATGCTCACCACCTAATGGAAGATTTGTTGTAGGCTTTTATTTCTTATTCTCTTTCCCTTTGGATGACTGTGATACTAGTTATTGTTTATTGGAACTTAAAATAACATCGAATTGGACCAACTTAGTGTGTTCTTATGTTAGATGATCATAAAAACTTTCAAAAGTAGGCATGGTCAATGTATCATGGCATGGTCAATGTATCACCAAGTGCATTAATAGTATAATAAAATGTAGAAAAGAAAACCTGAAATTGGCATCTAAGCTTAGACATAATCAAGAATATGCATTCTTTATTAGTCTTATCCTTTTCACAACCCTATAATAATGATGTTAATTACTTAAATTTGACATGAAATCCTTAATGGAGAAGAAATAAACTTTCAATATATTCATTTTTTTGTTAATCTAAAGCATTTGAAACTCATTAACTACGCCTCAAAAAAAAATTGTATTTGTCACAAATCTACTTGAGTTCTACAAGAATTGGTGTGGAACAAGAGACCGTTTGACACATGCAATAATATCAATCCAATGGCCCCATATATCTTTTTTGTAATGCAAATTTCTCATATTCTCAAGTGTAACTCAAGTGGTGCATCATCCAAGGTAGACCATAACACCTTAGACATGAAAAAGTCGGTCATTTGTGGCTTCAAATAGTACTAATTATTATGCATAAGATGTTCAATAGAAGATATTTCTATAATTTTGAATAAAATTTATTGTACAAAACTTGACAAATATGCAAAATTTATTTTCTAATCACTTAGTGTATTTTTATTTAATATAAAAAATAACCTTCCCCCACCTAAACTCAACAACAAGAAAAATAAATGCATTTTAATTTTTTCCTCAAATATAGAAAATATAAAGAAATTGCTTTAAACTAGAAGCAAAGTAACTAAAATAAAATATAAGAACTCGATAAACCATTAACTCAAGAATTTAGCTATAAGAGTCCATATCAAATGAACCAACTAAACCCTCAAAAGCGGCTTATTGCTTTCTAGTTGAAGTGAGTTTAATCATTTTATGATGTTCATCGGTTTGGCATGAAAAATTACTGACTTGACTACTCCAAAATGGAAGATTCAAATGCAATGCAAATCTAGAAATGAAACTAGAATGCAAGAACAATGCTAGAATGAGAGGATTAAGCTAGAATGCATGCAAAGCAACTAGTATTCTAGAATGAGGATGCAATAAACTATGCTATGATAAACAATGCAAGAAAGCAAACTAGATTTAACAATGCAAGATTATGCTAAGAATGAAGTAAACAAAGAATGCAAGAGAGCTATGAGCATACTAAGAACTAAGAATTCAAAATAGCAAGATTACTCTAGAATGTAAGAATGCAAATCACTAAAATGCAAAATGATCAAGATTGTCAAGATGGAACCCTTGAGCCAAGGAAGAGTCTTCATTTTAGAGGAATTGTCTCAAGAATGAAGGGTGGAGATTAAGAGGCAAAAGATGTTATGTAGAGATGAGTGGTGAAATAGGTCAATCCATGTGAGAGGATTCAAGATTTTTTGATTGGCCAAGTTTGATAGAAGAATAAGACAAAATAGCAAATCCTCTTTTAATTGTCATTTAATCAAGATAAAGTTGCACAAAACGCTCTTTTAATAAAACTGCTAAGACTTTATATTAAAAGTAAGTTTTGACAATTAAATGATTTTCCAAATTTAGAAATGATTTAATTTAATTATGCAATGGGATTATTCAAGAAAGGCAGTAGTTGGAAAACTAGTTTACTAACCAACAAGATCAATAGTTGTGCACAACATTTGCCAATCTAACCATAATATATATGCACGTTTACGTTGAAGCTGTTAAATGTCATATATTTCGATTTCTTGTTAATACAATTATACTCAACAAATGCAATCCTTGGCTTCAATTTCTACCAGTGCCCCTCATGTTCAATAAGGGGCCCTTTTCTGTCAAAGGATTAATTGTACTTAAATCATATGGCTTTTATATTTTGACTTGTCTAAGGATCTAAATGATCTGGATTCACCCCCGATGTGTATTTTCATTTTCAGAGTTACTTTATTCAAAAAGTTCTTTTAGCACCACTTCCCAATAAAGCTTGTACTATAAAGTCCCGCTGCACTATATCATGGTTGAGATGTATAATTGTAGTGCATACGTTGTGTTTGTTAGTTTGTTAGCTTTGGACAACTGTTTGTCCAGATGTGATTAATTAGTAAATAATTGTTTTACTAACTAATTAGTTAGAGTAGGGACAATTATTTGTTAATTAATTGACCACTTTTAGAAGCAACTAGAAACCAACTTGGTTAGGGTTGTTAAGTTGTTTTTAATCTCAACCGTGATTGAGAATCAATCTCGGCCGTTGGTTTACCAACGAGAGTAGTATAAAAGGAGGTCTAGGGGCTTTTGGAAAACACATCTTGGAGAGCATTTGCAGTGTTAGCAAATGTGTTTGCAGTGATAGCAAACAAATCTTGCAGTGATAGCAAGGGCGCAGTGATAGCGCTGGAGATAGCAGTGGAGAAATATCAGCAAGAGGAATTGGGAGATTGTCTGAGTTCTACTGGTGAGAGGCAAGGAATTTTGTATCTCTTAATTTGCTGAAGTTTAATATATTTCTCATCTATAGTACTGGTTTTCCCTTCGGGGTTTTTCCAAGGACAATTGTCCAAAAATATTGTGTTCTTTGTGTTGCATATTTCTTTCCGCATATTTTATTTGTGAAGTTGTAGTTGTGTTATTTTTCAATATTAGCTGTGAATTTACTTTCGGCAATTAAATAATCTTTATAAGATAGGAGATTAATAATCAGTGACTACAATAGAATTTTCACATGGTATCAGAGCTAAATTGAGGGTAGAAAAGGTTTACCCTAGGAAGGAAATAAATTAAGGGTTTATAAAACTTAGTTTGACCTCTTTCGAGTTATTTCTTTTATTTCTTTGAGATGGCCGTAGCTGGTTTGAGAGATCAAGACAGATTGGATGGTGCCTCGAATTTTGGTGTCTGGAAAGCCATAATTTCTTTATTGCTGGAAGAGAATGGTATCAAGGAGTATGTTACCAGTGTTGTAGATGTACCCTCAGATGCAACACAGCTCGCAGCATACAAGAAGGACGATGCCAAGGCGAGGAGGATAATCCTTGATGGTGTCAAGGATCATATTGTTCCACATATTGTGGAGTTAGGTACTGCGAAGAAGATGTGGGACGCCATTCTGAATCTGTACCAAAATGCTACCACCAATCGAAAGCTGATTCTCAGAGAAAAGTTGAAGAATACCTGGATGAACAAGGGAGAAGACGTCATAAGTTACCTCACCAGGCTTAGACTTGTCAAGGATGAGTTAGCAATTGTTGGAGATAGCCCCAGTGATGATGAGCTAGTCAGAATAGCCCTAAATGGGTTTACTAAACAGTGGGATGTCTTTGTTCAAGTTGTCAGTGGATGAGACACCTTACCGAGTTGGGATTGACTATGGAGTGATTTCATTGAGGAGGAGTTTAGACTTAGTCTTGTCAATGGAGCCAACAACAAGAGTCAACAGAGTGAGGTGGAACAAGAAAATGTTGCCCTAGCAGAAAAGGGAAAATCGAAGAAGGGGTCTAGCAAAGGATCAAGCTCACAAGGTGAGAAGAAGAAGAAGAAGAAGGACCTATCTAAGGTCAAGTGCTTTGGTTGTCACGAGTTTGGCCACTATGTCAGTGATTGCCCAGAAAGGAAGAAGAATGAAAATAAGGGCAAGAAGCAGGTGGCAGCTTCAGCAAGTGCAGATGAGCTCTCTAGTAGATTGGAAGATGAGTTTGCACTCATAGCTTGTATGGTTAGCTCAACCTTACAAAGTGTTTGGTATATAGACAGTGGGGCGTCATTTCATATGACTAGAGTTAGAGAGTACTTCTCCAGTTACAAGGAGGAGAACACCAGTACCCAGATTTCTATGGGAAACTTGTCCAAACTCAACTCAGTTGGGAAAGGGACTGTTTAGTTTAAGAGGGAGAATGGGAAGATTATTCCCCTTCGTGATGTGTTGCATGTGCCAGGCTTAGGTATGAATCTGATTTTTGTATTTGTTCTTCAGGATAGAGGGTATAATGTACTTTTTAGAGGGACATAGGTGTTGATCAAGCACAAGGATTGGAAATCACCCGTATCTATTGGAGTTAGGAGCGGTCGCCTTTATAGACTGCAGTTTGATACTCCTAAGGCACTTATGAGCAGCAGTAACCCTAGAGATCTTGGAGAGCTATGGCATAGGAGAATGGGCCATATACATCATGGAGCACTTAAATTGCTTCGTGAGACAGTGATAGGTGTTCTTGAGGTGAGCACAGAGCACGATGATGTATGTAAGGGATGTGTGTTGGGGAAGTTTGCAAAAGCATCTTTTCCAAGGAGTGACACCAGATCTGAGGGTGTTCTTGATCTAGTACATTCAGATGTAGATGGACCAATGTCAATGAAGTCTCTAAGAGGATATGAGTACTATGTTACTTTTATTGATGATTTCTCCAGGAAGACCTGGATATACTTCTTGAAGACCAAGGATGAGGTTTTCAGTCGCTTCCAAGAGTTAAAAGCTCTTGTCAAGAACTTGACAAGAAGGAAGATTAAGGTTCTTCGGTTAGATAATGGAGGCGAGGACAAAGGAAATGAATTCCAGGAGTTATGTACCAGGGAACGAATCAAGAGAGAGTGGACGGTTCCTTACAATCCACAACCGAATGGAGTTGCTGAGAGGAAGAACCAGTCTATATCGGAGGCAGCAAGGGCTATGCTACATGACCAGGATATGCCCCACTACTTATGGGCAGAGGCATGTAGTACAACAGTGTACATACAGAATAGGGTTCCACATAAGGTACTAGGTAAGATGACACCAAAGGAGGCTTTCACAAGGAAGAAGCCAAATGTCAGTCACTTCAGGATATTTGGAAGTTTGGCATATTGCCATATTCCAGGTGATACACGTACAAAGTTAGACCAGACTGTAGAGAGAGGGTACTTTGTTGGGTACAGTGAAACCTCAGGCATATCAGATATTTATTCCAGGGACTAAGAGGATTATAGTCAGACGTGATGTCAAGTTCATGGAGGACAAGGCATTCAAGAGGTCTAGAGATTTGCCAGCAGAAGATCAGAGTGAGCAGCCGACAAAAGCTTCAGGGGTAGCTCAACCAAGTCAAGGGCAGCAAAGCTCAAGTACAGTGACTAGTACTAGCATAGACTTAGGTGGTGAGAGTTCGCAGAGTATGGAGCAACTGGTGCAGCAAGATATGCATCTAGAAGATATGGAGGTTGATATTTCATCCTCTATAGTTGGCAGCATGAACCGTGAGGTTCAACAAAGGGATACTTAAGAGTTTGTGGGAGCTCCTAGGAGGAGTACGAGAGAAAGGAGACAACCAGCCAAGTTCAATGACTATGTGGCTTTAGTCAACCAATTGGTAGACAGTGAGCCTTCCAGTTATCAAGAGGCTGCACAACATCAGGTGTGGCGAGATGCGATGGTTGAGGAATATACCTCAATAATGCAGAATGATGTGTGGGAGGTAGTGCCTAGACCAACAGATAGGGCAGTGGTTGGATCACACTGGATCTATAAGATCAAACACGGTGCAAATGGTAGCATCGAGAAATACAAGGCAAGGTTCGTGGCAAAGGGGTTCTCTCAGAAGGAGGGAATAGACTATGAGGAGACATTTGCTCATGTGGCCAAGTATACTTCTATACAAGTTGTGATCTCATTTGCAGCACAGATGGGATGGCAGATCCATCAAATGGATGTCAAGACAGCATTCCTCAATAGTGAGTTGAAGGAGGAGGTATACATAGAGCAACCAGAAGGCTTTGTAGCACACAGTAAAGAAACCCACGTGTGCAAATTGAAGAGAGATTTATATGGACTCAAGCAGGCTCCCAGAGCGTGGTATGAGCACATTGATACTTGCAAGAAATGGGCTTTGTGAAGAGTGAGGCAGATGCTAACCTCTACTACTTGGTGGTTGGGGGTGAGGTTCTCATTCTTGTTTTATATGTGGACGACTTGTTTCTAACAGGTTCACTAGGGCTCATAGAGGAGTGCAAGAGGGATCTTGCAATAGAGTTCGAGATGAAGGATTTGGGACTTATGCACTACTTTCTCGGCATTAAGGTGTGGTAGACAGATGAAGAAATTTTCCTTGGGCAAGGGAAATATTGCATTGAAATCTTGAAGAGATTCAGGATGGAGGATTGCAAAGCCATGTCTACACCCATGATCACGAATTGGAGGAAGGTAGATACATCTAAGGAGAATGAAGTAGATCCCAGCTTATACAAGCAGTTGATTGGTTCGCTCATGTATTTGGTCAACACTGGGCCAGATATAGCCTTTGCAGTTAACTCTCTTAGTCAGTTCATGGTGGAGCCAAAGAGAGTGCATTGGACAGCGGCAAAGCATGTGCTGCGATATTTGTGTGGTACAGTTGAGTACGGGATCAGATATATTCGAGGGGAAGGTATCAAGTTGATAGGGTGTACTGATGCAAATTGGGCAGGCAATGCAACAGACAAGAGAAGCACTTCAAGGTGTTGTTTCAATTTGGGATCAAGAGTTGTCTCTTGGTTCAGCAGGAAGCAGACGTTTGTGGCTTTGAGTTCTGCAGAAGCAGAATACATAACAACTAGCATGGCGACATGTGAAGCTATATGGCTTTGGAAGTTGCTAGTAGCCTTGTTTGATCAGAGGGTTGAGACTATTGTGATACATTGCAACAATCAAAGTTGTATCAAGTTGTCTAAGAATCCAGTGTTTCATGATAGGTCTAAACATATAGAAATTAGGTATCACTTCATCAGGGATTGTGTACAATGGGGGGTTGTTCAGCTACAATACATACCTACAGAGGAGCAAGTAGCAGACATTCTGACAAAGGCATTGGGGAAGGCAAAATTCATCTTCTTCAAAGATAAGTTAGGTGTCGTGCAGAACAGCTTCCTCGCTAAGAGGGAGTGTTAGTTTGTTAACTTTGGACAGCTATTTGTCTAGATGTGATTAATTAGTAAATAATTGTTTTACTAACTAATTAGTTAGAGTAGAGACAATTATTTGTTAATTAATTGACCACTTTTAGAAGCAACTAGAAACCAACTTGGTTAGAGTTGTTAAGTTGTTTTTAATCTCAACCATTGATAGAGAATCAATCTCGGTTGTTGGTTTACCAACGAGAGTAGTATAAAAGGAGGTCTAAGGGCATTTGGAAAACACATCTTGGAGAGCATTTGCAGTGTTAGCAAATGTGTTTGCAATGATAGCAAAGGCGCAGTGATAGCGCTGAGGATAGCAGTGGAGAAATATCAGCAGGAGGAATTGGGAGATTGTCTGAGTTTTGCTAGCGAGAGGCAAAGAATTTTGTATCTCTTAATTTGCTGAAGTTTAATATATTTCTCATCTGCAGTACTAGTTTTCCCTTCGGAGTTTTTCTAAGGACAATTGTCCGAAAATATTGTGTTCTTTGTGTTGCGTATTTCTTTCCATGTATTTTATTTGTGAAGTTGCAGTTGTGTTATTTTTCAATATTAGTTGTGAATTTATTTTTGACAGTTAAATAATCTTTATAAGATAGGAGATTAATAATCAATGACTACAATAGAATTTTCACAATGTTTACAGTTCATATTTGTGTGAAGCGTTTTTTATTAAGCCACGTAGACTAATACAGTTGAATTAAAGAATTTTTTACTAATGTAATTCTTTCTTGAGTTCTCTATTACACGGAATATTTTCTCTACCATCCGGCCCAAGCATGGGAAAGCAATGAATAACAGACCTCGTGAGGAATGTTCTTCAATGTGTACACAGCAATACAATCAAAATAAAAGTAAAGAATTTGTTATTCTTTGAAACAGAGCTTGATGTTCAAGAGACTAAAGGCTATAACTAAAATACAAGGTCCTCGCATGGAAAAAAAATTGTTTGCCACAACTACCTACTCTCATGTACATTGGAACACATCAGCTCAAATGACAATATATACACTCTACATCGAGTTTTACAATTTATAGATACATCACATTCAACACAATTACCCTCTTGTTTTTCGCATAAATTAAGGAGAAACTTTCTGCTAATATGTGGTATGGTGGTTAAAAATTAATCTATATAAACATAATTCACTATATAAAGATAGTAGTTTAAATCTATCATTCAATTAATTACGCTTGGAAGGAATTGAACCCACAGTGCTTCCATTTTGGTTATACACTTCAAAAACACCAAGAAAACCTCCAAACAGATACATGTGAATCCTCTCTCATTGGCCACAAGTGCCTGTACAATTTCACTAGCATTTCAAGGTTCCAACCAATGGCAAGATGAACCCTCACACAATAATTTGGAAATGATATGCCCAGTTTACAGTTTTGACCAGGAGCTAAAAAAATAACTGAACTTGTACAAAGCCACATGAAAATCACAATGAATTGATATTGCATCTATTTGAGTTGACGTGCACAGGAATCGATAGAGTCTTGCTCTCATTCACAATGAATGCAGAATAACACATGCAAGGCCAAACGAGGATCAAACCTTGACATCAAGTACAGGCAAGGAAAAACCCTTCACGAGATTCAGCTTGTATGGTAATTCCAAACCTAACCATTAGCCCCACTTTGGTGTGCTGTCCTTAAATTTTATTACAATGACCACATATAGAATGTGACTTTGGTGAATGGATCAGTAAACAGGTACTTGACTTCATTTTCTTTCCACATAGCGTGGCCTATACTGGGTTGCTGCCCATTGTATGTTGGCTTCCATATTAATTGATATGTAGAACTTATCACGCATAAATAGAAATAGTGATTGTCACTAATGAATTTGAAATGCTTCTCCACGCCTTTAACATAGGCTTCTTAATAGGAAGTGCCCGAGAGGCACATAAGGGAATTCATTAAAGGATGCAAATCCAAAGATGAATTGGTTTTCTTTATTTCACTTAGAAATATATAAATATATATATATATATATATCAATGTTCATCAATGATGTGAAGTACACCCACATAAGTAAACCTCAGATGAGACAGTATTTACAAAAAAACATGAAGTACAAATCAACATTGTGAAAGAACCCAACAAGGCCAAAAGAAAGGGGCCAGCCGATAACAAGACTCTCATCTGGTATAGAAAATTCTCGAGCATAATGACATGCTCAAGATATGCCAGAATCAGCATATTCCATCTTTCGTACAAGACAGGCGCTAAATCTACCCATCAATGCAAGAATCTTCAATCTTGACTGCCAGATCAAAATCCAGTTTATAAGATCATTTGCAAGCTAACTCATCGGAAGGTAACAGAAGGTGATGGGGTAGGAGTTCATGAGACTTCAATATAAAAATTCTTCATACACCAAATTTTTTCAGTGTATGCCACAGCTTTTTTCCATCTTCAGACATGTAGATCCTTTCCATCTAAATAAGCTCAACCCTCTGCTTTGTGTAACGTGTCAAGTGAAATTGTAAGGCTTCATATGAATCCAAATAATCAAAGCTGCAAACTTTTCAAAGTCAAACTTGCAACACCAGTCTCTGATTCTGGGAGAAACTCAACCATGAATGCACTCGTGAAATTCGAACAGGAGAAAATGAGGATGCCCATGTACCACCAAAACTCTCCTTAAATCTTGATCACATGAATCCTGGAATTTAATGACTGAAACATATCCAGATTAGAGAAATATCTGTACAATAGGTGATGAGTGAATTTTCACACAAATTTATCATTTATCTCCACTCTGGTACTCAAATTTGGAACTTAAATTCTTTATGAGATGAACCTGCACTCAGTACTTTCGTAATCTTGTAAGTTATTACTTCCAATGAAATTTCAAATATAATCACAAAAGAATCCATACCTAGAACATTAAAGATTGAAGATGCATTGAAACCTGAAGTTGGATGGATGCATGGATGGACAAGAGTCATAATGGGTTTACTTCCTCAAAGGACAATGTGTCCTTTCGAGGATGTGCCTCAAGCACACATACCATTATTTCATCTCCAACTTGAGACCCTGAATAGATCTCCACAGATCCTTGAATTCCTACCTGCAAAGAATAATTTTCAAAATTTCAGATACATATTTCCTATTACAACCATTACTCTAAAAAAGATAGGTTCAGAATGCCCAATAGGCTGTATCATGGTGTAAAGATGAACAGCAGGGCTAGTTGGGGAAGGAAGAGAGTGGGAGAAAAGTGGGATGAGTGGGAAAGGGAGGCAAAGAGGGAGAGAAACTGGAAGGAGAGAGATCAAGATGGGGGGCGGGGGCGGGGGCGGGCGAGAGAGAGAGAGAGAGAGAAACCTCGAGAAGAAGTAATGCTGCAATTTTATCTTTCACAAATCTAAGAATCAAAGCACGGTATCTCTTCCCATTAGCTTGCCTTCGGAGGTACTCCAAAAGCCAATAACGAACGCTATTGTTATATATCCTCCTAGAAATCCGTACTTGCATATTAATAGTAGGCATAATTCCCTCCAACTGAGTACTTGTGAAGAGGGGCATTTCTCCTCTCAACTGAGACTTCACCTGATATTAATTTGGTAACAGAAATCAAACAGATAATTAAGATTGATAGAAAATGGAAATGAAAATAACGATCATTCCATGTCAAAGATTAGACATGAATATATACTACACCTGATAGTGAGCAAGAAGATCAACATAGCGTCGAATTGGTGATGTGAACTGTACATATCCAGGGACACCCAAACTTCCATGAGGAATAGGCCTGCTGAAGCCCATTTCCACTCGACGCATTGACCTAACATAAGCTGAGCTTCGTGCAGGTCCCTCTGGTATATACGATAAGGAAGCAGCAGCTACACTACTTTGTGACTGTCCCCTATAAGGAAGAGGAATGCCATGCTCTCCCCCAAATTTTGCAATAGCTTCCCCACACATTATCATCATTTCTGAAACAAGTCTCATTGCCGGACATGTTTGATCATGAAGGTATAAGTTGATAATAGGCTCTGGATCATCTGGATTGGGAACTTTGACTCGTGCATCTATCATTGGTGTATCAATAGCTCCCTGTAATTTGCAGCAAAATGTATAAAGTAACACAAATGAAATGCATTGGACAAACAATATCTATTCAATCTGTTACATGCCTACTATGGATAAGGTGAAGGTTTAAAAAGACATTACTGTAGGTGAAAAATTATGGCATATGTTTTGGCATTAGTACATGTCATATACATCAAACCGAGTAGCATTCCATTTACACAACATTAACACAGCAAGTGAAACAAAAAATTGAATGCAATTACTCAGATTTAAATAGGAAAAACATGGGAAAATCTCAGCAAAACAAAAAATGTAGAGAGATATTATCATATTTGTCAATATAAAGGGAAAGACTCGTTATTTCATGCTAAAATATTGCACGTAGAAATAGAATCAAACATAAGGCAAAAAGAGAAATTGGTCAATGTTGCCAATTAAAGGTGTAAACTTCGTCTTGACCCTCAACTGTCATATTCTCAACTAGTCTCAAATTTTCAATCAAGTACAACTTACAACAAAACAAAACCTTAAAGCACAATTAGCTGACAAGGCTCCTATGCAACAAAATGCGAAGCTGATGCTCCAGTATCCTTGTTCACCTCCTTTCAATTATGGTCATAATCATCCAGTCACTCCGCAATATTGCCAAATCCTCATCATCAAATGATGACTCCTCATTCACTATGAACCATTTTGATTCTAGGTCAATCTCATCAAGAACGATTTTTTGATCCTGTTTAACACTAATTGATATTATTAAGGCACAAGTGCATGACTTATTAGTGTATGCATGAAATTGAAATCCATTTAGCTTTATATACTGAAATCTAATATAAGAAATAAAGTTAAAGTTAAGGGAGTATTTAAGAGCTAACGTGCTAATTTTTATCCTTAAATTTGATTGTTAAGTTGGAGATAAAAGTTGTGGCAAACAATACCCAAACATTCATCTATATAGTTTCATATAAAATAACTTGTTATGTAAGTGCTTCTAAATTAACTTCTTATGTGTTGTTAATATGTTTGTACCCAACTATGTCTTAATCACTGTTCAGCTAAATTGGTGATTTCTATCCTCAATTTTGCTCAAGTCTGAGATAGAAAGTTGTGGTGAACAACATCAAATCATCCATCCAGGTAGTTCATTTAAATTACTTTCTTATGCATTGCTACTATGTTTGTCCCTGACTATATTAATCATGTTTCAACTTGTCAGAAGTTGATTGGAATTGGCTGTCACTGGTTGTCAACAGGTGTCGTTGCCAACTAATATAAATATGCTTCTCATAGTCAAGGAAAGCAGTCTAATTGCATTCACAATCCTTTCTAGTCTACAATTCATTAGACAAGCACTAAGAATAAATCCATCAATGTTCTTCATATGCAATTTATTGGAATGTTTTGTTATACTTTATTTATATTTCAGTTAGTAGTATTATAATTTGGTAGCAAACATTTGGCACCTTCTAACATTAATTAGCATCGACCAATACCTATTGATGACTACCCTAGAGACCAGCAAAATTCATGCCATTAAGCCCAAACAAAGGCAAGAGTAAATAAAGGCATAGTCTAGGGGAGAACGATTTAGTTAAATGATCCCTCTGATTGGTGGAACAAGAACAAAGGAGGCTGCAAAACGGCCAACTTCAGAAATCCACCAATACAATTACACTAAGTTACCTGATGGGCACCCTTCTAGTGCGCATCGGATCCAGATGCGCTCTAGTTCGAATGCATGCTCTGGATGCAGTTCGGGTGTGCACAGGATGTGCATCCTGGACTGTGGATGCGCAACTAGCACATCTGGGTGCATCCACAACCCAGATGCGCACCCTATGTGCATTCGATGTATGCACGGGCACATCGACGGGCTAGTCACTTTTGTGACTTTAAAAACTCATTAAAAAGTGTTCTTTGGCTCTCTTTTTTATCAAAACCCTAAGATGGCCCTTTATGAGGCCATTCAACCTAAAAACATATCATTTTGTTCGCTCTTTTGCTCTCAACTCATTTTGTCTCCATTTTGGCATTTTGAAGGGTAGGTGGTTTTTTTTAAGGGGATTGTTTGTGGACCTAAAACAGCTCTTTATGAGGCCACCCAATGATGTGCGCCATGGAGGTCTATGTGGTCTTGGCAGTGGGGGCTGCCCTAGGACCCTACAAAGGGCAATACCCTGAGACCCCACGAGGGGCATTGCCCCTCAACCCTGTTGGAGGTGCTGCTCCCAAACACCCACAAGGGACACTGCCCCTTGACCCCGCTAGGGGCGTTGGCCCCAAACCCCCACAAAGGGTGCTGCCCTTTGACCACGTTGGGGGTGTTGCCCCCAAACCCCCATTTGATTTTTGAGGTACACTACAACTTTGAGTTTGCGTAGTATGTGTATTTGATGATGTTATTGTGTAAGGTGGCATTTAATATTTATCTTTGGCATTTGGCATTGATCAATGACGAAGTATCATATTATCAAATGATTTAGTTTTACTTTGTAAATTCTTTAATTGTTTTGTATACACACACACACATACCCAAACATACCCAAACCCCCCAAAAAATTTGCACGTACCCACATACCGGGTTCTCGTACCTGTACCCGTATTGGAACCGGCAACTTAGCAATTACATTGTCAAAACTGAAGTAGAAGTCAAAGTCAAATCGTAATTTAGAGCCATGGTTGAAAATAAAGACACAAGCATATCCAACCATATACAAACATCCCAAAGTAGACAAAGGAAGAGTGGATCAAAGTTGCCAGGGAACTCCCTTGTTTACTCCCTATAGGATTATTTGTTTTACACAGAGTAAACAGGAAGATTCATACAAGAACATAATAATCCAGAATAACCATGATGCACATAACGTTGGCAGAATGATATACTTTTATTCCATGTAATGTCATACCAAAAAGTAACATATTCTTGGTGTTAGTTTACATATACAAAGCACCAAATGGTTAGTTGAGCATACCAACCCTTGGTTCCTACAATTGCCCGAGAACCAAATCTACTTACATTGCCATGACTAACCAAAACATAAAGTATTATTCCTAATGACTAGACTACAGCTACCATCCCTCTTCTTGAAGAAGGGTGCAGTGATCTTTGCAATTGGAGGAAGAAACAACAAAATCTCCAAAGTTGATTTAGAACCCTATGGATGAGAGAACTCTTTTTGGTGAAGCAAAGTCTAAGGACTTCTTGGGAGACGAAGCTGGAAGCACACAAAAGCAATCTCCAAGGCATCAAATATTTTCATTGAACAAGGAACCCAAGCATAACAAAGGGTTGGAGTAAAAAGAAGAAAATTTGGGGTGATACCACTAGCATCTAAATCATCAAAGTCTTTGGATGAGTCGAGGGTCTAGAATTGTTTGGAAGAGCTAAAGAAGCAAACGATTGTCTCAACCAAAGGTTTTTGAGAAGGCTCCAAACACTACAGCCACATCAAACAATGGTGCCAATCCAAATGTCAAAGGGAAAAAGTTGTTGGAGTTCAACAAAGATGAATGTAAATACCTTGCAAGGCACTATAGGATGTATTACTACATGGACTAGAAATGGGCAAACAAACCATTAACATTGGTTGAGACATTCCCTAGCCACACTACAGGGACTGGCAATTGATTGGTATACCAATAATCCAGATACTAATAAATTCATAGGGGATAGACAAAGGAATGCATCTGAACAAGTGTTCAGACATTTGAGAGATGACGACAAGATTATCACCAAAATTTATAATACTATTACCATTTCAATTTGTCCTTTTCAAGACAACTTAAACTGTAATAGTATGTGAGGAAATCCTCTCTTCAAATTTGTAGGGAAAGCTCCTTTATTTAAAATACTACTAAAATCTAAACAATAAATAAGTTTGCTACTTATATACACTGTACAATTTTATCACCTAGGAGTTTCTCATGAAAATAAAATGCTAGAAAGCAAACTAGACCTATACTTTTTTTATCTCAAAGGTTAGAGCTCAAGACTTGAAAAGTTCTTTATCTCACCACGGGGATTTTTTGTTATGCAACTAAACAATAATGTAATCTGGAAATAAATATTTTTTCACTGGTGAAAACAGAGACCAACGAATTGATGTTAACAAGATTGATTGAACATGTGAAATATTCTACTAAAAATTTGAAATGTAGTGTCAAATTAAATGCAATAATTCCTTAGAAGCATGCATAGCTATTGAAAAAAAAAGTGTCACACAAAGTTGAAAATAAATCTTCTTATTATTGTCTTATCTAAACTGTGTGCTCAAGGCACACACTTATAAGCTCGTTGGAGGCAGCTTTTAGGATCAAATAATAAAAAAATAATCCCAATAAAGCCCCACATTGAAGCAACGGTATCTCTATCCACTACAACTAAGAGGTAAAACACTTAAATAGCCTAAAATAGGCTCTTTCCTTCTTTAAATCTGCATTCTTAAGGTGGTCTTGCTTTGCATGATATTTTCTTTAATCCTTCACTTAGGAATTGGAAATTTGAATGTTTACTGAGGTAGGAAGGCAGATTTTTTGGGTGGCAATGCCACTCAAAAAAGCATGCCACCATATAATTTATGGCTTTCACTTAAACTTGGCACTATTTTCCTTTGGTTGTGCACTTACAAACCAATGCCAATGAGGATGAAGTTGTTGGGAGCTAGTAAAGGCACACCATTTTATGTTATTTAACTCACTTAAATGATCGGCATGATTTCATAAGGCTTTCACCACTTTGCAGGTTATTGGGTGAAATTCTTATGTGGCAGTGCCATGGTGCCACACCAAATAAGCTTTTTCCTCCCAGGGATGACTTTCTTATCCTTGTGCTAGTCTTCAAGTTGAAATTTTGGTACTATGGTTTCATCATTTAAAAGTGCAATTTCTTCTATTTCCTTTCACTTGCATGCCAGTTGCATTTTCTCCACCCTATTGCATTTTGTTCGTGGTTGCAACGTCCCCTTCCTAAGAACTGATAGGTTGGTGATCATTAGCCTATTCAGCAAGTCCCGTAGGCTAATGAGTTAAGAGTTACAAAACTCTTGGAATGTGGTCACCATTCTGTCTAACTAATCTTGCATTGTCAACATTATTTTGAGCTTAGATTTTAAATGATGACACTTTTTTGCAATGTAACACCGGCGCTAGGGTACTCCGAGACACCGGGATGAGTTTCCAGGACAGGGGGACAAAGGGCCTCAATTTCGAGACAGCGGGGGACGTGTTGTATACTATACATATAGAACTTGAAATTCTAGTTATGAAATGATGTTTCAGTGTAACATACCAAATTGAAATACTTGAACATAGCAAAATTGCAACATGAACCAGAACCATTGAACATTCAACATAGTAACATAGTAGATACCCAATATTAACATTCCAAAATCAAAATTCAAATAGAAATTCAAGTACGCATCGCGGTGGCGGCATGGTTGCGGAATGGCGGAGGTGGGGGTACTCGAGTACTCCAAGTACCCGGTGCGGGAATGTTCCGGGGACGGGTACTTCAAGGTTTTGGAAAGGGTGCGAGTCCCTAGGTTTCACTACTTTTTTGGACGAATTTCAGACAAATTGTCTAGTTTCACTACATTTAGTAAGTGACAATTTGAACACCAACTTGGTTAGTTGCCAATAATACTAAATTAGGATAGTCGGTGATTGCATTAAATAATGTTATTTTGGCAACTGTGTTCGGAGATTAATACATTTAACATTTTAAAAGTATTAAAGTTAAATTAAATACTTAAATGTTATTTAATTTAACACAATGACTTTTTTGTTTGGCACCTAGGGTATATAAGTTATAGTTTAAAACATTTAATACTGTGACCTTCTAGAGGTGGGCGCCAACATGGGAGAAATAAGGGGGTGCCTTTTAATTAAATGAAATATTTGATATCCCTACCCCGATGTGGGATTTAGAGGAAGATATATACCCTTTCTTGAGCTTAATTTTGGCATTCATGTTTAGAGATTTTGATATCAGGGTTTTGTTGGTTTCGACTTGGTTCAACCACTAGCTTTGTGAGGATGAAAACCTTTGCAGAGAACATTTGCTTTGTTGATGAAAGATCTTACCAGCAAATTGATTGGAGGTTTCATTCAAAGACTACATCTGAGCTTCATTGTTTGAGAATTCAGATTGCGACCTCATTTCTTGTAATGTCCCCACTTGGGATCTATCTTTAGTTTAATCCTTAAAACAATAATTCCATCTTAAGATGAAAGAGAAACATTTATAAATATAATTTTATAGCAAATAAGACATTTCATTACATTAATTCTTAAAAATAAATAAACTTACCTAGATTTACAACCAAGATATATATAGTTGAAGGGATTCATCTGATGGGGGCATCGATGAATTGATCCTTAGCTTTTCTTGTACTCCATGCTCCGTTTGTAGCTCATGGGTAGAATGTTGGCTAGTGTTACTAGTGAAAACTCCTTCACAGTGAAAGTCTTGTATCATATGCTTGCACTACTGTCTATATATCACACACCAATATAATGATTTTAATTAAGGAAGAAACTCCCGAAAGATATAATAACACTAATATTGAATTCAATGTCACCCCACACCCCTTCACCGTATGCCAAACTCCTCTGGATAGATACAGCCAGTTCAGTTGATCATACAGATTGGACTTTCATTTCCCTTATATAGTTAGCTTCAAAATGCAATACAAAATCAGAAGATTATTTCAGACATTCCAAAAATCTATTGATTGCAAGTGTCACTCCCAATGCAAGCAACTTCTAGGAAATACTCCATTCATTAATGCAGTTTGGTTGATAAGATCATAGACATCCTTACTCTCTCACATTTGGTGCACTTATGTCTTACAAATATACTTCACACTACTCAAACCCGCTAGCAAGACTTATCACATATTCTTTAGGATGTGTAGTGACTGGAATAAAGCAACATCTCCAACTCATTCTGTGAATGATATCTACGTTCACTGTTGTTAGTATTCACCAATGCTTCCATTTATCTATCCAAAACTTTGTTCCCTCTCATACTCCCGTTGTTGTCTGCCCATTTATATCCTTTGTATCTCCTCTCTAGGGCGTCGTGATAAATAGATAAATAGCTCGCTAATACAAAAGTTTACAAAGACCAGAGAGGCTATACACGATGATCTATAGCACCTTCATGAATCCAATATAATGGAATATTTGTCATCATAGCAGATAACATAAGAAATGAATATGATTTATAATGTCTTCCAGGATGTCGGAAAAAATATTTGGGTCTATACATTATGGAATCAGTTTCTCACGATACAATGCCCCTGAGACAAGCAGTGTTCTCATAAAATCGCAACCTCTAGAGATAAAGTTTATTGCCCGAGGAGTTTCAGATTTTGTGTTTTGTCCTTAATGTTCACAATATAATAATGTGGGGATATGAATTACTTCAGTTTGATATATTCCCTTCATACCAATTATATATTCTTATTCCCCATTCCCTCTATTTCCATAATGAGTTAAATGCATTACATAATTATAAACAAGATGTTTCCTTTCTTGAGTGCCCATTAGGCACGTCATGGCTCCCATGGATGTGCTGACTTTGTAAGTAATCCAACTTGCAACCACTGATCCCATCTACTGCAAATGGAAAATACCCATCCCACAAAGGATGGTATGATAAGCCAATCCATACCGATACATCATCAAGTCCTCCAGATGTGGATCAAAAGAAAAATGATGAGCACTCCTCACTATGTAGTTACGGTAGAAGCTCCAACCTCCGTCAATGGCTCATCACTGACAACTCTGCAATCAAGAGATGGCTCCAATCCCTGACCTTGAATAGTTGATTGGGCAGGGCCTCTTGTAACCCTTTCTGCAAACCCAACCATAAGATCTCTATGAGGAAGCATTGTAGTCAGAGTATCTACAATTGCTCCCACCAAATGTTGAATGTTGCGAGAACCTCAGACAAGAGTATCCTTAGTGACTCCAAACGGTCACTCCTGAAACTCCAAACTCTCAAGGAGGTACTCAATAAACGAATCCGTGTAGTAAATGTTGGAATAATGTGCAAATATGTGCTAATGAGATGTTTTGTCACATATTTGAGAGGTGTTGTCATTGCTGTCAACATATTTCTTTGTCTATGGCAGTGTTCTTGTGATGTTTAGTGAGTTGTTTGGTTCGGTGTGTTGTGTATATTGAAGATCAAAATCGGCAAATGTATGAGTTGTGTAGAGCGTTTTCTATAGTTGATTCAATTCAACTTATAGAGGTTTGCATGAAGATTTGAGTAAGTTATGGGTTTTTGTGTTGAGACTGGTATTTTGGATGTTCAGTGGTGACAGTATGACAGTATTTGGATCAGTAGTGCTTCGGATTGCAATATTTTCATATGTGGATCTGTGTAGCATGTTTGGGACATTGATGTGTGTCCTCAACTCTATGGGTTCGTGATTTAGAAGTTGGCAAGCTATTTTTCTTGGATGACAGTGGTTACTATTGGTGTTCAGAGGTTCGGTATGAATCTATGATGATGTTGATGATTCCAATGGTTAGAGTTGATGTGGATGTGCTTATGGTGTTTTATGATGCTTATAGATGTTTCTAGATCGTGCTCTTGTTGTGTTGCTGGTTCGCATTGATCGTGGTGCTCACATTTGGTGATTTTTGGTTTGTGAGTTAATGTTCTTCATGTTCTTGGCCGACTTGGTGATGTAGCATGTTGTGGATGTTCAAGGCATGATTTTTGGATGCTTAGCATGTTTGAAGATGGTGTTAATGGTATGAGCTATGTCTTAGCCAACATTATTTGGTTCGCATTAAATATTTGTAATTGAGTGATTATATTTTTAATATTTAGGTGGAGAGAGTTTAGTCGACCTTGTTAATTTCTTCAAGTTTGATGAGATGTATAAATGTAATTGTACTCATGTGTGGATGGTGTCTGTGCAAGAGTGTGGATGTGTGAATATTGATTATATCATTTGAAGGCAAAGATTTGGTGTGGAAAAGAAAGTTGTAATTGTGCTTCAATGGAATTGTTCCAGGCATGTTGAAGATGTTATTATCCAATTCATGACCTGTAGGTTGTTGTCCATGTATCTATAAGGCAGTGAGCCTTCCCTTTTGTATTTGAGTAGTGAGCTTTAGGCAATGTACCTAAATGCATGTGCAATCCCATTGTAATACTCCTAACAGGGTATAGTGCTTTTAATAGAGTACATCATCTTGTGGGTTCATCCCCACCGTGGCTTTTCCCCTAACCGGATTTCCACACAAAAAAAAGTTCTTGGTGTGTTGTGGATTTGTGCTTCATTGTTCATTTATCAGATCTGAAGTTTAAAGTTAAAGTTTTGTTAATCTATTAAATTTGTGGAGTTTTGGTCACAACTGATTCACCCCCTCACCCCCTCTCAGTTGTGTGTTGCCATATTTCCATCAATAAAAACAATGAGGGAAAATCACCTTGTTCTTCTGCAATCCTCAACTAATCACTCTGACTCTACGACACAACAAGCCGACATCTAAAATCAGCTGCATGGGATGAAGTAACAGATTTGCTTCCAGGGGAGGGAAACAAATCTCCATGAGAGTCATATTCCCAACCGGACGACACTCTACGAGTCCCCTATGAAGATGATGGAGTAGCATCATGTACTAAAACACAACTCTCTCGAGGATCCACCACTGCCACACAAGAGCTATCAGTAATCTTACCTGCATCATCTACCATAGTACTAACCTAGGGAGAACCTAATGCAAAAAATGGTCCTCTACTGCTCTTAACCAAAATACTCATCCCATCTGAGACTACTGCACCTGTATCAGCAATGGATGTAGCCACATCCTCACTACAACCCATAGATATATGATTATCACCAACTGCCACTATAAAAGACTATACTGTATATGTAGCTAGTGAAGATTGTGCCAAACTCAACTCCACGATAAGCTCTTCTAACAGTGATTGTGACTCTTGAAGGGCCAATTGGGTGCTCTCCAATGATTCTGTGGTCACCTCAAGCTCATGAGTGAGCTCGCCAACCTCCTCTTCCTTCCCCTTCAGTGCTTCGTAGCAAATACAATCCCACTCGAGAAGAAAGTCCCTATCTTCAACTAGCTGTAAGTAATTATGTTTCATTATCCCAATGGCTTCTCATAGTGAATAGAACTCTACAAGGGAAAGGCCACTATCACCATGCTCATCTAACATAGGAGTACCCCAAGCAAACGTAGCTAACATCTGACAAGCAACATCAAAGTGCTCTATGGTTGTGGCAATCATGTTGTCATGTCCCTCTATTTGGGGCAATATCCCCCTCTGGTTTTGTAGAATATCTAAAAAGACAAAATAATAATAAAATTCAAGAAAACAATATAATTTATAATAATATATTAATTAATATAAAAATTGAAATAATATAATATATAATACAATAATAATATTGAATATATAATCAAAATATAAAAGTTGATATATCCAATTGTAATATTATTATAATATAATATAATACTATATTATATTATATTTTGTAATAAATATATATAATAATAAATTGTTACCATATGGTAATGATCTATTATCTACAATAGATAATAACAATAATAATCTACAGTTATAATAATAATAAGTTACAGTTATAATAATAGCATAGTCATGAACCAATGACTATGATTAAAGGTCGTGACCCATAATCCCAAATCTCCGTATAAATGGAGTATAGAAACTAAGGAAAACAAGGGGAAGAGCAGAACATTATAAGACATTGTATATATCAAATAAAATGGATCAAAGAAAAAATATAGAAGGATCGTCAATACGTCTGTTACTGGTCATACAGAATGTAAAGGCATCGATGTTTGCAAAAGACAATCACACTCAAGAAAGACGTCTACATATCGTTACCACCTAACCAGGAGGAGAAAAGAACGAACAGATGGGAATCACCAATCAATCACCAGCCAAGCAAGCACGAACAACAGGAGTAGCAATTATTAGCATGCGATAGACTTCCAAATATTGTAATGAGAATATTGGGGAATCGTAGTGGTGCCCCACATCAAGAATTATGCAGTGAACCAAATCATCCGACTACCAAGATGGTAAAGTGTAAATAATTCAACTTGCCGTCGTAGATGTCCAGGGGAATTCCAAGCAGCTACGGGGGATAATAGAGAAAAAGGCAACTCTATGATTACAAGAGCGGGTGGAGAGTGACATGAGAAGTGTATTTGAGCAAGTATATAAACATTGAAGAAAAATAAAATATAAAAGGAGAGTTGAAGTAAAATGAAGACATAATAGTGCAGATTTAATGAAAAAGGGTCTTGAAAAGGAGTAATATATCTCCATCATATATATACATAATGAGGTGATGAGAAACATGGATGATCGTCTCTAGAAGAGAAGATAAATGAAATTAATGTATACAGATTTACATGGAGAATGTGCCAAATTTATTGGTAAAGTTTCAAATGAAACATCAAACAGATTTATGGAAATTTTAATTACAGACTTGTGGATATAAAGCGCCAAAGAGCTAATTTCATTGCAACCGGGATTCATCATCCACAAATTGTTGTTAAATGATGCTTTGCAAACAAAATAGTTGTTCATTGTATTTTGGAGTCCATTTCAAGACCTGTGTGATTGACATTATTGGCGATCGGTACAATCAGAAATTTAATCATCCAAGAGTATAGTATTGTGGAAGAAACAGTGAATTATAAATTAGTAAGGTCACCACTATGGATTAAGAATAGTTGTTACCAAGGCAATGACTTCATTCTCAAGAATGGGATTAAGTTAAGGAGAAGACATCATATTAAAAGAGATTAAAATTATACTCAACTATATAAACGAAATCTTTTAGACCATATCCCAGAATGCAAGATGTAATTAATAAGGGTCGTTGTCTCCATCATATGTAATTAAAGGACTGACCGAGGGACATTACAATGGTATCAGAGCATGATCTTGCCATCCTGTAGGGTGAAGATAAAAGCATGGATCCACATAAAAGAACAAAGATTGATCAGGTAAAGAATCAAGGAACAGGTACGCACCATTGAATATGATGATTAAAATAATTTCTCATCCACCCATTATTTGAATGAACTTATCAATCAATACAAAATAGATATACAAATGATTAATGTTAATAAAATTGACATAATTTAGGAGAATTATCTTAATCACGTGATGAATTATCAATCTTACCCCATCACAGTTGGAGGCGGGACCAGGTAGGTAAGAGGGTAGGGTTGATGGCTAAGGCAAGAGGGATAGATTCCACTCTTGGGCTTAGACTAATCGAGTCAAGAGACCCCACTACAACATCCCGACATTCCTTTGTGATGGAAAATAAATTTATCCCATCATGTTGGAAGGAGGACCAGGTAGGTAAGAGGGTAGGGCTGATGGCTAAGGCAAGAGGGATCACTCTTGGGCTTAAACCAATCGAGTCAAGGGACCCCGCTACAACGTCCTTACATTCCTTTGTGATGAGGAAAATCTAATAATAAAGTCACCCCATCATAGTGGGAGGGAGGAGAGTAGGTAAGAGGGTAGACTGGAAGCTTAGCCTTACCGAGTCAAGACCCCACTATGTCTGCCTTCACATTCCCTTATGGTGTAAAATATGAATTCCATCATCACCTTAACTCAAAGTGCTTAAAGAAAAGACCTCTCATCATAGTGGGAGGAAGGAGAGTAGGTAAGAGGGTAGGCCGGTAGCATAGGCTCACCGAGTCAAGACCCCACTATGTCTGCCTTAACCATCCCTTATGATGTAAGATGCAAGAAGAAGATATGATTAGAGGAGGAAAGTAACCACTCAAGTTTCCTTGTCCAACTCTAAGATGACCTGTCCGTAAGGAAGGCATGGTTAGGGAAGGAAAGTAACTATTAAGGGTTTCCTTGTCCACTCTAGTATGACGTGTTTCTACAAACCATGAATGAAATGTCAAATCTCTAAACTCAATAAAGTAACAATGGTCTAAGTTATTTCTAAACTTGATCTATGTCTATAGGATCTCTAAATAATGTTCTCTAATGTTTTTAGGCTTGTAATTATATACAGCCAATAATATTAACCTTAAGTTGCCCAACCAAATGATGAGGACTCTGAACCCAATGACTCCTATGCAAGTGTTCTGACCCAAAATCTGCACTGTGATATGAGGTTGTATCAACATCACTCACCTCATGATTAGTGGCAACTTGTGTGCTATCATCAGTGCTCACATAAAGATCCAATGTACTGTTGCTAAGCACCTCATCGGAGGGCTTAACTGGCAGGGTAGAAGCAGTTGATATGACAGTATCTTCACACACTTCCATTTCCAAGGTAACTACATGTCCATCCAACTCACAATCTTCGGATTCCATGTCAACATATGAACCTTCTAGTTTGTTTCTAAGGTCTGATCTGAAAAATTAGACTCGCAATGACATGAATCCACATTACACATTGCACCATTAGTACCCAAATCTCGGGTACCTTCATGTGACAACTAAATAGAAGCATCTTGCACGTGTAGTCACTGTTGTCTCATGCTGATGCAAAATTTCATCACTGTTGTCATGTAGATCAGAACTGTTATGGGTCAATATTTCCATGCAATCTTCATTCAAGATCACCCCCACAACACTTTCTGAACTTGTCGTGACTTTCAAATCATCATTACACTCAAGTGGAAGACTGTTGTCATAAAGATCAGACTTATTATCATGACTGATAACAACTTCTAGAACACTAAAAGCACCAACATTCTCTTCGAATTTCACCCTCTCTTCCTTTTCTTTTGTACTGATACGGTTATTTGCATTAGTGTTTTCTTTCATTTTCTTTGCAAACAAAGGATCCAAAATTTGTAGATGTTGTAGAAGCCTTATTAAATTCTTATCATAGTTTTGAAAGGCCTGCATGAGCTCTGGCATGAGTTCATGTATAGAATTCATTTTACCTATACTAAAACAAAAAACAAGAGTGCTGGTTACTCCAATATCAACTGTGGGAGCTCAATGATTCTCAACCCGAACAGGATGGCAGGAAACCACTCTGATACCACTGTAGCATCCCTTGCCAATTTTGACCTCAAAATGCTGATTAGAGGCTCAAGGAATATCATCCAACACTTGGCATACCTTTTTACTTGTTGTTTCAATGTTTTAGTTTGATAATGATTGCTTGAAATGAAATCAATTGTGATTTAAATGCTTTCATATGGTTACTTAGATGTCTAGGCAGAGAACCACAATGCAAATACAATTCCTTTTGTCTTTTGAATGCATATAGGTGACTCACACAATGTAAATATGCACCTACAGCAGCTAGACATTAATTCAAACTGTTGGCATGCAAACTAAATACGAGAGAGACAACTCATGACATTCAAACTCCTCGGAATTTTAATGAATTGATGATGAATATGCATCTACATCACCATGGCATTTTAACAAACACTTAGTGTGCAACTAGAAATTATGTGGCAGCAGCATAATGAAGTATTTTATTGATAATTCTCACACCAAATAGCTACAAAGATATAGCATGTAATTCCCAGAACTTATGACAGCAAAATTAGAGAATGTGGTATGTAAATGTCTGTTGCAAATGGTCTTCACTCTACAACATATATAATCTGCCAATTTAACACATCCCTACTGTAGTTGTATATAATTTGCCAATTAAATGCTTGATTTCCTGATGTATAATGGCAGACAATATGAATCTCCAAGTCTGTTGTAGATATACCTTCCAATCCTTCAAACCCTAGATGAAATCTTCCACCTGTTAGTACAAATTGGACTCCTAGATGAAGCCCACAAACTTAGCAATAATTCGGTTGGTCCTTTACAACCTCAAAACTGCAAACCATTGAAGAGTTTCCATTCTCCAATGAAGATAATGGCTGAAACTTGAAACTCAAGCTCCAAACCCCAATCTTCACCATAAACAAAGTCAAATTCATCCAAGCATATGAGGTTCGATTCTTCTATTGGCCTTTTATGTATTTCCCATGAAGTTCAAAACTCACGAGACTTCACTTTTAAGCCACATTAAAACACTTATAATATTTTCTTTTGTTGTAAGTTGACCATATGGAATTAAATTAGTTATTCCTTGGTTTTGGTGCCCCAATATAATGGCATATTTAATGCTCATTAATTAACACTTTGGCCCCACTTTATAATTTGAAGTTATAATATTAAACCGCCTTTAATTATAAAGTCACATGAAGTCAATATAATATTACCTTAAAATAAATATTTATTATTAAAGTAACGCTTTAATAATAACTAAATGTCATAACTCCATTAATAACCATTACTTAATGATTCTAACTTCATCAATGGCTAACCCACTGCTCTCACTGTCAATCTGGATGTCTTACTAAAAATAGTAAGGGTCCCTCTCTAACATCCACTAACTTACTATAAATAGTAAGTCCCTCTAAACAGAACCAAAAACCTTTGAATATCAATGCCTTAGAAAGAATGAAAGATCTGGTGAGATAAACACTTACAAAGGCCACCTGAAGAGCTCCAAAACTCCCAAACTGGACCCTCCAATCCACCATACTAGCCTACGTGGGTCAAAATAATAGGTTAATTCCACAAACTCCAATGCTCACAAAAATGGGGACATTACACATTTTGACACCAAGTCCCAAAGAAGTTACTCTACACAACTTTCTAGCTCGTAACTCCTTCCTGATCTCAATTCCCAATATTTGGGGAGAGACCATAATCAAGTACTTAGCTCTCTAGGGAGGGACCTCTTCGGGCTCCAGTTGCCTTTATGGCCATCCTAGAACAGTCCTCAAACTATTTCACCATCTCATTACCTCTTATCTTTCCCTAAGGCCTTAAGGATATCCAATACTTTGGTGCATCCATCTTTATCATACATGGGAGAGACTTTGTTTCTTCCCAGGCCTTATGGATAACCTATACTTTGGTGTATCCATCCTTATAATCCTTGGGAAAGACTTTATCTCTTCCCAAGCCTTTTGAGATGAGATCTCTGCCTTGTAGTAGGGTGCCCTTAACAGTCCTTCCTTAATCACAGTGTAATAGGGTGCTCTAATACTAGTTCTCCCTTGACTGGCACTTCAATAGGTTGCCCATAGCAATTCTCCCTTAACTACTTCTGCAATAGGGTGCCCTTAGCAATTCTCCCTTAATCACAATGCAGTAGGATGCCCTTATAGCAGTTCTCCCTTAACTGATGTTGCAATAGGGAGCCCTTAGCGGTTCTGATGCAGAGGCAACAATCCACAAAACACTTCACAAAGGGTACTTCTTAAAATCTTCCCCAATTGACTATAAAACCGTCAAGGTACACTAGGTTCCCAAGTAAGAACACTCCACCCAAGGACTCAAATTGTGTCCCAAATTCAAATCAACTTAACCAATGCCTTCTAGGGTCTTAACACATCCTAATGAACTTGACTCAATTGAATTCCAACACCAAAACAACTGGTTTGCTCTCAAAACCCAAACTAGGTACTCAACCAAGCCTAATCCCTTAACTAGGTCTCCAAAACCTGAATTTTGCCCTTTTCTTCAAACTTTTCCAAAACAACCCACAAACGAATGACTGATTCAAATACCCTTTTGGATGTTACACAACATATGTGAAATTGGGATATGACTATTTTGGACAATATGTACGAACTAATGCTGATCACCACTAAATTAGGCCTAATTAGGCCACTTTTACAAAGCAAGTACCATTTAGACTTAAGATCCAGTCCTCAAGCTTTGTGCAGTATCTTGTTTTGACTCCAAACCAAGGATTATGGCACTATTTTGATCAGACTCAATCATTTGATGGGTTAACCCACAAACCCTCCTAGTTAAACCCTCAAAACGAGGGCCTCCTCAAATCCACCTATCCAATCACTTCCAAACTCAACAAAGGGTCATTTCACCTTGTCCTCAACATAACCAAACATAATCAATCAGAAAACTATGCCCTCATGTGGACAGTTCACTCAAACCAATACCCATGCCTTCATTCCATGCACCTTTCACACTCCAGTTTGCACATATCTAGGAAGATTACCCATAAACTCCTTCACAACTGCACCAAGAATGTTGGTAGCATTATAATACAATCATTAGAGGTCCATTCCACAAGAAACAGAAGGTACATAAAGTGGAATGGCCTCAAATCATTTGAAATTTCACAAAACTAATTAGGAACTTCAATGTTGTCTTCAAGATAGTCACAAAATCAGAGACCAAAAACCCTATAAATGTAATCAAATGGATTTGGAAGGCATCAAATAACAGTATTACAACATTTGCCATAGTAACAAGAATCGCGTGAATCGCAGATTTGGCGATTCAATTCGGGCTTCCCGATGTTTTTTGAATAGTTGAACCAGATCGGCGATTTCATCGCCATGAATTGCATGAATCGCCGATTCAGCGATTCATCCAAAAAATCACCAAAATCGCCAACATGAATCACGAAAAATCGGCCTACGCAGCTTCATAAAAAGTCAAGTCAATTTTTTTAAAAAAACACATTTTTTTAATGCTTTTTTTGCCTTTCCTCTTTGTTTTAACCCTAAAGGGCCTTCTAATTGTTTAGCATGAGTAGAAGAGAGGAAAAGAAGAAGGGAAGAATTGCATCTTTGATGAGTATGGTTTTTGGAAACTTGCTAAAGAAGTCCTTGAGGTAAATTTCTTACAATTTAACATTTGGAATTTATTATTTAATTGTTTAATGATTTAGTTTTACTTTTATTTTTATATTTAAGTTTTGACTCGAATGTTTTTTTTACATTATATGCAGGTCATTGAGCCCCTCGTATCTCTCCTAGAAACTGTTGATGGGGAGAAGCCCTCTATGGGCCACATATATGAACGCATGGATAGGCCCAAGGAGGCCATTAGAGCCCAGTTTGCAGGAGTGCAGGAGAAGTATGCCCCTATTTGGGAGATCATTGATAGGAGATGGCAGAATCAGCTCCACTGACCCATCCATGCAGCAGCTTATTATCTGAATCTAGCATTTCATTTCCGTCTTGACTTCAAGGCAGATGAGGAGGTTCTCACCGGCCTATATACAGTGATCCAGAGGTTGAGTAGTGATGAGGACAGCGCAGCTGCAACCATTGAGCTAGACAAATTCAATAATAAAAAAGGGCCAATTTTCTCTAGCAGGATGGCCATAGATGCTCGGACAACAATACAACCAGGTAAAAATAATATATTCTTGAATCTTAAGTTTATGGCTTATAAGTTGTGCATTTTAGTTTTTGATTTTGTAATTTTAAAATTGTAAATGAGACTAATTGTTTTTGTTTTCCCTTATTTCAGATAGATGGTGGCAAATGTTTGGGCCCACAACCCCAAAACTTCATAAAATTGCCATCTATATTCTGAGTCAACCAAGCAGCGCTTCTGGATGTGAGCATAGTTGGTCCATGTTCGAGCATATCCACTCAAAGAGGAGAAATAGGTTGTTTGTGCAGAGGTTGAATGATCTTGTCTTTGTTCATTACAACCTCCGTCTTAGGATCAGACAGATTTTGGGAGCTAACTCCTCTCTGATCATTCTGGAGGAGATTGATCTAGAATCAGAGTGGCTCACTGAGGTTGTGGATCCGGTCTTCACTAAGGCAGACCATGAGTGGGTTGACCAGGTAGATAAAGAGGCTGAGGCTGTGGCCATGGAAGAGGAGGGGGCTAGAGCACGTTCAGGCACTGGCAGACGAACACGCGCATGCACAAACACAGGCCCTAGTGATGTTGTTCGTGAGCCCATCTTACATGCAGGGGCTATGGCTCAGCAGTCGTCTAGGACCTACCTTAGACGCCTTTGTAGAAGGCAGACAGGATA
Organism: Chamaecyparis obtusa; assembly: GCA_027943335.1. Taxonomy (NCBI): domain Eukaryota; kingdom Viridiplantae; phylum Streptophyta; class Pinopsida; order Cupressales; family Cupressaceae; genus Chamaecyparis; species Chamaecyparis obtusa. The sequence continues at coordinate 892,131 of BSBK01002336.1, forward strand.
CTCAAAGGCTGAGACTAAGGTTGCGGCCGAGCTTGAGGATGATGATGAGGCTTGAGCTAGAGCCTTGTTTTTTCATTTTGTTTACAGATATTGATAGACATACGTTTCATGGATCTTCATCTTACGTACATTTATGATTTGATGTCTTATGGATCTTCATCTTACATACATTCTATGATTTGACTCATTATGATCCTATGGTTTCTATTTACTTCAGCTACAATTTACATTTTACGTGTAACGTATGTGATGGATTTATCATTTATGTTCCTTGTTTATGTATGTTAGCTTCTATTTGATGATGTTATAGTGTGTTTAAGTTATATTCAATAAAGGGTGCATGAAATAAGTTTTAAATAGTTAAAATCTCTAAATTTCAAGGGTTTTTTAAATTTGCCGATTCATGGCCAATTTGATTCCAATTCATGGTCGATTCGCGATTCGATTTGGCCTTGCCAATTCCGATCCGATTCCACTTCTCGTTACTTTCACATTTGCCAATGATTGCAAACAAGTTTTAATGAAAACCAATCAACAATGCATTGAAAACTATCAAGAACTCATTGTTTATTCCAATTTGTTGTAGCAGTCCGTACAATCTAATTACAAAAACTTAGTTTCTTCTCCAACAACCTTTTCCAAGGCATGATTCAAGGCTTATAAACCCATATCAACCTACCCAAACTGTTCACAACCACCTTTTACATTAACAAATTATTAAAACACTAAACTAGCCAACTAGCCGTTACTTTTTAATTCAAATTAAGGATTTTCCCTCCAAAAGCCTATTTAACTATTTTAATGACTTTCAAGGCAACCAAAAGCCTTGTTATTGACTAAAATGACTAAAGACACCCTATTAAGGATTTCTAAACCCAAAACTCCTACTTTTCCATCATTTGGTCATATTGACCACTATTACATCAAGTAGGACATTTAGGTCCTTTAATCCTTTCATCAAACCAATTACAATCCTTTGCCTTAAAAGACATAAATACATCATGTTTAGGTCCAAAGGACCTTTGAGTACATCTTTCATGCAAAAATGCCTTCTTGGACCTCCATGGGTCATGTGGTGCTCCTACACCAAGTTCTCCCTTATCTACTTTCGCAATTGGGTGCCTTTAGTAGTTCTCCCTTATCTACTTTTGCAATTGGGTGCCCTTAGAGGCTCTCCCTTAATCACAGCACGGTAGGGTGCCCTCATAGCGGTTCACCCTTAACTGCCACTGCAATAGTGTGAAGAGCCCAACTAGCTCTCTAAAACAAACTAGTATTTCTTTCAATTTAAATTGCAATTTATTGTGTGTTTTCAAACAACATATAAATTTCCAAGCCTTTTAATTAATATCATCAACGTCAATTTAATATCATTAAATTCTTCTTCCTTAATACATCAACCATTTTAATAAAAACAAATATCATCAATCTTTACAATAATGAAGCTCTTGAAATTGGCACCTGGCAAATTGATAAAGTGCTTGATAAACTGGATACATTCCTCTATGGTTGATGCAACATGAAATAGTGAGTTGCAGCCCCAATAAAATGATTAGCACAGCTTCAAATAAATCCATGCAACTCTTACAAAGCCCACTCAACTCTAATAATGTTCAACGCAGCTTCCTTGGACAAAAAATTGTCAACGAAAACCAATTATAAGTCTCCTAAGGTATTAACGCAGCAGTCCAGAATCAATATGCAGCTCCCAAATCAATGCAGTACGGCATTGATAACTTCATACAGCAACAGTCCCAAACTATACACCATTGTCTCACATACATGGCCAACACAAATCTGCAACTTCATCAATTAATTTCGCTCCTAGCTCTTAAACTCCAGCATTAAACCCTCAGCTCTGCCATAAATTCAATTCACCTCAAATTTGGTATATCTCAGCACCAAACTGTATTTCTAGAATCAGAATTAAATATTCTGAATTTCAGTAGCAAAATTCATCAGCAATCAGTGATGATTCAAATTGCAAAAATGAGGAATCAATCCTCAAACCCTAGCCTTCCTTCTCCACTTTTCAAAACACAATTTTTATCAAATGAGCAATAGATATTTGAGAATGAACTCTCAAGTCCCTTTTTATTCTTTCTTGTGAGAGCTCAAACACAATTCTTACCAATGTGGGATAGATAGATATACTTTTCCTTTTAATAATTCATTTACTCCAATACTTTAAATTAATACCTTGGCTTAGGCTTCCATGAATTAATTAAATAAATGGCTCCTTCCCATGATGACTCAACCCTCAACTTAAGTGAAATTATAAAGTTAAATTATAACTTTATAATAAGCCATTTAATGATTTGATAATAATTTGGCCACCAAAATAATAATAATAACTCCCAAAATACTTATCCTTTTAATATGCCGTCTGAAACAGGAGTCACACCTATTATTTTCCCATGTGACCAAATGCACTTTCCAAAAATAGAAAGGGTCCTCGAACAACATCAGACTTACTATAAATAGTAAACTTGGCAAAACTATAGCAAATAAAGTCCGAATGATGCCAAACCAAAGCATACTGAATCCTGAAGTAGATGCCCACTGAAAGAGACCCTCTATCCATCCTCATTAGCCTACGAGGGTCACATGATAGGCTAATCCCAAGAGCCTGAAAAACAAGGACATTACAAATAGGGTGCCCTTCACGATTCTCCCTTAATTGCAGCCTTGGAAAGGTGTTGGCAATAGGGTGCCCTTAGCAATTCTCCCTCACTGCTACTGCAATAGGGTGCCCTTCGCAATTCTCCCTTAATTGCAGCCCCTTTCCCCCTTATTAAGTTCATATCTTAAATGTCTATTAATAATAATCAAAATCATATTATAGAGTACATAAATATATTCATCACTATTTTGACATTACCAACAAACTTCTTAGATTGTTATCACGACTATGGCTGAACCTCTTCGAAGCTCCATTGGCTTTCCACATTATTTTTTCATGGTGAATTATTCTTGCATATCCTCTTTTACCCTGTAGGATGGCAGGATCATGCTTCGATACCACTGTAATGTCCCAACTTGGGATCTATCTTTAGTTTAATCCTAAAAACAATAATTCCATCTTAAGATGAGAACGAAATATTTATAAATATAATTTTATAACAAATAAGACATTTCATAAAATTAATTGTTATAAAATTAATGCTTAAAAAGAAATGAAATTATCTTGATTTAAGACAAGGATATATGTACTTGAAGGGATTTATCTAATGGGGGCATCAACGAATTAATCCTTAGCTTTTCTTGTACTCTGAGCTTCATTTGTAGCTCATGAGTAGAATGTTAATGAGTGTTACTAATGAAAATTCCTTCGCAATGAAAGTCTTTTTTCATTTGCTTGCACTACTATCTATATATCACACACCAATATAATGATTCTGATTAAGGAAGAAACTCCCAAAAGATATAGTAACACTGATATTGAATTCAATGTCACCCCACGGCCCTTCACGGTATGCCAAACTCCTCTGGATAGATACAGACCGTTCAGTTGATTGTACAAATTGGACTTTCATTTCCCTTATACAGTCAGTTTCAGAATACAATACAAAATCAGAAGATTATGCAGACATTCCAATATTCTATTGATTGCAGATTGAAAGTGTGACTCCCAGTGCAAGCAACTTCTGAGAAATACTCCATTCATTAATGCAGTTCGGTTGATAAGATCATATACATCCTTACTCTCTCACATTTGGTGCACTTATGTCTTACAAATACATTTCACACTACTCAAACCCACTAGCAAGATTTATCACATATTCTTCAGGATGTGTAGTGACTAAAGGAATAAAGCACCATCTCCAACTCATTCTGTGAATGATATCTGCCTTCGCTGTTGTTAGTATTCATCAATGCTTCCATTTATCTCTCCAAAACTCTGGTCCTTCCCGTACTCCCACTGCTGTCTGCCCATTTATATACTTTGTATCTCCTCTCTAGGGTGCTTTAATAAATAGATAAATAGCTGGCTAATACAAAAGTTTACAAAGACCAGACCAGAGAGGCTATACACGATGATCTATAGCACCTTCATGAAATCCAATATAATGGATAATTGTCATCGTAGCAGATACCATAAGAAATGAATATCATTTATAATGTCTTCCAGGCTGTTGGCAGAAATATTTGGGTCTATATGTTACGGAATCAAATTTCTCACGATACAATGCCTCTCGAGCCGAGTAATGTTCTTTTCATAAAATCGCAACCTCCAGAGATAAAGTTTCTTGCCCATGGAGTTCCAAATTTTGTGCTCTGTCCTTTAATGTTCACAACATAATAATGTGCAGATATGAATTACTTCAGTTTGATATATTCCTTCATACCAATTATATATTCTATCCCCCATTCCCTCCGTTTCCATAATGAGTCAAATGTATTATATATCTTATAAACAAGGCATTGCCTTTCTTGAGTGCCCATAAGGCACGTCATTTCTGAAACTGAACCTTTTAATCAAATCAATGTATCAATATGTCTTGATTAATATCATTAATATTTGATTACACGCATTGAACCTTGTTTATCTAATCACATCTTTAATGTGGCCACCCATCAATAGTCCACATTTGATTATTCTAATGTCGGTAACGATTATTGTGAATATCATAGACCCTTCACTAATTTGATTTGTTCTAAGATAAATATAATTTAGCCTCTATTGTTATTTTATTATATTATCATTTATTAATATAATTTAAGAATAGAAAATCAAAGATAAATCTGAGTAGACAAGGAAGAGCGGATTGGAGGTTTATTTGCAGACATGTTATACTCACTCATTGCTGGCCACTCCTTCCTTGGTATGGTTCGCGTGGGATCTTGGTGGAGGCTGGAGCCCAATTTGGAGGGCTTACTTGATACATTTTGGGTCACCTTGGGTCTAGCAATTGTGTGACACTCAGATCGTGGAGAAGGGAGCTATTTGGAGCTGGTGTCCAAGTTAGAGGCTCTATTTTGCTGTTTTGAATGCATATAACAGGCTTGCAAATAGTCAGATTTAATGGGTATGCTTCTATTATTTACCTGAACCCATTTGCCCATTTGGGTATTTGTAGAAATTAATTATATATTTCTGTTCACAAGTTGCAATAAATCTGAGAGTAATTTCTAGTTGTAGTTTTATTTCATATTGAGCATTTTTTTTCAATCTTTTTTGCAAGTTTTATTACTGCATTTCCTATTCTGTACAGTGGTTTACTATCAATCTATTCAAGAACAACATCTAAAAAACAAAAATACTGAAGGGTGTATGTTGCATAGGTATCAGAGCAGTGTATACTTGAAGGAGTTTGGTGTGAATAAATAGTGACTTGACTAGGGTTTGAGTAAGAAGCGTCATACACATCACCCTTACACACATCATTATAACACCAAAAGAAACAGATCCAATCCAAACTTGGTAGCAAAAGTTGAACAGTAAGAAGAAAACATGGGTGATAGAGATGTAGAAGGGGAACGTGCGATGAATCTTTTGAATACATTGGTCAGAGAACAGTAGGAGGCAATTCAACATGCACAAGAAGCAAGAGCTAGGATGCAGAAAGTGGATACCTATTTCCAGCTTAATCCTATGTCAGAAAATGAGGCTATTAAATGGTGCAATTCACCTAGATGGTATTGCTCACAAATGGTGGCATCATGGAATGATCACTTAGGAACGTGATCAAATTACTTCTTATGCAGAGGTTACTGGAAGGCTTATTGACAGATTTGATAAAAAGGATCGAAAATTGCATTTCAAGGAATTGGCACAATTAAAACAATGGGGTTTGAATCAATTCTGGTTTGTTCTCTCTACTGAAGTTTTATGGCATATTTGGAAACTTGAAATGATGAAAAGTATCAAGGAAGGGGAAGATCATTTACTGAGTTTTATAAAAATTTCACATTCTTAAACATTTATGTGCACATTACAGTAACACAAAACATATCAAACAAGAAGTTCGACAAGCTACCCTCAGATGGATTGGTAATAGTAAATGCATCCAAAATCTTGTATGGACAGACGCAGGCAAACAACAAGAAGGAAAATCAACCCTTCTTACAAGGCCTTCTCGAATTCGTCAAGCAATACAATGAAAAGGATGAAGATCCCAAGAATCCAGCAAAGGCAGCTAGAAATGAGGGTAGCAGCAGTGGCATTTAATAGCCTAGTTAGATCAATGTGCTTTAATATTGAAAATATTAAACTTTGTATCTTTTGTAATCCTTTTTGCATACTTTATTGTATCATAAACTGCTCTAGATAGTCATATACTGTAGAACATATGGTCTGATCAGACCTAGTGCTGGTTATTCTCTGTTTTTGTAATGATTTACTTCCGATATCTAATATAAAAAAATACAATCGGGTTTGGTGGGTACCTATGTTGCTGATTTACAGAGGTTGTCAGTTTTGGTGACAAATATCTCAGAGGGGAGAATTGTTCTATTTTTAGATGGGTTATCAGATCCTTTAAAGGGTTGGATTAAGACACTCAATCCACTTACTCTATAGGAAACCATCAAGAAGGCTAGGGACATGAGTCTTCCACTTTTAGGAGTAAGTTTAAGCTATGTTCTACGGCGTTTTGGGGACAGAGACAGGGGGACAGCAGTATGTATGTAAGTATGTATTTTTCAAAATATATTAATATATTATGTCTTTTTTTTATGTTTTTAAATAACTTTTAATGACAACATTTAAGGTGAAATCAGAAAATGTCTTGTCTGAGACACAAAATAAGCCTACAACTCAACACTCTGATGCATGACTGATACATAGATTTAACTTAGTGCCAGCTTAGAACCATTATTTAATGTCAAAGCCCACTTGGATTTGTTTCTACTTTGCTGTCTTAAGAAAAACATTGACTTGTGCTGGTTTTTAAAATGTTCCATGGCATTTTGAGAATGGGGACGGGGGCCAAAAATAGGGGATGCATCCCCGTGTAACATAGAGTTTAAGTCAAAAGGATTCCAACACAAAAAAGGACAAAGATTTTAAAGAAAAACATTTGTATTTCTTTAGTTTAATTTTAGTTTATTGTTTTCTTTTGCCAGTGTATTAATTTAATTTCTGTAAATTAACATTTCTTTTGGTTTATTCCTTACTATTGCAATTCATTTGATTTATCCTTCATTTCCAATTTTAGTATTTTTTCTATTCTTTTATTTTAATGTTTGTTTTTATTGTTTTTGAGTCTTTGGTATTTTACTATTTCTATTGTTCATTATATCTAGTTCTTATAGGTTTAAAAACATTTTATTCAATGTTTTTATACTAATATATTTTGTATACATTCTTTATACTATTTTACATATATTTTCAAATTTTGGTGTTTGTTATTTGTTAATAATTGTGTATTGTATATTAGTAATATATTATACTATTGTAATTTTGCTATTAGTTTCCTTCTTTCTAGTTGGCTTCCCTTGGTTTGTTATGAAAAGTAATTGGTAGTATGATCTATTAACAAAGATCAAACGATCTATATATACAAGAGAATGATCGTCTAGAATAGAAACATTCTATTCTAGCTATAGCTAACTAAATATTAGAAACATTCTAATATTTACACTAGATACAATATTGAGCATTGATAAAATATGATTCTAAATTATTCTAATACCCCCCCTTAATGCTCAATCTATCAACTACACCAATAGACCCCCTGAATTTTACAAACTTGTCAGGACCAAGGGGTTTGGTAAAAATATCTATTGGCTGCTCCGAGGTAGGAACATATAGCAACTGGACAAATCCGTCTTCTACCAACTGCCAAATGTAATGACAATGAAATTCTCTGTGTTTGGTGCGTTCATGGAAGACTGGATTCTTGGCAAGTTTGAGTACACCCTGATTGTCTGAAAACAAAGGAGTCGGTCCTGCTTGAGGTAGTTGCATATCTGCAAGCATTTGACGAAGCCAAACTGCCTCAGAAGCTGCCTTGACAGCTCCTCTATATTCTGCTTATGTCGAAGAGAGAGCCCTTACCTGTTGCTTCTTACTGGTCCAGGTGACCGCACCAGATCCTAAATTGAACACATATCCAGAGGTAGATATTTTGTCATCAATGGAGCCAGCCCAATCAGAATCTGTGAACCCACTGAGTTGAGGAGCAGCACTCCTAGTGTACAGAAGTCCATAATCCGAGGTACCTTATACATTGCGCAAAACACGCTTCGCTGCAACCCAATGGTCAACCTTGGGATTTGTCATGAATCGAGAGACGTAGCTGACTGCAAAGCTGAGATCAAGTCTAGTAGTAGTAAATAGATGAGACTACCCACTAGTTGCCTGAAGAGTGTTTCATCTACAGGAGAAGAATCAGAGTGTGCGGACAATTTCAGACCAGTCTCCATAGGAGTGGAAGCTGGTTTGCAATCCTGCATTCGAAACCTATCAAGCAAGCTTCTGGCATACTTAGACTGAGAAAGAAAAATGTTGTTGTCAGTCTGGCAAACCTCAATACCCAAACAATAATGAAGTAGTCTGAGATCTGTCATATCAAAAGTGTTGCACAAATCCTGTTTGATTTCGGAAATCACGTGTTCTGAACTCCCAGTAATGATTAAGTCGTCCACATAGACAACAAGAAAGAGAATATCATTACCAGAGTGTTTAATATACAGATTACTATATGAAGGACTAGGCTGAAAACCACGAGCAACCAAGTACTAATCAATTCTTATGTACCATGCCTGAGGTGCCTATTTAAGACCATAGAGGGCTTTCCGAAGTCTACATACTTCGGGTTCTAAACCGGCAATCTTGAAACCAGAAGGCTGTGTCATGTAGACTTCTTCCTGCAATTCACCATTTAGAAAGGCACTTTTCACAATCATCTGGTGAGCTTTCCATCCATACTGAGCTGCAATGGCAAGGAGAACTCGAATAGTACTCATCTTAGCCGTAGGAGCAAAAGTCTCCTCATAGTCAATGCATTCTCGCTGGGTGAATCCTCGAGCAACTAATCTGGGTTTATATTTGTCTAAGGTACTGTCTACATGATACTTTACCTTATAGATCCATTTACAGGTAATGGGTTTCTTCCCTGGAGGAAGATCTGAAAGAACCTAGGTGTGATTCTTTTGAAGACTTTGGAACTCAGCCTCCATTGCCTGGTCCCATTCTGGAATTCCTTTAGGCTCTGCATATGTCTGAGGCTCAGATATACTGTGGATGTTAGCCATAAGAGCAATATTAACTGTGTTATGTTGAATGCTCTTATTTCGGGAGGTTCTACCCTCGATGAGTTCATCAAGATGAAGATCACAGATTGTCATAGTCCACCATTTAGACCGAAGAGTAGAGGAGGCAATATCAAATGCAGGAGGAATAGCTGGATGAGGAAGCGGATCAGGATCAGGAACAAGAGCAAGAGTTGCATTGTTTGGAGGGTGCGTAGGCGGTTTATCAGCATCATCTCACTCATCAGATGGATCACATGAAATAGGAAGACCCAAGTCAAGAGTCTCTAAAGACTGAGACTCAGAATGTTGTGGGGAGGAAGAGAGCTGAAATGGTCCTAGTTCCTCATCAAACACAACATCACGACTAAAGATTAAACGATCAGTGTTTACATCAATCAATCCGTATGCCTTATGAGTGTCACTGTACCCTGTAAACATGAGCTTTTGACTCTTGGAGTCCAACTTAGTGCACTTGGTATCAGGAATCCATACATATGCTAAAGACCCAAAAACTTTCAAATGGTTGATCCTAGGTTTTCGACTAGACCATGCTTCCTCAGGAGTCTTATGTTTAACTGCATGAGTGGGTGACCGATTAAGAAGATAGACTGTTGTGAATACTGCTTCTACCCAATATTTTTTAGGAATGTTTCTATGTTCCATCATAGCCCTAGCCATTTTTGTAATGGTACGATTTCGACGCTCTACAACACCGTTTTGCTGAGGGGTGTGTGATGTGGTAAACTGACATTTGATGCCATGAGTAGTACAGAAGGTAGAAAAAGCAGAAGGGCAGAACTCCCCCCCATTATCAAACCTAAGAGTAAGAATAGAAGAACCAGACTCTTTCTACTAAGGCCTTAAATTTCTAAAATACAGGAAATGCATCTGATTTTTTCTTAAGAAAATATACCCACATTTTGCAACTAAAATCATCAACAAAAAGTAAGAAATACATGTTCCCAGTAATAGAAGTAGTATTCATAGGACCACATATATCAACCTGAACCAGCTGGAGTACCTTAGAGGCTCCGCCATGAGTCACCATCTTTGAATGGTGTCCTGTGTTTGCTTCCCTGCCTGGCAAGCTCCACAAACTTGATGGTTCTGGGTCTGAATATTAGGGAGACCATGTACTAAATTGTCCCGAGCAAGCTATGCAAGATACTGAATATTCAGGTGACCATATCGCTGATGCCAGAGACTGTTGATAGCACAAGATTTTTCTATGAAGGCACACGCAAGAGAATCGCCTGAGTCCACAAGCCTAAAAAGACCATGATCCTCAATGCCAACAACAATAGGAGTGCGATAAGAATGATCAACAATCGAGCACTTATGTGCACTGAAAACAACATCCAGCTGAGGAGAGTGCCTCATAATCTGACTAACTGAGAGAAGATTATGTTTCATGCCAGGAACATAGCACACGTTGAGGAACATGAGATTTCGCCCGCCAGACTGTATCAAAACATTGCCCTTGCCGACAACATTGTACTCTTCACCACCTCCAAAAATAACTGTGTCAGTGTAGGGAGAGAACTCAACAAACCAGTCACGCCTGTGAGTGAAATGTCGAGAAGCACTAGAATCTATGTACCATGCAAAAGATTGCACATGATCTGTAGGGCTTTTAACCATAAAGGCATGAAAGGCAGATTCTTTCTACTCTGCGTTGTTCGCTTTGGGCTGCGAACCAGATTGATTTCCCTAGAGCAGTAGGTTTGTCGCTGATGCCATTGCACGTTTTCCAAAACATATAAATATCTGAGATGGCACATACTTCGAGGCAAAAAATTGGAAGACCCAGAAAAAATAGAGAAGCACCTAGAAGAGAGCTCGAAAAACCCAGAAAGAATACGTTGTCGAAATCTGAATCCACTAGCTCCAAAATCGAGGCACCTAGGAAATTCTAACGACAACCCATTTGAGATCTCGAAAAACCCACCAAGAATCTGTTATCAAAAAAAAATTTCGAGCCCAAAAATTAGGGTTTAAAAAAAACGGCCTACTGCAAAAAAAACTCCTAAAAATAATGGCAGATTTGCAGAAAAAACGTGGTTGAACAGGGCCAAAAACTGGCCAAACTCACAAACCCTAGACGTGAGCAACAACAGATCCCACAATGTGGGAATAAACAGAAATTAATTCAAAAAATTTGAGCAAATAATTTCGAAATAAATTATAAATTTTCCGAAAAATTTAAAGAAATGGCTCTGATACCATGTTACAAAAAGTAATTGGTAGAATACTTTATGATCTAAAAACAGAGATCAAATGATCTATATATACAAGAGAATGATCGTCTAGAATAGAAACATTTTATTCTAGCTATAGCTAACTAAATATTAGAAACATTCTAATATTTACACTAAGATACAATATTGAGCATTAATAAAATATGATTCTAAATTATTCTAATATGGTTTTCATTTGGCTTTTACTTTTCATTTCAATTTTTTTGGTATTTTAAGGCATTTTGAGTTTGTTTTTTATAATTTTTGGTTATCTTTATGCTTTTGTGTTCATTCAGTCCTCTTTCTTCTTTTTCAGTTTTGAGTTTTTGTTGTTTAACCTAGTTCCTTGTGTGTGTCTCCTCATTAGGTGTGCAACACCTTCCTTCCAATTTGTGCCAACTCTATATATTCTCCATATATCTGCAAGTATTTATCTTTATTCTCCACGAGCTTTCTATCATCTTGATGATGGATCACAATGTGATGCAAAAAAAACACACACGATATAAACCAAAAACAACACCAGCTTCAAAATTGTCTTGCTTAAGGGTGGGGGGATATTATTAATTCTCTTAGCAAAAAAAATGGACAAAACAATGCATTCACCATGGAAAAAGTTAATGGTGAAGTCTTTCACACTTGGCAAACTCAAGATAATCTTCATTGAAAAAGATGTATGGGATGTTGAATGGAACTACAGCAAAGCCATATGATGCTGATGGGATCTCAAAGTGGATGACAAAAGATTGAAGGGCAATAGCTTTTACTAGGCTTGGACTTACAAATGTAGAACTCCACAACTCTTGACTTTTAGGGAGCCTCAAGGCATGTGTGAGATGGCCTCAATGCCCTGTTAGGATCACAAGCATTAAGAGTAAAGATGGATCTAAAGCGAAACTTATTTGGGTTTAACACAATGGAAGGTGACAATGTTGACCAGTTTATTAGTAACTTCAGTTTTTTGGTAAATCAACTAGTTAGAATAAAAGCTAAGGTAGTTGATGATGATGCAAAAGCTATTTTGTTAAATAGCATGCCTCCCAACTATGGTAATATTGTGTTTACATTGAACAAAGTAAATTTTACCTTAGAAGATATAAATATCTACCTTGATTGATCAAAGAGCTAAGAAAAATGATTCAGCTATAAAGGAAATTGCAATACTTGTCAAAAACAAGCTTAACCATTCATCTAGATCCAATTCTTGTACTTCAAAGGAAAATCAACTCTCCAAGGACACAATTTTGTCCTATTATTTCAAGAAAAAGAGGCACATCACTATGAATTGTATTTAACTTGTCAAAGATCTCAACAACAAGCTAAACATAGAAGTCTTTATAAAATAGATATTGAAGACCTTTCACATGAGAACAATGTGGCAAAATGCATTTTCTAAATAAAATCTGTTGATAGAGGAAGTTTGTTGTTGATGTTGCAGAGTTGATGATATTGCCGTTGTTATAGTATTTTGTATGGTTGTCTTAGATGGTAAATTGTTGATGTTGTTGATGTGTCAATATGGTTGTCACTGACATAGTTTGGTGGATGGTATTGTGATCAGTATTTTTGTTTTGTTAATATGGTTTTGAGGTTCTGTTGGTCTGGAGGTTGGTGCTCCATAAAATGTGTTCCGGTGGTGTATTCTGTGATGTTCGTGTTTGACAGTGGTCCATAATTCTTTGTTCATCCGGATATAGTTTGTGGCAGTATGGTTTCATTGTTTTTCTATTTTGGATCGTATTAATGTGGTTTGGAGGCATAATTGCTAACGTGTTATTTCTTATTGGGCTATGTTTATTATAGCATTTGAGTAACGTGTTATTTGGTTGAGGCAGTGCATGTGGTATGGTCCACTTTTCATTCCTCCCTACTGCAGGAATCTTTAGTCAAGACCTATTTCAAAATTATGTTGGCCGACTTGGTAATTTCAGTATAAGTAAGAGGTTGTTTGTGATGGATATGTGTTAGGTTGTTGAAGAGAAGATCCGTCAAATACAGTGCGAGGTTTTGGCAAAAGTGTGAACTGGAGTTGTGACCAAAGCGGGTATTGTTAGACACTGGAGGCAGTGAGCCAAGGGCTTCTTTTGGCAGTTGCTCTACAGTGGTTGATTTGTTTTTCTCTTCCTTCAGCGAGCCCACCTGCAATGAGCATTTTGGCAGTGAGTCATCCATTGTAAAAATCACCTTAACAGGTGTTTTATTGATGCAAAAAGATCTCACACCCACAAGTGCTCTAATACCACTGATGCAAAAATGACCCTCACACGACTCAAAAGCAGAGATCACTAAAGCACGGATGGGAAAACACGAACACAAAATCACGGGAAACGAACACGAATGTATCACGAACGTGAGCACAAATACGAAGACATAGATTCACCGAACAATTTACTGATTCTATTAAAATTCAGAGCTTGTTTACATACATTCTCTAAAGAGAAATATCTCTTCTTCCCTTAAGTCTTCTCTTCAATTACAAGGCCCCTTCACTACTTTTGATATGTAGCTACCTCTCCATGAGTATCTACCTTCCCCTCTTTTTATACAAGAGATCCCTTGGATATCAAAAAAACAGAGCCAAGAAATAGGGGGCAAAAAACTAGTTCGAAATTAAAAACTGGTGCCTAAATCTGGAAGCTTCGAAATTTCAAATTCCGTAATATATGCTTCAGCTACCGACTGTCAATTCACATGCATGGTTAACCCAACATTAACCGACAGACCGGACTTAACACAACGTTAACCAATAGGGTCCACCATTACAACCGACAGATAACACAACCATCTAAAGTTGACAGGAAATGATTCATGCAGGGTTTAAGCTAGTTGTTTCCCCTAGATGCTCCTACATCATTTATTCAAGGGTTAACATTCTCCATGGTTTTTCCCATATCGGATTTTCTATGTAAAAATAGTGTTCATTGTGTATGATTTATATGTTTGCTCTTTCATGTTTACATCTGATTTGATTAAGCAAATGAAGTATTAATCTACTATTTCCGGATCTCCGAAACTAATAAAAAAATTATTTGACAACTAATTCACCCCACCTCTCAATTGTCTGGGACTTTCAACAATTGGTATTAGGGTCATGTCCCCAGGTTTAAAGCCTTAATTGCAAATGTGATAAATAATGTTAATTAAGACTTTAAAAAACAACAATAGATAATAGTCAAAATATGAAATATAAAATAAATAATACATAATAAATAACAATATAATTAATAGAACATATAATTTATTATTTATAAATAATATATAATAATGTATTATTATTAATATTATATATTTATTAATATAAAAATTATTAATAAAATTAAAATGCTAAATAAATATTAAATAAACAATATAAATATATTATATACAATAAACATAATTACAGCGACTAAGTAATTCGCCACGACCCTCGGGAGAGTCGCCTCTCCTCATTCCCCCGTATAACTATATTGTGAGGGAAGGAATCAAGGATCCTAGGGAGAAATCATATCAGGTCATACACAGTCAGAAATAATCACAAGCACGGCAGACGAAAGATTGAAAAGAAGACAAAAACAGGCAGTCAGCGATCAAGTAATATAGAATAAGAGCAGATTACGTACACAGCCAGTCATGGATCCATATAAGCCCAGTCAACACTTAGTAATTCCAATCATTTTAGGAAGTTTGCAGCAAGCTACGGTAAGAGACAAAGAAGTCTAAAGGATTCCACTAAAAGGCAACACCTGTTAAAAGGAAGGTAAGATATTAATATTGTTGTTTATATATATATATATATGGATTACATATTATTTTATCTTTGATATCTTGGATGTAAATTACTGCACTTGGTCCAATGTAAATCTGGATAAAATGTATATAAATCAATGTCCCTGTACACTAATCAAATGCTATATATATATATATATATATATCGATATAAAAGGAAGGTATATAATATAGATATACAGAAACAGAGGATTTTGTGTTATATATTTTGTATCTATAATATTTACAATAAGACCATACAATTCACATACTGTAATTATATTTATAATAATGACTGATATAAAATTATATAAAAATATATTGGGGTCGTGTATTTTGAAAACAGTTATATATATATATATATATATATATATATATATATATATATATATTACTGTTCCTCAAATGCAGAATAATTACTGATATATAGATAGATAGATATGGAACTTGTATGTATATTTGCAAATGGTGTATGGTTTGTTGTTCATACTAACTGTGTCAGTAATATAGATAAATATTGTCATCAGGGTCTGTGTATTTTTCAATTGTAAAATATATTTGTAGGATTAGGCATATTCATAAGTCTGTTGTAGTTACCATATAAGAATAAATGATATAAATAAGATATTATATGTATCTATACCCCAACTGCATTAAGATCATCACCTGACAAGATAAGGTAAGGTCTGCGGTGGAATAGACTGTGCTACATCATACAAAGGCACTAGGTAAGGCCTACGGTGGAATGGGCATGGGCTACATCATACAAAGGCACTAGATAAGGCTTGTGGTGGAATGGGCATGAGATACATCATACAAAGGCACTCTCTTGCAAGGGATGATCCACATGGACGAACAAAGTTACAATGAGGGGGAATGGTGAGGCCCACTAGGTATGCCAACCCTATGGAGCGTGGGGCCAAGGGGGACAAGGTTCCACCCTTGGGCCTAGAGTTGGGCTAGGACACCCTTTTGTAATATTTCCATCCACATTTAAGAAAGCCAAATACTACACATTACATGTTATGAATTGAAATCCTCTTTATAAATGTATAAGATGGATTATATCATGTTAACAATGTATTTAATCTATGAATGTATGTTTGTGCTCTTGTTTTCATTTGGTGTTGTGTTGAACTACAACCGATTTGAAATCTGATTGAAGAATCCGTGATTAAAGATCACTGAAGAGTTGTTGATTAGATATGTAATATGATTAAATCAGTATTATGTTGTCATTGATGTCAACTAGTTTGACAACACTTATCTTGTAAGTTACTATACCGAGACATCTAAAGAAAGGTGAAAAAGATGAAGAACAGAGAAATCTACATGAGAAAAGATGTACATGACAGATGAGGATAAGGAACACATTGAGTAATTTGTTGATGAGTCTATGACTTTATTATGTTGCATTCATCTATAATGAAGTATAGAGCTGAAAGACACAAAGCAGTGTTGTCGGTAAATGAAGCATTTCTAGTATACACCGATGGAGTGTAGTGTACACCGATCGCAGTATTAACCGAGCAGTGTTCACTGACGCATTTCTTTGTTAACCGAGCGAGACAGAATGAATTACACGATTAGTTTAGCCGATAAGATTGATGAGCTGGCAAGAGTATAACATCGAGGTAACAGATAATGTTTGTTACACAGATCGACGGCTGACAAAATTCAAGGAAGATCTAACATAGCAGATTGAAACGTGTTATTGACACAAGTACCGAGAAAGTTTGAAGCGGCAAAATCTATGAATGAGGTTAAGTGGCAAAATCTGATGGTGGAGAAGAAAACGATTTACTCGTCTATATAAGAGAACAAAATTTCTTTAGTAAAAGGCAAGAAAAAGAAGCTGCAGGATTATCGCTTGAACAAGGTTTTCATGCATTCTGATCATACTAGTTAGTAAGAACCGAGCTGCAGAGAAATTACCGAGCTACAAAGAGCAATTACCGACGGACAGTAAGTTGATACAGTATTAAATCTGAAGTGAAATATTGATCAGAAGGATTTGTATGGACTAAATATTGATCTGTAATCTGCAATTGAAGTTGTATTAAGGCAGGTCATTTACTGTTACATATTTAACCATTGTATACAGTCAAAATCTCTTAACCGAGTGGACTCTGAAAGTCTTATGATGTATCATTCATAGAATGAACATTGCTATCCTGTCAACCTCATAGTGAATGTTGGTTGGACAATAACTTCTAGTCTAAAATCCACTAACAAGGTCACACCTGACAGTGTGTTTGTAACCTTTAACAGGGTTGGGTCTTAACCGACCTCACTTCAGAAGAGTGAACAATTTTGGGTTGTTGGTCCCAGGTGGTTTTTCCCTTTACAGGGTTTCCACGTTAAATCTCTTGTGTTATGTGTTGATTGTGATATTTGCTTGTTATCATTCTTTACATGTTACATGTTAGATTTGATCGGTAACTGTTATAGTATTTGACTGGTAATCGGTAAAAGCACAGACAGTGAGAGTTATTATTGTTTACCGACGAGCAAAAATTGAAGAAGTGGTTTTGAATTATACATTTTGAATTGGGACACTAGATAACTGATTCACCCCCCTCTCAGTTATTCTAACAATTGGTATCAGAGCGTTGGTTGCTTGGAACAGAGTTTTAAGGACTTAAGCATAAAGGTCTCAAGATGTATAAGAGAGAAGTACCGAAACTGAACAAAGAGAACTTCGCAGTATGGCAAAGCAGAATGAAGCTGCACATATCTGGAATTGGGAACTCAGCACTAGATCTGATGGAGAATGGCTACACACAACTGTCCACTGGTCCCTTAACTATTGATCAACTGAAGGACAAGCATGAACACAATGTTACTATGATGGAACTTGCTGCTACCTGTACCGACGCTGAATTTGAAGATATCAAGACATGCACGATTGCCAAAAGAATGTGGGATAAATTAACACAAATATACAATGGAGATCTAAATGTCCAAAGAGCCCGAGCTGAAAGTCTGAGAGGCAGATTTGATGAGATGAGAATGAAAGAAGGTGAGAACATTGTACAATATTCAAATAGACTCAAAAAGGTAGTACATGCTATTAGAGCATCTGATGGAGTGATTGATGATGAAACAGTGATAAGCAAGATTCTCAGAACTTTGCTACCAGTTTATGCAATCAGGATTTCTGCAATTCATGAAACAAGAGCTACATCCAACCTTACTCTTGACACTCTGATTGGTAAACTTACAACCTTTGAATTAAACAACTTTGATGACAGTGTTATTCTTTCTGTTGAATCCGCTTTCATGTCTTCTTTGAAGATTGGAAAGTCTAGCAGGAATAGTAAGAATTGTGATAGTGATGACAATACCGATGATGAACTTGATGAGCTTGAAGCACTTATGGCCAGAAGATTGCCCAAAGGAAAGAGAAGGTATAGAGGTAAGCTACCCTTAGCATGCTTTAATTGTAAAGAAGTCGATCACATCACTGCTAGATGTCCTCAGAAGAAAGATGATGATAGATCCAAAGACCGATCTGAAGGAAGCTATGGAAGAAGAGTCAACAGAGGCTACCAACACTACAATAGAGACAACCGAGACGAAAAAGGCAAAAAGGTATGTTACATAGCCGAAGATATTGAAACTGAATCTGATTCTGAAAATGATATAGAAGTTGTATTTGTTGCTATGAAAGATGACTCAGAAGAGGAAGAGAAACATGAAGAGACAGCACTAATCTCTAAAGTAAGCAAAAATGATACATGGATCATAGACAGTGGCTGTACACATCATATGACCGGTGATGTAGAGAAGTTTGATCATCTTGTTGAATATAATGGAGGATCTGTGAGAATGGGAAATGATGCACCTTGTATGGTAAGAGGTAAAGGCTCACTGATGATCAATGACAGACTACAATGTGAAAATGCATATTGGGTAGATGGATTGAACTATAATTTGTTAAGTGTGGCTCAACTGAACAATTCAAGCCACCGACTGGCTTTTGAGAGCAAAAAGGTGAAGATCTATGATAATGGAGGAAGACTTGTCAAAACTGGTACACAATCCAGAGGTAATCTATTCTATCTTGACATGGATCAGTCTTCTTGTTTGTTAATAAAGGATGAAGATGCTTGGTTGTGGCACAAAAGGTTATGCCATGTGAACTTTGACAACATGATCAAGATTAGTAGAAAAAAAAGAGTTAGAGGATTGCCTAACTTGACAAAACCTAATCATGCCATGTGTCATGAATGTAAGAAAGGTAAGATGACTAAGTTTAGTTTCAAAAGCAAAGACTATTCAACAAAGAAGATACTTGAGTTGGTTCATACCGATCTATGTGGTCCTATGAGAACTCAAAGCTATTCTGGTGAAAGAGAAATCTGAAGCTTTCAAAATGTTTAAGCGGTATAAAGCTAAGGTAGAGAAAGAAACCGGAAAGGAAATAAAATGTTTAAGATCTGATAGAGGAGGTGAATTTATCTGTGATGAATTTACTAATTTTTGTAATGAGCATGGAATCAAAAGACAGGTATCTGCACCGAGGACACCTCAGCAAAATGGCATTGCTGAAAGGAGGAATAGGTCTATAATTGACTGTGCTAGAACATTGATGATACAGAAGAATGTTGCTCAAACATATTGGAGGGAAGCTGTCAGTACAGCTGTGTATGTTCTTAACTGAGTACAACTGAAGGACTCCAACCGAACACCTTATGAACTATGGTTTGGACACAAACCTACTGTAAGTTATTTCAGAATTTTTGGAAGTAAATGTTTTATTTTGAAAGATGAGAGAAATGGCAAATTTGATTCTAAAGGAGATGAAGGGATATTTCTGGGATATTCCACTACAAGTAAAGCATATAAATGTTTGAATAAGACTACAAATAAGATTGTTGAAAGTACTAATGTTCGTGTTGATGAGTTTGATGACAAGTACACAAAGGAAAGTACAAAGGAACCGGAAGACTATGGTAGATTCACTTACATTGAACATCCAGAGTATCTACCGACACCGCAAACTGTGACAACCGGTCAGCAGAGAAACAATGCAAGACAATAGGAAACACAAACCGAGGAACAAGATGGAGCTACCAAGCAAGAAAATGACCCTGAACAGGACGAGCAAGAAAGGAGAAATCAAGTTTTGGCTAGTTTTGTCAAAAGACATCATCCTGAGACACAAATCATTGGAGACAGACATGCTGGAATGCAAACTAGAAGCAAAACAAGACAAGGTACATGTTTAATTTGTGAATTTGAACCTAAAACTGTGAAAGTTGCATTAGAGAATGAAGAATGGGTTAATGCAATGAAGGAGGAAATAGAGCAAATAGAGAAGAACAAAATCTGGTCCTTAGTACACTGACCAAAAGATAAGAATGTTATCAGTACTAAGTGGATATACAGGAATAAATTGAATGAAAATGGTGAAGTCACAAGAAATAAAGCTAGATTGGTATGCAAAGGATATGCACAGGAAGAAGGCATTGACTATGGTGAAACATTTGCACCTGTTGCTAGATTAGAAGGAATTAGAATGCTACTTGCATATGCTGCACATAAGAAATTCAAAGTCTATCAAATGGATGTGAAGTCAGCATTTTTGAATGATATACTTGAAGAAGAGGTCTACATTGAACAACCTGAAGGATTTGTTGATCCTGACAATAAAGACATGGTATGTAGATTACATAAAGCATTATATGGATTGAAGCAAGCACCGAGAGCATGGTATGAAAGACTACATACTTACTTGTTAAGTATTGGATTTGTTAGAACAAGTGAAAACAGCAATCTGTATGTGAAAGGTGATACTGATGACACTATTATCATTGCTGAAATATTTGTTGATGACATTATTTTTGGAGGCTCAGATCTTGTCTACAAGGCATTTGCTGATGAAATGCAAAAGGAATTTGAAATGTCTATGTTCGGAGAGATTAAGTTCTTTCTTGGACTACAAGTGATTCAGCAGAGTGATGGGATATTCATCACACAATCTAAATACATAAAGGAAGTACTAAAGACATTTGGCATGGAAGATGCTAAACCTGTGGGAACACTGATGGCTACTGGATGCAAATTGACAAAGGAGGATGAAACTACAGAGGTAAATCAGACACTTTACCGATCCATGATTGGTAAGTTAATGTACGTAGTTCATAGTAGACCAGATATAGCACATGTTGTGGAAATTGTTGCAAGATTTTCTGCTAATCCAAGAGAATCACACACGATAGCTACAAAAAGGATCTTAAGATACCTAAAGAAAATAGAGAATTATGGATTATGGTATCCTAAGGAAGGGAAGTTTGAACTAAAAGTTTACACTGATGCTGATTGGGCTGGAAATGTGCATGATAGAAAAAGCACCACTGGAGGAGCATTTTTCTTTGGTGAAAGACATGTAACCTGGACAAGTAAAAAGCAGGCTTGTATTTCTTAGTCTACAACTGAAGCAGAATATGTTGCTGCTGCTACTAACTGTTCAAACATTGCATATATCAAACAAGTGTTGGAAGGAATGAATGAGGTAATCACTGACCCAGTGATTATATACTATGACAACACTAGTGCAATTAATATTTCAAAAAATCCTGTGATGCACTCTAAGACAAAGCATATATCTATCAAGTATCATTACTTAAGAGAACAAGTGCAAGAGAAGCAAGTGAAGTTAGAATTTGTTGCATCTAAAGAACAACTTGCAGATATTTTTACAAAGCCCCTACCGAAGGACACATTTGAATACTTGAGGACTAGACTTGGGGTCCGTCCCCTGTCTATCGGTCACTAAGGTGATCTGGTTGTTGCATCAGCCTACTTTTATCAGAAGATCATTCATGTTGATGCAACATAGTTCACACTTTGAATCATATTCAAGGTTGTGATTAAGTTTGAGAACTTGAACCGATTGGAATATCAGTATTCAGAGATATAGAGGAAGACAGAATTGTTCGTTTATTTGTTTCTTTGGCATTGCTGTCAAAGGGAGAGATAAACAATATGAAATGAAACAGGGGAGAGATAAATAATATGAAAAGGAACAAGCTATAAAAAGAACACTAGCACCAACGAGAATTATCTAAGGGAGAGACAATCTGAATGAGACAGAGTATTGAAGATCACAACTGCAAAATGGTAAAGCTGTATTATTTAATACTGTTTAGTAACGTAGTGATTAAACATATTAAGTTTATTTGACTTACAGCATTTTGTTCACAAAGTTGTAGAATGTATGCTTGGTATGTGTATGGTACATTTCATATTACTTGAGTTGCCATCAATGCCAAAGGGAGAGATTGTTGAACTACAACTGATTTGGAATCTGATTGAAGAATCCGTGATTAAAGATCACTGAGGAGTTGCTGATTAGATATGTACTATGATTAAATCAATATTATGTTGTCATTGATGTCAACTAGTTTGACAACACTTATCTTGTAAGTTACTATACCGAGACATCTGAAGAAAGGTGAAAAAGATGAAGAACAAAGAAATCTATATGAGGAAAGATGTACATGACAGATGAGAATAAGGAACACATTGAGTAACTTGTTGATGAGTCTATGACTTTATTATGTTGCATTCATCTATAATGAAGTATAGAGCTGAAAGACACAAAGCAGTGTTGTCGGTAAATGAAGCATTTCTAGTATACACCGACGGAGTGTAGTGTATACCGATCACAGTATTAATCGAGCAGTGTTCACCGACGCATTTCTTTGTTAACCGAGCGGGACAGAATGAATTACACGATTAGTTTAGCCAATAAGATTGATGAGCTGGCAAGAGTATAACATCGAGGTAACAGATAATGTTTGTTACACAAATCGACAGCTGACAAAATTCAAGGAAGATCTAACAGAGCAGATTGAAACGTGTTGACACAAGTACCGAGAAAGTTTGAAGCGGCAAAATCTATGAATGAGGTTAAGTGGCAAAATCTGATGGTGGAGAAGAAAACGATTTACTCATCTATATAAGAGAACAGAATTTCTTTAGTAAAAGGCCGGAAAAAGAAGAAGCTGCGGGATTATCGCGTGAACAAGGTTTTCATGCATTCTGATCATACTGGTTAGTAAGAACCGAGCTGCAGAGTAATTACCGAGCTACAAAGAGCAATTACCGACGGACAGTAAGTTGATACAGTATTAAATCTGAAGTGAAATATTGATCAGAAGGATTTGTATGGACTAAATATTGATCTGTAATCTGCAATTGAAGTTGTATTAAGGCAGGTCATTTACTGTTACATATTTAACCATTGTATATAGTCAAAATCTCTTAACCGAGTGGACTCTGAAAGTCTTATGATGTATCATTCATAGAATGAACATTGTTATCCTGTCAACCCCATAGTGAATGCTAGTTGGACGATAACTTCTAGTCTAAAATCCTCTAACAAGGTCACACCTGACAGTGTGTTTGTAACCTTTAACAGGGTTGGGTCTTAACCGACCTCACTTCAGAAGAGTGAACAATTTTGGGTTGCCGGTCCCAGGTGGTTTTTCCCTTTACAGGGTTTTCACGTTAAATCTCTTGTGTTATGTGTTGATTGTGATATTTGTTTGTTATCATTCTTTACATGTTACATGTTAGATTTGATCGGTAACTGTTATAGTATTTGACTGGTAATCGGTAAAAGCACAGGCAGTGAGAGTTATTATTGTTTACCGACGAGCAGAAATTGAAGAAATGGTTTTGAATTATACATTTTGAATTGGGACATTGGATAACTGATTCACCCCCCTCTCAGTTATTCTAACATGTTGTAGGACCTAAATTAGGAATTATCTTGTAAAAACTAAAAGGGCATTTTAATTGGTAAAGATATATCTCTAACCATCTTACAATTCTTATTTTAATGGAATTTTTGATTCTAGGGCAAAAATTAGGACAATCCCAAAAAGGGGACATTACAAGTGGTATTAGAGCATGTTCCTGCCAGCCTGAGGGACATTATGGTGAGAGGTGAATATGGTCTTGGTTAGATAACCTTGCCTCTTGTGGGCCAAGTGAACTATGTCTACACATATTCATGTATATGATTTGTGTTTCAAATACATGCCCCTTTGTTTGATCTAAGGGTACAAGAATAAAAGAAATGAGAAATTGATGCGGGGGAGAGATGTAGGTAAGAGGATTAAGGTTGTCACCTAAGTAGACCACCTTGATGGATGCCAAAGTTCTGTCATCAAGGCCAGGAGGGTCAAAGTCCTGCTCTTGGGCTTAGATTGGACAAACTGAGAATCCCACTACATACCCCATACCATTCTTACCATAAGAGATGTAGGTAAGAGAGTTAAGGTTGCCATCTAAGTAAACCATCGTGATGGATGCCAAAGTTTTGCCACCAAGGCCAAGAGGGCCAAAGTTCCACTCTTGGGCTTAGGTTGGACAATTAAGAAGAATAAAATTGCCATCTAAGTAGACCACCTTGATGGATGCCAAAGTTTTGCCATCAAGGCCAAGATGGCCAAAGTTCCTCTCTTGGGCTTAGGTTGGATAATTAAGAGGAATAAGATTGCCATCTAAGTAGACCACCTTGATGGATGCCAAAGTTCTTCCATCAGGGCCAAGAGGGCCAAAGTCCCACTCTTGGGCTTAGGTTGGACAATTAAGAGAAATAAGATTGCCATCTAAGTAGACCACCTTGATGGATGTCAAAGTTTTGCCATCAAGGCCAAGAGGGCCAAAGTTCTACTCTTGGGCTTAGGTTGGACAATTAAGAAGAATAAGATTGCCATCTAAGTAGACCACCTTGATGGATGCCAAATTTCTGCCATTAAGGCCAAGAGGGCCAAAATTCCACTCTTGGGCTTAGGTTGGACAAACTAAGAGGAATAAGACTATCATCTAAGTAGACCATCTTGGTGGATGCCAAAGTTCTGCCACCAAGGCCAAGGGGGCCAAAGTTCCATTCTTGGGCTTAGATTGGTCAAGATGAGGACCCCACTATGATCCCCTATCATTCCTACCATGTTGAGCTAACTAACTATTTGGGATGAGGCATAAATAGATAAGCAAAACAAGCATCCTGCTAAGTAGACCACCTTGCGTGGATGCCTAATACCTACAACCGAAGCCAAGGGGGCCAAAGTTCCGCTCTTGGGCTTAGTAGGGGATTGGCTTGGACTAACCTATCATGACTCGATTTTTCTTTGAAATTTATATATAAATATGTACTTATGTTCACTTTGTGGTTGTAGGGTTCATAGTCAAAAGCATAATGAGGAAGTAAATTATTTTCCTAACCTTATTACGAATTATAAAATTTAAGGTTTAATCAAGGAATCTAACAAAGTTTACATTCCGTGTATACTTCATATATGCTCTGTATCTTCATGTACTTATGTGAATACTTTGTGTATGCTATGTGTCTTTGTGCATTCATGTGTCTACTCCGTGTATGCTTCGTGTTTTCATGCACCCATGTGCATGCTTCATGTATGCTCTGTGTCTTCATATATTAATGCACATCCTATTTTCATTTGTATACTTTGTGTTTCAAGTACATACTCCATGTGTGGCTCTATTTTTGGAGTAAAAGATATATTACATTAAAGGCATGTCTTTGAACCCACCAAGCCTTATTGGATTTCACCAACAGGTAAACCCACATATAAATTAAGAAAGACACGTCTAAACATTAGAAAGGTGGATTACAAATGAGATTATTCATTACTCGAGGACAAGCAAATTTAGGAGGGAAGGATATCATGTCCCCCCGTTTAAAGCATTAATTGCAAAAGTAATAAATAATGTTAATTAAGACTTTAAAAAACAATAATAGATTAAAATAAAAATATGAAATATAAAATAAATGATACATAATAAATAACAATATAATTAATAGATCATATAATTTATAAATTATATATAATAATCATAGTTACACCGCCCTTGGGGACGAGGGGACGGGGGAACAGGGAGACAAGTTCCCAGGATGGGGGGACAGAGGGGCCTCAATTTGGGGACGACGGGGGGAGGGCGGCGGGGGACGACGGGGGTATATATAGTATATACTATACATGTGGTACTTAAAATGCTAGTTATGAAAAGATGTATAACAATATAAGACATAAAGATGTAAAAGTATTGTGTTGAAGTCTTGGTACTTTTGTGTTGGATATAAATGTTAGATATAAGTTATATCTAACATGTATATCCAACACAAAAGGACCAATATCTAACCTTTATATCTTTTTTGGTGGTTGTTTTCAAGTCCCTAGGTTCAGCAAATGAGGTTTGAGTGATTTTGACCTGCTGGGAAGTCATCTCTGTCTGGGATTTGGGTGAGAGCTAAGGTAAGTCTGTCATAGAGATGGGGTCGAAACCAAGTGATTTGTAATAAAACGAGTTAAAACCCTTTGAAAATCCTTTTGCCAGCTTCAGTTTGACCTTAGAAAGCCATGGTGGTTTGTGGGAGGTAACCCTGCTGAAGGCTTGCTGAATCCTGAAACTTGGCTAAGTCTGGAATTTTTTCGAAAACCCCCAAAATCTAGAATTTGCATCTTAACTCCTATGAAGCTGGAACCTATCTCAAACATCCTAAAAGTATTTATAAAAATATAACTTAAAGTATAATAAATCAGACTTATACTTAAATGTTATATTTGTATAAATCCTCACGCCCATGAGCTTAAAAAAATTAAAAACTTGTATATTTTGGCTTGCTGTGATAGGGGACTTCCGGGCGTTCCCTCGGGGGTCGAGGGACGCCTGGGTGTCCCCAACGGGGATGCCGGGACGTCCCCGCGTCTCCCCTCGAATGGCAGCGGGACGGTGACGCCGCCGGAACACCGTCCCCCTGTCCTCGGTGCGTCCCCGTTCCGGGAACGACAGGGATTTTGGGGGGGATGCGTCCCCGGGTTACTAGGATAATAATACTAATATATTATTATAGTAATTAGTCGTGAACCTCAAGAGAGTCGCCTCTCCTCATTCCCCCGTATAGATATATAGTGAGGGAAGGAATCAAGGATCCTCGGCAGAAATCATATCAGGTCATACACAGTCAAAAATAATCAAAAGCATGGCAGAGGAAAGATTAAAAAAGAAGACAAAAACAGACAGTCAGCGGTCAAGTAATATAGAATAAGAGCAGATTACGCACACAGCCAGCCATGGATCCATATAAGCCCAGTTAGCACTTAGTAATTCCAATCATTTTAGGATGTCTGCAGCATGCTACGGTAAGAGACAAGGAAGTCTAAGGGATTCCACTAAAAGGTAACTCCTGTCAGAAGAAAGGTAAGATACTAATATTGTTGTTTATGAATATATATATATGTGGATTACATATTATTTTATCTTGATATCTTGGATGTCAATTACTGCACTTGGTCCCGATGTAAATCTGGATAAAATGTATATAAATCAATATGTGTCTGTACACTAATCAAATGCTATATATATAGATATAGATATAAAAGGAAGGTATATAATATAGATATACAGAAACAGAGGATTTTGTGTTATATATTTTGTATTCATAATATATACAATAGGACCATATAATTCATATACTGTAATTAAATTTGTAATAATGACTGATATAAAATTGTATAAAAATATATTGGGGTGGTGTATTCTGAAAACAGTATATATATATATATATATATATATATTACTGTTCCTAAAATGCAGAATAATTACTGATATATAGATAGAGACATAGATATGGAACTTGTATGTATATTTGCAAATGGTGTATGGTTTGTTGTTCATACTAACTGTGTCAGTAATATAGATAAATACTGTCATCAGGCTGTGTGTATTTTTCAATTGTAAAATATATTCGTAGGATCAGGCACATTCATAAGTCTGTTGTAGTTACCATATAAGAATGAATGATATAAATAAGATATTATATGTATCTATACCCCAACTACATTAAGATTATCACCTGACAAGATAAGGTAAGGCCTGCGGTGGAATAGACTGTGCTACATCATACAAAGGCACTAGGTAAGGCCTGCGATGGAATGGGCATGGGCTACATCATACAAAGGCACTAGATAAGTCCTGCAATGGAATGGGCATGAGTTACATCATACAAAGGCACTATCTTGCAAGGGATGATCCACATGGATGAAGGAAGTTACAATGAGGGGGAAATGGTCAGGCCCACTAAGTACGCCAACCCTACAAAGTGTAGGGCCAAGGGAGACAAGGTTCTGCCCTTGGGCCTAGGGTTGGGCTAGGACACCCTTTTGTAATATTTCCATCCACCTTTAAGACAGCCAAATACTACACATTACATGTTATGGATTGAAATCCTCTTTATAAATGTATAAGATAGATTATATAATGTTAACAATGCATTTAATCTATGAATGTATATGTGTGCTCTTGCTTTCTTTTGGTGTTGTGGGACCTAAATTAGGAATTATCTTGTAAAAAGGCATTTTAATTGGTAAAGTTATATCTCTAACCATCTTACAATTTTTATTTTAATGGTTTTGTGAGTCTAGGGCAAAAATTAGGGCAATCCCGAAAAGGGGACATTACAATCAGAGCTTTGGTTCCCAAATAGTGTGTCTAACCGCTCAGGGAGATCCAATGGCGCATAAATGGACTATTCCTACTTTTGATGGATCTGACTATGGCTTCTAGAAAGTTAAGATGAGGGGATATTTGATTTCTTTAATTTACAAGACTTGGAAAGTTATGGAGAACAAATATACAATGCTCGCAAATGGACCTACTTCTTCGGATGAGATTGATGCCTATGAAGAAAATGAAAGAGCAAGGTATGCTATCTTTAGTGCATTGTCTAAAGCGGATTTGGCGAAGGTTGTTGCATTAGAGATTGCTTATGAAGTTTGAGAAAATCTGAAAAATATTTATGAAGGAAATGATAGAGTTAATCTAGCTAAGATGCAGACTACTAAAGGAAGATATGAGAACTTAAGTATGGAAGGAGAAGACATAGCAAGCTACTTTAAGAAAATTGATGATGCTGTGAATTGGATCATAAACCTTGGCAGCACTCTGGATGATAAGGATGTGATAGAAAAGATTTTGAGGACTTTACTTGAAATCTACAATGACAAGGTCTCAACAATTGAAGAAACTTATGATCTGCCAAATTTCACCAGAGAACAATTGTTTCGCACTCTGAGCGCATTTGAAATGAGGAAGTTTGGTAAGGACAAACCCAGATCTGAGTCTGCTGTCAAAGCAACAGAGGTTGATGAAGATTCAGAAGATGAAAGCACAGATTAAGCAGAAGAAAACTTTGTAAGGAGGCTGAAGAAAATAACCAGTAAGTATAAAGGTATCTTACCTTTTAAATGTTTCAAGTGTGGAAAGGTTGGTCTTATTGCTACTAGATGTTCGGATATAAAGGAACAAGAACAAAACTAAAGTTCAATAAGAAAGCATATTATGTGAATGAAAATGATAGCATCTCTGATGATGAATCAAAAGAAGGTGACAGTTTATTTTATGTTGAAAAAATTGAACCTGAACCTAAAGTTAGTAATGTTACATCTCTAGAATGTAATATTGAAATTGTTGATGAATTACATGTATAACAATGAATGGTTGATTGATAGTGGTTGCTCTAATCATATGATCATATGACTGGTGACAAAGTATGTGAAATTTGAAAAATTTGGTGGTGGATCTATTAGATTTGGAGGTGATCAGACTGCAGAACACTGACAATGCATACTATCTAAAAGGATTCCATCATAACCAAGTGTTGGACAGATGTGCAAAAATGGATACATTGTTGTCTTTCTGGATAATGGTTGTGCGATCCGGAAGGGATCCAGAAATGTTATTGTTGCAGGCAAAAGAACTGGAAGAAATATGTACCTATTGGATGTTGCTACAAGGCATTACCTAACTGATGAAAGTTGGTTGTGGCATCAAAGTGATGTGTCACACGTACTATGACAATTTGATAAGATTAGTTCAAAAAGGGCAGTAAGAGATCTACCAAGATAAACCGAACTAGATAATAGTGTTTGCAAAGAACATAAAGAGGGAGAAAAACAGATCTATCAGCTACCAAACCATTAGTGTTGATAAACACAGACTTAGGCGGTCCAATCAGAATAATGAATCTACAGGATGAAAGGTCTTCTATGTTCTAAATTGATGATCATTCTAGAATGACTTGGGTTACATTCAAGATAGTCAAAGTCAAAGTTGAAAATGAAGTTGATAGAAAAAACAAATACTTGAGATCTGATAGAAGAGGAGAATTTGTTAATAATGGATTTAACATCTTTTGTGAGATACATGGGTTTAGAAGACTGTTGTTGGCTCCTAGGACATTGCACTAGAATGATGTTATAGAAAAATTGGACCAAACTATTGTGATGTCCCCTTTTTGGGAGTTTATACATCAATTAAATAATTAAATTTTAAGTTGTCAAATTATATCAAATTTAATGACAACTAAATTTAATTATTTAATTAAGCAGTCAAAATGACTTTATGTCAATAGAGAATTATTTAATAAAGAAAATTCACTTTATTATTTAAAAGTGAAAAAGAATACCAAAGGTCAAGCAGTGGGAAAGCCAAGTGTTTTCTAGAGAGTGCTATAAAAGTAGAAGAGGATTATTCAGAACATGTTCAGATATTATCTTTATTTGATGAAAAATGTCTGATGCATTTGCATTAGTTGAAACTCCGAGGACGCAAACCTTAAGCAGATTTTCAGAAGGGCTGGATGGAAACCTGGTTCTTCCTGGGAGTGGATTCAAGACAGAGTTCACACTTGTGCAAAATTGGAAAAATCTACCCTCGAGACAAATTTGAAAAAATGAAATATTGTAGTTCCGAGTTGTTTTAATTCTAACTTGGGAGAAATAATTAAATACTATATTCAGAATAATATCCCTGTGCGTGCAAAGTTCTAAAGAATAATTAATATTTTGGTCAATTGTCTAATGTCTAATGTTTGGAGGGATAAAGTTTAAGCCGAATATTTTATTGGCAAAATGTTGCAGGCCCAAGTTCTAATTTGATATGATTCTTATAATGTTTAATAAGCATTAAGGAAATAATAATATTTGGGCATTCTTCATATTGTCATGAGAATTAATAATCCCTGGGCAAATACCTTAATATTTCTAAAGTTGTTGACAACAATGAATTATTCGTATTCATCTAGCCGTGAGACAAAGTGTGGAGTTCTTTGTTGTGAAATTTAGAGGGGCCTGCGTTAAAGTTAGAACATTGGGGAAATATAATAATATATCAATTTTTAAAGGCCTGATTACGGGAGGTAGGAATTGCCATATCAAATAAGGGCAATATAAAGATTTTATGGATATATATGTGGATAAAGGTTGATCCCGAGAAATATTTCTGAAGCTAGTAATGTTTGTTCTAATATTTACCAATGTTTTGTAAGCATATGGTTTAGTCTTGCCGTGGATGCATTCAGCCCAGACTGGTTCGTGTGATTGGGAAGAGAGCAGTTTAATGAAAATACAAGGCTGTCGGCAATTCAATAATCTGCAACTTCTTTCTCATTCTCTCTGCTAATATGGTGAATGATATCCATCGGGTTTTGTAATTGTAGTCCATCCACAGGTGCATATTAACATTGACTGGTGGCGGTGGTGATAAGGAATTGGTGATGAGCAGATTATAGGGTATATTGCTAGAGAGATTAATGTTGAATAGCAATTTGGAAGGCATACAGAAGGTTGTTGTGGCTAGTGAACTCCTATAATCATTGCTGGAACGGTAACCATGCTTGCAACACTTCCAGGTCTGAAGTCCAATGTATATCAGACATAACATCTATGTTCCTATTTGCTGATGTAACAATTACAAATTACAGAGTATTGCCACATGCTTGTTACCAACAATATAACTCTAAACTGGGTCTTCGCAGCTAAAATTTTCAATAGAAAAAATTGTTATCCAATTAGCTGCAGTGCTGATTAATACAATTAAAGAGAGCATAGGTTTTGTTTAATCTTTGCTGTTCCAACTGTGGTGTGAAATCTGGTTTAGTATGACTCTTAATGAAAACTCTAAGAATCCATGTCCAAAGTCTTTACTTCAGTTCTGTAACAGAAAACCATTCTATCGAGTTTAGAACAGCGATTACATGATGATTCAAGATTGTGTGCAAAGTGTTTGACATTATGATCGGAAGAGTTTGTCCCAAATCATAGTTGTTGTGAACAAAAGTGTGTCACACTCAACAACTCATGATGGATAGATGTTCTTTCCACTATCCCAAATTGTGTTATGAAATCAGATAGAAGTGTTTAAACTTTTTCCCTATCACTGGTTGGATTTGTAGATGTGTGTCACATCCCCTCTACTAGCATGAAATGAAAATAATTTTAATATACTAAAATAGTGAATTTAGACACTAGATTAATAATATAATTATATTATAAAATTAAAGTTAACATCATTAATAGTAAAAAAATAAAATAAATGATTTTTAAAGTGTTGGTTGGCTTCTAGTGCACCCATTTAACAAAGTTGTTTTTTAAACACCACCTCAATATATTCAATAGAATAATAAATATAAAATAAATTTCAAATTTCAATTTTGGGGCCCAAATCTAGGGCCAAGAGTACAATTCAGCAATCCACTATAAAACCTATCCCAAGCACCATTTGAGATCACTTTTTGGAGGATATACATTTTTGCGCAGTGACCTTCCTTACGCAAACAGAGATGAAAACCTCTCTGATTGAGCGCAATGGGGCAAGGATGAAAACCCTCTCATTTATCATTACATATACTTTCAGATTTGCAAATCAACTAATCCTCAGTTTTGGGACATGTATCAGATCTAAATTCCAACAACAGATTAGAACTCTACCTGTGAGAACTACAACAGGATGGCACAAAGATTGGCAATACTTTGTTGGATCCAAACACCCCTAGCCAAACACTTTGGGGGCCATTGAAGGGGGCTAAGCAAGATCTGCTTGAAGGAATCAAGATTCAACCTACAGATTGTAAATCATTCCAATTGTGTCTTAGAGCACCATACTCATGCCACATCCTCTTGGGAAACCAGAACTAAATGACAGCTCCATAGTGCCCTATTCCTACCATATTTTCCAAGGCAGCCAGAATCAAACAGCAGCAATCAGACTCATACAGCACTCAAAATCATAATATAGGGATGCAAACATCAAATGTGGGGTTTGTGTACACCAGATCTGGAATTTTCTATACAAATAGTTAACCAAACAGCAATCCTAGAAACCCCAATGGCATCAGCCAAACTTGATAATTTGCCAGAAGTTCATCATACAGATTTGAAATTTTCCTTTTTCTTTTACAGTGTTCATGTGTTTTTTATGACACCTTTCAACACTGAATAAAATACTTAATAATATATCCTCTTGAACAAGGAAATCTTAGATGCTAAACAATTTCGCAATTTGTGATAAACTAAGACAACCCCAAGGTTTACAATGCATATTTACAACTTTACGTTGGATGCAAATCAATTTATATGATGTGATGCTGGTTCTCAAAAAAGGACTTACTATTATTTCATGAATCTATCAACTTCCCTCAAATTACAAATGATTTTGCAATATAGGCTCTTCAACTAATCCTAACAAGGTTTTTTGAAATAAAATACAAAAGGGAATGAGTTCAGAAATCTAATCTATTTCTAACAATGCAAGAGACTATTGCTAACTTAGTGAAACCAAACCAATCTTTGCCTCGCCAAAAGAAACAACTACGCAAAGTTGATGCAATCTCCCAAGTGTATGCGAATTATTTTCAAATCACTTACACACATCAACACCATAAGACACGAATTAGTGATCACAAAATAATTGAAGTTAAACATTGAAATGAGTTCACTGCAAGACTAACCATGCACTGCAACTTGCAATCAACAAAATTGCAAATGCTATGAACATAAGAGGTTTCACCATTAATCAACAACAATGCCTTCCACTCAACTATTCAACATAAACAAATTCTAACTAATTGAGAAGCGGGAAACCATGCCAACACCCAAAATAACACAATTGTTCACCAAGCTTCAATGAATTTGCATTTATTTTGGCAATATTTTGGCAACAATTTCACAATAAGTTTCTCCTCTCTAATTGAGTAGTAGGAAACCATGCTAACTATAGTAGGCATACAATGCCTATTGTTATGTTTGATGATATTGGTTACCTGTCAA
Organism: Chamaecyparis obtusa; assembly: GCA_027943335.1. Taxonomy (NCBI): domain Eukaryota; kingdom Viridiplantae; phylum Streptophyta; class Pinopsida; order Cupressales; family Cupressaceae; genus Chamaecyparis; species Chamaecyparis obtusa. Next base: position 926,461 of record BSBK01002336.1, read on the forward strand.
AGAATTAATTGTTATCAATGTATTAATTGTCTGTTGGTTGTCACTCTCGAGTAGTTTGTAAGTCAGTTGGTTGACGGTTGTGTCTCTCTTGGCAATTGTTGGGTCCTTTAAATATGTTGTGTATCACCAAGGAAGGGAGTATGGTATCGTCAGATGAATTGCAACCCTTGACTAACCAACTTTGGTCCTCTTCTCTGTAATGAATTCATGAGCTAATAAAGTTATATTTTACTCCTATAGCTGGTACGCACTACCATTTGTATTATTATTTCATGTATGTAATTTACCATGTATAGCAGTAAACATTTGGCGTCGTTGCCTTAAAAGAAATCAGATCAACATTGCGTGATTCATGCCCTCGGATCTCAATAAAAGTGAGAAGAGGCCACAAGGTGGTCAAGACCAAGCGATCAAGCAATCTTTAAGAATTGCATAACAGAGATAATGAAAGAGAAGATTACGAGAAACATATGAGAAGAATCCATTCGGATAATTCCCAAGTTGGAGCCCTTCCATACAGTCAATGTCGGACGATGAGTGTTGAGAAGGAAATCTTGAACTGACAAACATATTGCATGCAGTTGAGAATCTATCCATCTTGGGAGAACCCAAAATTAGAGGATCTGAACCGAAGACCCTCCAACAAAGAGAGTACAAGTACAAGTCAAAGCTTGGAAGTACCTAAGATGTTGGGGAGCTAGAGGTAGATGTGTAGAGGACGCGCGCTTATGTCTTGAATCATTAAGCTGGAAATCATGCCAATGTTGAGCGTGTTTTCATTCATAAGCTGGAAATCATGCTTAAACTTGGGCGGATTTCCAAAGATAAGCTGGAAATTGTAAAAATTTTGAGCGCATTTCCACATGGGAGCTGGAAATGACCTGATCTTGAGGGCGCATTTTAGCCTCATTTTGCAACCCAAATTTTCTTTAAGTCTTAACATTCAATCTTCATTTTTCCTTGCTTTTCACCATTTAGGCCTTGAATTTCCTCTTTCTTAGGGCAGGTTTGAGACATGAAGGTGGAAATGATCAAGAACTTTCATTTTTCACTCGAAAATCATTTGGTCTTTTGCATTCTCATTCAAAAAATTTACTTCTTTATTCAAGAACTTCTTATTTGCTTAAGGATTTTCACTTCTATCTTTTGGAATTCAACTTGCAAACAAAAATCTTCATTTCCGTTCCAACAATCTTTTCTCATTTTCAATTCCAAACTTCCCTGAATCCTTCAATTTCCTCTTACACCCTAGTGGTACCCTAAATTTTGAGAGTCCAAATCCATTATCAATAAGCAAGTTTCTCCATACTAAAAAAATCAAAGGAAGGAAGCTTTATGACACAAATAAATAGAACTAACTAATTGAAGCCTTCAAAAAATGTTGGAATTTCGACCTACTGCAAAGATGATGCCGACAAAGCCTGAAGATGGTCGCATTTTAAAAATCTAAAAATGACCCACTTCGGGAAATCATATTTCCTATCTCCAGTAAAAATCTTAGCTTTCCACGAGGTGTTTTGGTTTTTCGACCAGACCCAAATCCGAAAGTTAGGTAGTTATTTTTTAGTTAGTTTATTGTTTTTCAAAATAATTTGTAACAAGGGTTGTGTCTTTTCACCCTAAAGAGGTGTGAAAGCCACTCAAACACATATATATGCATAATGTAAAATGTAGAGAGAGAGATAGATTCAAAGAAGCAATTAGAAGAAGAATATTTGTAAGGGAAGATGTAAATATTAAAGCATGACTTTAATATAAATTTTAATATTACATTTTAATAATAAATAAAAGGTTCTTTTGTTTATTTTCAATGCAAAGAGATTGCAACTAAATGTGGATTCGTCCCTTGTGATCAATAAATAGATTATTGAATTATTCCAACAAATTTTTATTTTTGCATTGGATATTTTCCTGCATTATTTGTTCGACAATCAGAATAGTGTGAAATATAAATATATTTCCTTATCTCTGTCTAATCGGGCTTCCAACCAGAGAAGTTAAATTCTTTTTGGACTAACGGAGAATTGCATATAAGATTTGTCTTTTGCAGAGCTTAGGAGTAATTGATGATATTTAAATAAATATTGTGTCATAAAGTTGAACGTAATAATCCTTGTTATAGTTGACTCTATCGCCCGGATAAACAAAGGCACTAGTCATTTAAAAATCATTGGAATATAATTATTGGAGTTATTAATTGAAGTCATAAATCTATATACTTCCTTCTTGCAAGCATCTAATTGATTATTGATAAACCTTACACAAACGTTCAAATCATTTCAAGCAATCACATAACTTTATATTGATCGAGTTTGAGGATTTTGCCAACCGAAGAACTCACCAAGTCTAAATTCGCTACAGAAAAGCCTTAAACAAAGTGATCAGGTTCAAGGTGAAGGTTTACCCGCCTAGGTGTAGCAAAGCCTAAAGTGCAGGGGAATTTGGATTATTTTCGTTCGTTGGCCAGAACTGATTTGGAATCCTATTGGAGAATTGGCAGGCTCTTCAATTTCCAATCTGTGGTTTTGGGAACCAACACACCCCTTGGGCAGGTTTCCTACATGGAGCTGGAAATGTCAAAAGGATGGTGCATTTGCAAGGTGGAGCTGGAAATGGACAAACTACTTGGGCGCAAATCCACATAGGAGCTGGAAATAACTTGTTTCTTGGGTGCAGATTCACTTTTAAGTGGAAATCCTTCATAGTTTGGGTGCAAATGAGAGGATGAGTTGAAAATGAACAAGATTTTTCCTCATTTCATTTAAATATACTTAAATTTCTTGCATTTTTTGACTAAGGACTTGGAATTTTCACTAACCTTCCCATAGGAAACTTGAACTTTGATTTCTACTTGGCATTTCCAACTTAGATTTGGATTGTGATGGCTCATATGCCCAAATTGCTTCATCTTGCAAGCTCCTTTTCACCTTCATGACTCCATGTAGATTTTCAAAAACCCAAGTGACATCTCTCACTTGTGAAACAACTTTCTCCCTTGACAACATTTCACCAACATCTTGACCACTTTCTGACAACTTCTTGACAATTTTCAATCTTGTGAAACCCATTACAAGTTTCTTTCATGCCCTAAATGTTTTGCTCGTGAAAACAAGATCAGGGATTGATGGCGTGCTCACTTCCTAAGGAGAAGACCTAGAAGCCAAAACAACTACCACAAAACCTAAAACTAAGAAAGATAACCAGAAAAACTAAGCAAAGAGAGGGGGTGCCCATTTGCAATGAGGCAATGTGTGAAAAGGTCACGACACATAGGATATTACACCATTTCAGGGCAATGTAACTGCTGCTAGTAGGGCTGTATGCTAGCATAAATTATTCTGTAAGAGGGCCAATGCTCAAATTATTTCTTGTTGGTAATTATTGATGTACATTTGCTGAGTAGTATTACCCTAAAGTAATTCTTTCCAGATCTATAGTTTCTATCAACATATGCTAAGGTTTTTAACAATAATTTGACAATTGTTATTTGGTTTTATTTAAAGTAAATTCTAATATCAAACCCTAGGAACAGTCAAAGTGTTTGTCTCTATCCTTAAATGAAGTCCAATAAGGTCAATCCTTCTAAAGGAGTGCACTGAAGCAAGTTCCACTATTATTTATCATGGATTGATGTGTATGTCCTGACTCATATCATCTATTTTTGCTGAACAACTGAACGTGTTGATCAGGTGTTGTTAGTCCGCCTATCTCCATTTGGAGAATAATGTAGCAAGGGCAGGCAGGTGGGGGGAGGAGTTAGGAATATTGCATCATTCATATTCCTATGGCTAGGTTTGTTATCTTCAAGATAAATACAAAATCCCTTTGTTAGTCTGTTAGTATCCATGAGTCTTTGTTATGGTTTATTAGGAATTATTTGTTTACCCGCTGGGGTAAACTTCATATTGCATAGACATAGTACAGGAGATGTAATAAACATCGAATATATCAGAGAACAATAGATGCTTCCATTAATCATTCCAACGTACGAGTACATTCACATCATAATAATTCCTTCACCCGTAGGTGGTACATATTTATCTACCCAAATGGGTGTGACCAAACGTCGCCACCCAAACCAACTGCCCTTCGGTAATAACTAATTCTCATTGGGACAACATAACTAATACGTGACATAACATAAAGTAGTCTTTTCGGCTAACATCATCCCCCCCAAAAAAGAAAGTCGTCTCCGGCGACTCACAACAAAAGGGAGATGAAATACACTATATAGAATAAGAAAATCACTGAGAAGAAGGGGCGGAGGGGCGTCCTTGAAAAAGTTGAAGTGTCGCCCTCACCATCAATGCTGCTTTGAGTAGTTCTTTTTCCGTCACATCACATTCCTCCCGTGCCTGCCCAAATTTGTCTCCAAAACACACTTTTCAACTACAGCCTCCACTAACTCTTGTTCCAACAATATTGTCTCCCTAGCCAATCTGACCTCAATAGCCTCCCGCGCCGCCTTCTCCGCTTCCAACTCCTGGGTACGCTGAGCCAAGTGTCGCTCTACTACCTCCAACTGGGTGGTCAGCTCCTCCCGAGCACTCTGTGCATCAACCAAGACAGCCTCACGTCCAACCAAAACCTACTCTGAGTGCCTCAAAGCGTAGTACCCCTCTCGAAAGGCTTGCTCCAATGCTCTCTCCACCTCTAGCGTGCAGACACTCCATGTCTGCAGCAGCTCCGGGTCTCATCAACTGGTCACACTCCCCAAAGGCTAATAACTGAACTAAATAATTTCCTCGTGTCGTACGAAGTTGAAGATGAAAGGTTGTGTCCCGATGGTTACATGTTGTGCCATCAAGGTTCCAAGGGGTTTGATGCCATGCTGGTCAACCCCCAGTAAGTTGAAGGTCAACGGCCACAGTGTCGGTTTCCCTAGACTCTTCCAAGATTCTTCAGGTAGAACATTCACCCCTGATCCACCATCGACAATTGTGTTAGTGAGAATGGTACCCAAGATACCCATCTCTACTACTGCAGGATTTCGTCCACTATTTACAGCCAGTGTCATGGGGTCCACTGCGGAGCCGCCAGGAACCTCTGTCCGTTCAAATGCACTTGTTGGGACGTTTTGTCCTAAAAGTAGGGCTATTTTTAGATGCGGCATTGTTTCGAGTAGGTCCTTGACCTTTACCGGTATCTCCAATTGCATCATCCGCCTCAAGATGTTTTGTTCTACCATGGCTCGAGTAGAAGTGTCAGAGGTATCTATGGAGTCCCTTCGGTCCTGCATTTCCCTCTCAATCTCAGTCTTCACCTCGAGTGCTCTTTGTTTCTCTGTGGCCTTCTTCATTTGTGTGCATGTAATTGCCAAGATCTCCTTTTCTCCCCCTCTCTCCACATCAAGGAGGTTGCAGTTGGGCTTCAGGCAGTTGGCTTCTTCGTGGTCCCCCGATCCGCACCACCGACACAATTTTTGTGGAGCGAGAGCCTCCTTCTGGCAATCCTGAGCAAAGTGTCCCCATTGGTTGCAATTTTTGCATTGTATCATTGGTCTCCCCTTCGCATCATACTGGATCCGAGGGTGGTTATTATTGTTATCATCATTCCCTCTGCCTCCCCGTCGGTTATTTTTGTAGCCGCCAGATGATGCAGCATTTTGCTGGCCGTCGGTTCCATATGTGGAGGGTTGCTCTTGCGTAAACAACACTTGTTGATTCCTGGCCCTTAGATTGTAGGGACATTCTTTGGTGGAATGGCCCATGATCTGGCAAATGTCACAAAATGCCTTTTTGGGACACAACCCCTTTGTATGGCCGCTCACCTTGCAATCCGTACACCACATGTCATCTTCCCCCTTGCTGGTACCCCCCTTTCATGGTCTTGAACTCCATCATTCTCTCCATGTCTTTTTGGAGTGCCATGAATTTTTTCTTCAACTCGCCATCACAGCCACTGTCATCGTCTGAAGTGTCATCTTCGTCAAAAGAGGGCTTGCTTCTTTTCTTCTTGGAGGTCTTCTGTTCGCTCTCCAAGTCCATTGCCCGGTTATAGGCATCTCCGTATGAGGTGGGGGGCACTATCTTCATTTTCCTCCGTAGGCTAGATTTTAGGCCCTCCATGAACCATCTTTTCTTCAAGCCATCTGTTGGCTGGCTATCCATTTTTGCGACTAACTCCTTCAGTCGGCGACCGTAAGCCCGCACAGTCTCCTTCTTGCCTTGTTTGGTACCGTATATCTCAGAAACAATTTCATTGTCATCCTTCAAGAGTCGAAACTCCTCGAATTCTTTCTTGAGGTTGGCCCAAGTGGTCACCTTTGTTTTGTCCACATCGGAGTACCAGTCAATGGCTACCCCTCTGAGTGTGGCCGGAAACTATTTCACCCATTCTGCGTGGTCGGCGACTCCATTTGCCGACCAGATTGTCTCGCACGTACGACAATGCTATACTAGATCTTCCTTTCCATCTCCATGGAATTTTGGGAACTTCTCTTTGTTAGTCACCATGTTTACTTTTCTAGGTGTCGACTGTGTTTGCAGCACCGATTGTGTTACAGGCTGGGATGGTACTGTCGACATCGGTACCCCGGAAATGTTTGGTACCGTACCACTTGATGTCCCCGAACTACTGGAACTATCCAAGCTTGGTGGGCTACTGTGATCCCCGTGCCCCTCTGTCACTTCGATACTCTCGGCAGCAATGGTATCCTGAGCCTCCCTCTATGCGGCTTCCTCTTCTTCCTTCCTTCGGGCTTCTCTTGCTTCCATCTGTGGGGTTAAGGTTAAGGAACCAAACAAGATCCTTGTTTCCTCTAGGCGGTCCTCATCACTTCTTCCAGCCTCCCGGTCAAATTCCTCCAGACCCTCGCCTTCACTTACTCCCTTCAGTAGTCCTTCAGCACGTCTTCTGAATCTCTCCCTTCACTCGGCTTGCTGCTATGCAAGTACAGCTTTTCTAGCGGCTTGTTCCTCCTCAAGTTCCTTCTTTAAATTTCTATTTTTATTCAATTGATTGGGCATAAATTCTTTGCTCACTTCTCCACAAGGCAATAATCAACACATCAATTTATTTTATTTTTTTAAAAAAAAAGAACACTTTTATTCATTCATGTCCTTTTATTACAACACTTCTCAATTGAGTGATTTCCTCATTGTAGTGTCTTCTCCTTCGTAGAGCTCCGTACGTGCATCGTCGGCCTCTGGGTTAATCTCACCAACTGGTAGGCCCATAGTGCCCGTATGCCATCCAATCCTTCCCTTCCCGAGTATGTCTAGGCAACGGCACCAGATGTTTGCCCGTTGGGGTAAACTTAATATTGCATAAGCATAGTACAGGAGATGTAATAAACATCGAATATATCAGAGAACAATAGATGCTTCCATTAATCATTCGAACGTATGAGTACATTCACATCATAATAATTCCTTCACCCGTAGGTGGTACATATTTATCTACCCAAAGTGGTGTGACCAAACATCACCACCCAAACCAACTGCCCTTTGGTAATAACTAATTCCCGTCGGGACAACATAGCTAATACATGACATAACATAAAGTAGTCTTTCCGACTAACATTATTCATCCCATGATTATCTATGTAAAGGAGTGGCTATAGGAGATGTAATCCCTATAAATATGTGTTACACATTAATGAGTAATGTGTAAAAATTCTCTACAATCTTCAGGCTTGAGGAAATGAGTTGAACATAAAAGGCCCTTCTATCAAATTTCCTCTGTCCTGGAACAAATCATGCGTCCATGGTACCTATATCTTTGTCATTGTGTTTCTTATCAAGCAGGAGAGTAGCATTTTATAGAGAAAACTCAGTGTAGAATTGAGATTGGGAGCATTTGTAATGTCCCCTTGTCAAGTTACTTTGGAATATTGGGACAATGTTCGTATAATCTCAACTATGCTTTCCGAAGCCTTGATTTTTGGATTTGACATGTATTTAGGATGTAATTGTAATGAATTATCGATATAGAAGATGGATCTCCAATATATAGATATAGTTTTGCAATATATAGTTTGAAAGGTTTATCTTGATACCAAAATATCTGCTTCCCGTATATATGTAAATGATATAAGAATGATGTTCGAATATGTAGTTTATAACCCTGGTTGATATGTTGGTGTGAAGTTTGTTTCTTAAACGTTCACCAATGTAATGATATGACCATCTCTGTATGAGTATATATTGATATTCTTCCAATTATTTATCAGACTTTATGTTCTAAAATGATGATGAGGTTGCCAAAAGATCTAATACCCCTGAGTATCTCATGGTTCCTATGTAGTGTTGATCCTTCAATTGCAAACTTAATCTCCTTCCGTATAATGAAATTTCTGACTGTGTGAGAGCTCCCGATGTAGTTATTGACTGTATCAATATAACTGTCGATTGAAAATCCCAATTGCTATTCAGCTATACCAAGGTAGAGATCCCCGTATGGAGTAATTGCTCAGTACTAACAAATGTTGACAGTGCTGACTGTAAAGTATCTTGAGGCTGATGACTACTATGTGCTGGAAGTGTTGTTCGCTGATGTCTTTTACTAATTGTTTCTTGATTAATTTCTGACTGGATAGCCCTCCCGTGATTATGTTCCTTTGCTTCTATATGATCTCATCGTCTTGTTTCCACATATGGTGGATTGTTGTCACTCCTTTGTTCAACTGTGCCTATTCTCTAAATTAATATGAGTCCCTTTCAGTTATTGCGACTAAGTCCGTCTCTTAAATCTGTCGCTGAGTCTCCAATGTTATCGATGCCAAGTGATATATGTTTTCGACCCTTATTTTATGTCTTATATGTCATTATTTTCTTCCTCTATAAATAAGCAGATGATGGCCTTCAATTTGTATCGATTGCTGACTGTTCCTTATTATTGCTGACTGGATAATGGTGTGCGTGCTGATTAGACGTCCTTTTCTCCCCCTCGTATCCTTGCCTCCCTCACTTGTCTTATATTTTTTTCTTCCGTAAATACCCGTGTGGAAAGGGAGTCGGCATCCCTTCCACAGGCTGTGACATTTTGGTCACCAATCCCTTTTGTTATTCTTTTATTTCAATTTCAAAATTATATTTAGTAATAGTCATTAATATTTATGTTGTTTCGGTATTGTTATTGTTATTTGAATAATTATAAATTATAATAGATTATAGTATATTAAAATACTATTATATTTATTTATTATTTAATTAAATTATATTTTCATTAATATATTATCATTATCTATATTGTTAATTATTATTATAATAATATCTTATGATATTAATAATAGATTTATTATTATTATTTTATTTATTAACATTTGAGTTACTATTATTTACATTGTAATCTTCTTTAGTTAATTTATTTATTTATTTTATATTTAATATTTTAATATTATAATCCTTATTTAGTTCTAGGTTCTATTCAACAAGGGGTCATGACAGCATTCCACATTGCTATTGTGAAAATTGTTAGCAATATTAAGTCATAATGAACTTAAAGACAGAAGAGAATTAGGAAAAAGATAGAAGTTTGGATGTTTGAAAGAGACAAATATCACCTGTTTCAGTCGCCATTTGAAACGGAGAACAGCAGCTTCAGAAAGCAATTCCAATTCTGGTTCCTCTTCAATACTCAACGAAAGCAACTCTGATGCTTCCTCATAAGTCATCATATATGTAGGTCTAATTGTAGCGACCTCTATCTCATGCTCTGCAATGCTTTTCATGCACAAGTTTCCAAATTCAGGTAAATGCCCTTGTTCAAAAAATGCATTTTTGTTTCTACATCTTAATTTTCTTGAAGCCTTCATTGCAAGCAGTTTACCATTTAAAAGAAAAATTTACTATACCTTCCATCCTTGTTCAGAACAACTGATATGCTAACTGTATTACAAATTATACCCTGTTTCAGGCTCATCTTTTCCATAGCAAGTTTTAAGGGAAACATGGGAATGGTTTCTGTAGGTAGGAAAACAGATGTTGCTCTGGACTTTGCCTCTCTGCACACCATAGAAATCTCAGAAAAGTGCCAAACAAATGGAATGACATGGGTTCCAAAATTAAATAAACTCACTTGATCAATATACTATTGTGATCCACCCAACATGTTGCATCAGCAACATGTATCCAAACTTTTATACGGCCATCTGGTAGCTTTTCTGCACTCAGTGCATCATCTAGCTGTAACAGGCCACCAACACCCAGATAAATTAATGGGAAAAAAATCAGGAATATACAAAGAGAAGCTAGGAGGAAACAAAATATTGATAGCCCACAAAATTTAAAATAAATGCATATTGACCAAATAACAGAATACTCACCACTAAACAAACAGAATGTAAAAGAAATAATTTAAGCTTACCTCGTCAGCTTCATCTACATCAATTGCATAAACTTTCAAGTATGTAAGATCCTTCCGAAGGTGCTGAATTATATGTTAATAAACAATGCGCTTAGAATCTAAAATCTACACAAATAGTACTCAGCACCAATATATTCTGCCAAGGAAAACTTATTTGTAAAATACCTCATCTTTATCAGGAGGAGGATGCTCCAGGATATCATTGACTAGAGAAAGCACTTCATCTGAATGTCTTGTAGGGATTTCAAATTTTAAAAGCTCGAGATTGACATGAACGGGAAAGTAACCGATGTTTATCAATAGGTCTACAGCAGAAGATGACAACCTTGGAATTCCCAAAGCCTTCAACACCTGACTTGTTAAACATCATCGTCTAAGCAATTTTGTAAAATTTCAATCAGACATTAAATTGCTGCATTGTATTTCAAAATGGCATCATAATAAAGGCACTTCTTTAATGTACATGAGGTTTTCAAAGTCCCTGAAATTGATGAAGAGCTTCTGGAAAATAGTGTTTAGTTCTCATCAAAGTTTCCAAATCATGCTGCACAATCCATCATTTGTTCTCATCCTAATGTGGATAGCGGAGTATAATCCAAAATGTTGATGGGGCAGTTCTTTTATTAATCACACATTTAACTATGCCATAGATATAATTACCTCAGTAGCAGTTCTCCTTTGCTCATCAGATTCGCAAGCATCCAAAGCAAATGCTTCAAGCGCTTCTATTCGATGTTTAATTTTCTCATCTGCTTGCCAAGAGTATTTCGAAGGTTTGGCATGAATAGCTTGTTCTTTGGCAGACTTCAGAACACATATAAAGGCCTCCAATTCTCTCTGAGCAGACTCTTTGACTTCTTTTATTCGACTAAGTTCGTTCACCTATTTGTGCCACCCAAATTTGATTCAGTCGCTGGCATTCTCATTAATGAATAAGGAAAACATAAACTAATACAAATAAATCAAATCTTTGCAAAACAATACAATCTAGTCAGCAACAACAAAGAAATAATTGAAATTTCTATATTCCTTTTAAGTTTTATACATTGTTATGACCAAAAAAGGTAAAAGCTTCTCATCAAACCACATTTCTTATCATAAAATTGAAATGTCTTGTTTGCTAGGAAATTTTGTGCAGAACAGGAACTGCTCTGAATTCACAATCTCAAAAAATGATTATTTCTGCTAAATCAACCACTTTGAGTCACATTACAAACTGAATTACATTCTACAAATGATCAGCAATTCAGCTATTTTATAGAGTTTACAGTCAACTTAAAATATCTAAATAAAGCAACTAAATTAAGTGCACTTCATGCACTTCTTCAAAATGGGCAATAAAAATTTTTAAAAATTGAAGATAGGCATCCAAAAAAAGTAAAAAACAGAAAATTGACCTCTTATAAATTGTTTGAATGTTTTACATCTTTAATATATATAGTTAGATAATAGTTAATAAATAAAAACATTTAAAACAAAGTCACTTTAGTTACTTAATAGAATTTAAATTTTAGTCAGTATATAGTTAGAAATAAATTGCAAGATATTCCTGCAGGGTAGTTTGGGAGGTTGTACACAAGAATGCGATGTTTTATAAGCATTTGCATCCTACTATGTGATTCTGGTGAAAATGTGTAGAATCCCGAATCAATAATTTCACATTACATATTATTTTGTGTCTTTCTTTCTGTGAGAAATAGTATAATCTGTATTTGCTCACCATTTCAATACAGTATCAGAGCTATAAATGAAAATGCATTGTGAAGAAATGAAAGGAGATTGAATTCAAAGCTTTTCTTTATCTTCTGAATGGGAGCCAACGCCTTGGAGAAGTGCAAATCGTACCTTCTTTCCTTCTTATTCACTACAAATGGTGTTTCTTTCCATATGCCTTTGAAACTGCCAGCTCTTATCATGCCCAAGTTCAAAGGCATGCAGAGCAGAAGTCTTTGTGGAGTCTTTAAAGTTTATTCTGTACATTCTACAAGTATTTCATCTGGTAGTTCAATCACTGCATCATAATGTGCTGAAATCACTTCAAACACAATCTTTTTGAAGTGGGATGAGATTTGAGTGTGAGCTTTGACGGGTTGCATCAATTTTCACACTCAGATTTGAGAATAGGGACTGCAGCTGGCATGATGAACAAAGAGAAATTAATTATAGCCCAATGTCTGAGTTTGGAATCTTTACCTTCTCAACAATATGGAAGCCCCTCACAATTTTTTTCACAGTCCATTACTGACGTCAAAAATATTGCACGACCAAAGGAACTCTTTTTTTTATTGTTAATCTTATGGTGTGTATAAAGGCACATTTATAAAGGTCTATGAGTAATTCTTTTAAAAAAAAAAAACTGTGAAGGAATTTTGGGTTTTAGTAAGATTAAAGATTAGCATGAAAGATATTTCCTTCTTTGGGGTTTATCATCTCCTTGTAATCATTTTATTTCAATATGGTGCATGGTGGGATTGGTAGCAAGTCAAATTGCTAATACTCCTCAATCAATGGGTTTAAGGTTCTAGTCTACCAAAGAAGTGGGTATTTTGGTCATTTTATATCTATTGGACATATTATTATTCTTGTTATTCATTGAGTAGATGGTCTGTAAGATCATTTTTTGGAGATAAAAGTTTTTATAACGAATTCTTTAAAAAAGGTGCATTTTCGATGAAAATCAACACCCAATGTCTACCTATGGTTTCTATTTTTCTGTGTGCAATCCTTGAAGAATCAAGGCCTCTAAATTTTTACTAGCTTGTGCAACTCAGTGTGCTTGATTGCATTTTATTTGACACTCATTATCACAGATAACATGAAAAGCAAACGCTTAAAAATGGTTATGAAACAAACATCAAAGACAATGGGAAAAGGAAAAACTAAAGAATTTGTCAAGCTTAAGAACCAAGCAGAACCTTCACAATTGGAGATTGGAGGCATTGTAGGTCGAAGGATTTTCGTCATCTTGACCTAGCTTCTCATTCAAAGATGATGCTTTGCATGAGAAGCACCAGTTTCACTTTGTGTCCTTTCATGGAACAAGGAAGCTTGGCAATTCTTCACACACTCATCACTTGTGGGGCCACCCACAACTTTAGAAACTCGGCACTATCTCCAAAGGACTTCAAACAAGCAAGAGCAATTTAGTATAAGATGGAAAATGGATCACAAATACCTTGAGAGACAATGACACCAAACCTGATGATCACTATTGGGGATTATCCAATTAATGATGACTTCCATTTTGTACCACTGGGTAGTGTTGATATGGTACTAGCCCTAGGTATCAAATGGGTGATGTTCATTCACAAATATACACAAGATTTCAGTACAATGATATTCAAATTTAAGGTTAAGGGCAAGAAGATTATACTTAAGGGAGTGCATGAGAGACTCCTCAAGCCATCTCATCAAAGGAGATACAGAGCTCACATGGAGACATTGAGGACATACAATGCCTTGATGCATCAAAGACCTTAAACAATAAGACCCAATACAATCATGGATATCTACATCCCCTATTGGAAAAAGCTACATAAAGGTACCAACAAGTTACAGGAAGGAGCAGCGTCCATCATCACGAAGCCATTCAAGCACATTAGGGTATCCAAGAACTTTTCAAAGGATTTTTTGACAGGATATATAGATGACACACGCCCATGGCATTCTCCATAGATTTGATAAGGAAGTAGAACGTAACTATACGAAGATACTTCAATTACAAGGCATATGGACAAAGGACAAATGATTTTAAACTGCTTGTAGGCAAGAATTTTCGAGGGGAGATTGTGATGTCCCCATCCTATATATAAAACCAATTTAGCATTAAAAACATGTTTGGTCCAAGTGTGACAGACCGAGGACACTTTAAGTTAGTTAGCACGAATTGAACATAGCATGTAGTAGTTACTTACAAAAAGGATGTTTTAATAACCATGTAAGTGATCAGACAACAAATATGAATAAGAATAACAAGAAAAGCAAAGATGAAGTGATATCATATCTAGGAAAATTGTCTTATCTATAAGACTTCGCAATTCTCCATCAATCATCTTCAAGAGGCATTGATTGAAGGCTAGACAGTAAGACGAATCTATTTGATATCAAGAGATAAGATTGTTTACCATTGTTGATATGAGTAACGATGTAAGCACAATGCCACTGACAACTCCACTTTGAGACATGAGCACACCAAAGAGATCAACTATGTTTGAAATATGTAAAAATCCCTACTAGTTCTGACCTGAATTTTCAATTTTGGCTGTTTGACATTTCGTCATACAATTGGCATGCTAACTGTCTGAAATCTGATTTATGAGTTTTGAACTTGTGTTTGATATTTGTTTTCAGTGACAAATCATAGATAAACATATATAAATAATAAACAATAACATGAGAAACAAATGATGAAAGAACACACCAAAAATTTATGATTTCTCCTTGAATAACAATGGAAAATTGTAAGAAACCATGCTAATTATGACCTGAACTTTCAATTTTGGTTGTTTGACATTTCCTCAAACAATTGGCATGCTAACTATCTGAAATCTGATTTTTGAGTTTCGAATTTGTGTTCGACATTTGTTTTCAATGCCAAATCATAGATAAACATATATAAATGATAAACAATAACATGGGAAACAAATGACGAAGGAACCATTTATGATTTCTCCTTGAATAACAAGGGAAAATACAATGATATCAGATCTGATATGGGTCTGATATTACTACAACAGCGAACAAGTTCCTTCAAATATGAGGGTTATAATTAATCAAAATGAATACACATACCCGGATGCATAAATAGAAGCCCATTACCAAGTGGAAAGCACGGCCGCCTTAAAAGGTGACCAACCAAATATGAAGTGGCTGAATGGTAGAGGCAGCAAATGACTCCTAATATTTTGATATATAAAGCTAACCTCTAAACCCTAGCTGAACAATGCCAAACACTACCAAAATATGCCAAATCTTTCTTAAGAAATAAAACAATCACCAAAAATGGAGTTTTGAAAGCCTAGCTCTAGCAACATAAAATTATTTCAGTCTATAAACCCTTGTTAAAACACCATGAAAATGATGTCAAATGAAAGTTATAGTAGTGTGATGATAAAAACTACAATTATCTTCAATTCTAGTCAAACTCTCCAAAGAGATCTCTAGTTGAACCTCCAGAAATCTGATAATGAGCACAATGGTGAATTCTGGATGAATCCACACCTAAGATGGATTTGGGTTTCCGTCCAAACCACCAAGAAACTCCAATGGTTTTCGTCCTCGGATTGCTTATATTGAAAGCCAAGCTCCCACACTTTTTAGAGAGAAAAAATAAAACAAACCAAGTATATCAAATGATTTCCCCACATCTCCTTTTATAATCCTCTCATAAAGTTTCCCGAAACCCTATTTGAATTTCCCACATTAAACATTTTAATATTTAACTTAAATATGGGAATAATAATAAAGTGACCCGTCATAACTTTTTCATTAATATAAAGTCACTTTAATATCCTTAGACCTCCATATGTTGGCACCCAATTTGGCATAATAATTAAATACCTTATGGTATTAATATATTAAATGCACACTTAACCCCTTATATCCCCTTTAATCATAAAAGATATTTAATTTAATTAATTATATTAAAGTCAATGCTGGATTAGACTTTAATTAATTAAATTAAATCATTACAGTCCATTAAATGCCAAATATCAAACCAACTGATCTTGCCAACTTTTCAGATATAATGTGGTGCCCTCTAACCATCCAGATGACTTACCATAAATAGTATGGACCCAAATGTCCAAGTGACTTACTAAAAATAGTGTGTATAAACAGAGCCTGAAAGACCTCGAGAAGGAAAACCACAAATAAATTGATGCACTGAGATGGAGAGTATTGAAATAGACACAAGGGTCAGTTGAATAACACTAAATCACCCTCAAAGGCCCCCCTAATCACCACATTAGCCTATGGGGACCACTGATAATAGGGTAACCTCAAAAAACAATTAGTGCTTAGGGAGGCACAAAAATGGGGACATAACAATCCGCCCTTTCCAAAGATTCCTTTCCCTCAAAGCCATCTGCATATGCATACCAAACCAACTCATATATGCATTTGTATGCCGGTCAAAATACCAAGATCCCATACCAATCTCAAAGATATTGCTCTGCCAATTCACTGTGTCACTTTGATATAACTATCATCAACCACACTATCATGTTGCAACACCATGGGAAGCATTCCATCCATCATGTGAATCCCTAGATCCCAAATCTGAGAATCATCATATATCCTAAGAGTACCAGAAAGTATTATCTAAATAGATCAACCAAAGGGAGTATCTTCATGCTACTAAAGTCTCCTTGTATCATAACCTCCCATGGTGCACTCCACCTGGATCCCATTGACCAATTGGTCATTCACCTTCCCCAATATCTAAAAACTCTTGCCACTCTACTATGGCTATAGGTGAAATGTCAAACTGCCACAACAAAGACTCCCTATCTTGTATCCCAAAATAGACACCATCACATAGAAGCAAATAGGAAGGTCTGTAGGATTTGGTTCCTTCCTCCACAGAAAGAACCTCATACCAATCATCCATCACAGTCTTATGTGTCATTCGGAACATCAAGTCATCAATAGGTGGGCTGAATGAAAAAGAATATGGATATCTCACGGTGTAATCACAGTGAAATGCATTAACGGACTCCGATGGACGACTTAAATCAATACTAGGATTTGACACCTCACTATGTGATTTAGGAATCTCACATGTAGAGCATGGAGTGAAAAACTTGCATCATCATGCACAATCTTCCTACTAATCCCAATTGAATCACACTCATCCTACTCTACCTTGTATTATCATCATGTATACCCGTAGTGATAATGGAATCACTGCTGCCCTTGGATATTTCATTACTCCCATCATCATCAACTCCATTAATTCACTCAATCTTCATAGCTCTTGAAGTAGCTTCTTGTGCCTCTTTCCCTACAAATGCAATATATAAGTTGCCTTGCAAACATGATGGCACGGTCTCTACCTAAAAGCAATTGCAAGTAATCTGATTTTATCACTTCAAGTGCCCATCTAAGTGTTAGCAAACTCAATGCTGAGACTCCATCCTTAGGCTTGTTTCGTCCCTCATCAAAGTGAACAATCCAGATGAGGCATTCAATGGATTTATTTGCAATATCAACACGAGCAAAAGTTTGTGCAACTTCTTCCTCCATTGAGAACTCACCCTCAAGAGCTGCTCCAAGAGGTGTAACATGCTGAAAATCAAATATATTCCCTATCAAAGCCTTGTCCTCATGGCTGCAAGTTGCACTTCCTTGTGAATCTTTGTCCTCCACTTTCAAAAGTTCAAAGTCTTGATGTGCTCTCCTATCATTATTGTCAATGAGATATGAAGTTTCCTCCGTGGCTGATTCACAATCAACATAATGCTCACCGGTCACATTTGTTAAGGCAACAATCTCATGAGTGCAATCAGAATCTTCATGTACTAACTCTCCCATGTGAAGTTCATCAACTACTCTTGTTACCTTTTGGTCCTCCACATTTGTTGTATCTACGTGTTGCATCTTAATTGATGATGCCATAGAATATGAGATTTCTGATTGAGTTGAAGAAGAATGTGACAATCAATTCTAAACCAAGCTCATATACTTGATTTTCTACTTCACGTAGTGCCACTATGATAGTCTCTAGGGTGCCCTTAGTGTTTGATAGCTCGAAGGTAAGGGTGTCTACTTCTTCCTTCTTCCTCAATGCCTCTGAAAAATCTCTGCAAGATTGAGGAGATGATCTCGTTCTAAAAGATGTAGATAATTCGATTTCATTGTTTTCATCCCTTGATCATTTGCAAATGTGAAAATTCCTCTATGACTCCCTTTTGTCTCTTCTCTAATTGTACCTCCCAAAGATGTTTTTCAATAATCCCATATGTGTCATCAGAGTGTATTAGAGCTGCAACAATTTTATCTTCAGTGACTTTCAATTCACTCTTCAAATTATGTGAGTTACAGGTGTATGAGAAAAGTCAGATTCATATGATGAAATGGTTGATTGTACTTGAATGTGATGTTCTGATTTTTCTTCATGTCCAGGAATTGTCAGCATTGAAATCAACTATCACACTAGAAGATGCATTGATTACTCAAAGAATCCATACCATCATTATCCATATCAATCTCATGCTCTACATCAAGGGAAATCATGTTTATCTCTCTTATAGAATCCTCTTGCGAATCTTCTTGTAAAGGTGAGGAAGCCTCGTGTGTGTCACTCCCCAATGCTATCCTTTTGTACTCATGAATGGAATCTACATGTTTATCAAATTTTTTGCTTAGATTTTTGCATACCTCATTTGAATTTTCTTTCCTCTTACATTGCTGATTTGGACTTGTATATACCAAATCATCATCCTCTTCTGATACACCAATAAATTGTGTGAAGGAAAGGAGATCACAAATCTTCTTAGGAAGGGAGCGATACTCATGGTAGCTGCTCATAATTGCATCCATTGTTTCCATGGCCTTAATTCTCTTACTTGTAGATGATGATAAAACCTTAGAGTGCCCAAATTTCCTTGAATGTGTTATTCCTAACTGGTTATTGAGAGGGGGGGTGAATTAATAAATTCAATTTCTATTTCTCTTTTAAGCAAACAGATATTCTTGTTAATACAGAAATTAAAAGAATATTATAACCATAAACAGAAATTAAATGCACAGGTCAACACAGCATTTATACGTGGAAACCCTCGGTTAGAAGGAAAAAACCACGGTGGGACAGAACCCACAAACTCCACTATTGCAATAATAAAGTTGCCCTGTTAGAGGCTTACAAAGCACTGGTGAGAGTGCTACCCGATTAAGGGATTTGATAGAAGACCTGTTAGGATCTTGACCCTGTTAGGAGTCGCCTTGTCAGAGGACTTAAAACACCAATAAAGATGTTACCCGGTAAAGGGATTTATACAAAGAACCTCTAAGGGTTCACCCTGATTAAGAGATTTAATTATGCTTCACAACTTAAAGCAATGATCTTATGATGACACTCTATCTGTCGAATCAGATCATACCTGTTCACCCTTTCCTCTTCTTGGCTGTTGAATCTTTCTCTCCCTTTTACCTTTTGTGACTTTGTTTCCTCTCAGAAGATTCTGCTCTCCTTCACTCTATGCTCTTGATATTCAACAACACATCTTTCATGTCTTTCGACCTCTATTTATAAGAAATTATCTTATTAAAAATACATCTCATAGTTCCGCCAAGCTGTAAACTGTCCCATAAATCAAGCATGCAAAACACTTGATTAAAAAGCTTGCAAACTAATCCTGAGTTTACGTCGAAACGTTAAGAAGGAAGCCCACTCATTGCATCATGAGGATTCACTTTGAGTCGTTTCTTCATTATACATGAACATCGTGGCTTCCATTATAGAAAAGTTTCTTTCGCAGACTTTTCCTTTGGAATATTTTGTTGGTAGCAATCGACACCTCCGAGCACCCTTGCAATGGATACTTGTCCCCGAATATTTCTTGTGCACCCATGGATTTTGGTGAACTCCATTCTTTGTTTTGCCCCTTGCAAGGATTGCATGCCTCATCAATTTTCATCACAAAGATTCCCTTCTCCGATAACGAGCGCATATTTGTTGCATCATGATGATGTGGCGGACTTTTGTGTTTGGAGAATTCTGTGACCTGCTTGAGAATGTGCCTGAGAGGATGCCGGAGCGGGATTTTGGAAGGTTAGCGGACTTTTGTGTTTGGATTCCTTGATTCCTTTGACTGATGAGACATTTCAGGCCCTACTAGAGATTTTGGAGACGTCCTTGTATTGCATTTAAATTTTCCTTATTCAAAGTCACATCCCCAGTTATGGGGTAAAAATTGGGACCTTCCAATGCACAAAATAACCCAAACTTGAGACATAACCCTGCATTTCTCTTTAGCACAAGACGAACTAGAGAGACTGAACCTAAGAACTACCGCGACAAAACCAAAACCAAGAAGGCCAAAGGGCAAAAAGAGAGGGGTCCCATCGTTGATGGGTGATGGGTGAAATAGGTCACAACAAGAACCCTAGCCATACCATTCCCAGTCTGGAGGCAGCAGTTGGAAGCTTGCAGGACAAACAAATTATCTATGATTTTCTACACAGATCTAATTTGGACCATAGCCTGGTATGATCTGAAAGTTATCATTTGAATTAAAAAGTTCTGATTTATTTCCTTGTTCAGTACGAGGATTTCTTGTAGTTTTCTTTTTCAGGAATTTAATTATTTTCAGCATTGCATTCTTTTCATCAAAAAACCAAAAAATCATAAAACCACAAAACCTACAAAAAAATCAGAAAATGAACAAAAAATCAGAATTTGGCCAATGAATCAGAATTTGCAAATTTCCATTCCGGAGATGGCCATTACATTGTTTTTCACAAGAAATTCATTTTTATTTTATGACTAGCATACTTGAACCAGTTTACATAGCTTCTAATAGTGGACAATATTCATCAAATATCAAACAACAAAAAAACATCCCAAAAAGTTAAACTTGCATTCCAGCGGATGAACTTAAAAAACTAAGCCTATTTAATATATTTTCTGATAATAAAATTTATACTAAATAGATTATGCATTATTATATACCTGTGGTATAGATCGTGGTTCATATACGGAAGAATAACCTTTGGACTCCTGAACCTTGAAATGCACTTTATCTTGTGATAACAAGACATGAGCACAGTAGCTTTCCAAAGGATCGGTTTTACCATAGATAATCTGAATTTAAATCAAACGACAAAAGTTAAACCCATGATCAGATATGCAGGTTCAATTAATAAAGATATTGAGAAAATCGACTTACCTCTGCTAATTCTTCAGCATTGACTTTTTGTTCATTTTCCAAGAGTTCTTCCCATGCACACTTTAGAAGTGAATGGTCCTGCACCAACTAGTTAATAGGAAAACGATAGCACCAATTTGAACTCTTCTATTGAAACAGAAGGAAGCATTAGTCCAGGCATACCAAAAGATGTTTAGCCCTGTGAAGAAAATCAGCGATATCTGCAGGCTCGAAGTCTTTGCTGCCTGGAATGATATACGTAATCTGTTGTGGCTTTATTGAAAAAGTTACTCCATTCTGTTAATAAGAGAAAAACTACTTAGAAACCAAATAAAGCCAACATGAAAAATTTACAGCATTTAGTCATCTGAAGATTAGGAAAATTGTGTTCATCACAATGAAGAGAACCAAAAACCCAAACTCCACTTGCATGAAAACACAAAGCACACAAAAAATAAAAGCAGAAACCAAAGTTCATATTTTTAAGACCTGATCAGACACAATCCAATTTTTCTTCCCATCTGGCTTTTGTGCAACTGCCAAAAGTGTCTTGTTGGAATCCTTCTGAAATTCCAATAAAATTCCTTTCTCTAAATCATGTTTATTGATCTTTGTATTGAGTAAAATGGAAACCTCATCTTTGCTAGACAACACGTTCCTACAGAAGAATCAAAATAGTTGTAACCATCAGTATACAAAATACATTAGGAACCAATCATCATAAACTTCAATCAACAGTCACAAAATGAAAGTACTATACTTGAAGTTGAAAGTTGAAACATTAGGTCAGAATGAAAATAAAAATACAACTGAACATATTTCAGGTTCACATTTTTTAAGAATGAAATAAATTAACACACTTGCAGCACTGAATACCTCGAACTGAAACTACCACCTTTCTCAACAGAAAATACTTGTTTTCTGATCTTGATGAGTATTTACACTACTCCTGTTCAACTATCAGATATATTTGTTTGTTTAATGCTTCACACAGATTTGAAGATAATAAAGACCATAGGCATGGAAAAAAAGATTATACACCAGAAATGAGTTCCAGAAATAACCAATCTGATCTTTGTTTAGCAGTGATAGACTTTTCCAGATATATTAAATTATTTCAGAATTCAGGTAATAATAATGGTTAGCATTTTCGAGTCACTAACGATATTCTACAAAGTCTACAAAGATATCAGCAATTAATACAGACTACAAAATACAGTAATAAAATACTAGACTTGATTGCAGATTCTTACTCCTTTGTTAACAGATTGATGAAACCTTACTCAACAAACCAGCTCGATGTGCCAACGAAGATTTAGTTCAACAGTACATCTATATTTCGAAGCTCTGTTGAAGAAAGGCTATGGCTGATAAAGCACACAAAAACTGACTGATAATTACGCCTAAGAGAGAAAACCTCTTGCCCTGAGCCGGTGCTGAAAGTTGCTCACCCACTAAGTATGAGCCTGCTTTGGTATAAACTACAGTTCTGACCTTTCCCATGCCGTAACAAACAATAGAGTTTGCACATTAATGGATTCGAGCTCTCCTTGAAATATTAAGTTGTGCCAGAACTGGAATCAATCATTCCCAATAGGCTCGACTTGTATTCTTTATGCCAAACACAAATGAATGCCATATAAATTAAAGAGCTCCAATCATGGAATAACTCCTTGGTGTCTCAATAAAACTCTTCTGCTTATGTCTTTCTCACACCAAACCTGTTGTCTTAAACAATCACTCCAGAAGGAAGATTATGCGATTCCCCAATGGACTCCACGCTAGGCATATTTTAGCACTAACAATGCTTAAACTTTATTCATGGAAATATTATTTGCAAGCCATCGACCGATGAAATATTCAAATAAATACATACTATATATGCCAATATAGTTGCCTTCAAAAATATTATTTTCCACACAAATAAAAGGTATAGCCCAAAACCTTAGTACTTTCCTTTATTCAATTCATCTTGTAGTAAGTCCCATGATAATAACCAAAACCATTACTTAATATTATTAAGCTCTAATATTGAAAGAGCAGGCAAAATCAGAACTCGCCATCAATATTATAGATCAGAAATCAAGCCGTCTAAAGTTTCTATTTTATTTTTGAATAAACCACTGCAACTTTGCCTCCAATGGAGACTTCACAAATTTGAACAAAGTATCACTTAGATTAATTCATATTATAAAATCAAAAGCATGTCTTACTACAGCCCTAGGAAACTCCTTATAAAGACCTCCAGGTACTTTCTATAAGATTAGGCTGACTTTAATATTTGTCATAACTGGAGAACTTTATTTAATAAAGTGATTTATTTTATTATTTTATTATTTTCACTTATTTTAAAATAAATTAATCAATTACAGTCATCCCTTTTATAATAAAAATAATTTTTAGACAACTTAATCAATTAATTTAATTAAGTCACTTAGGGACATTAAAGTCCTCTTGGCCTAAACATTGCTTGCCCTCAAGCAATTCGTTGGTGCACCACCAGGATCCCAAACCAGTCGTATGAAAAACACTGTCACTTTGTTGCTCCACTCTAATACAATCAACATTGCTGAAACTTAAAACTTTGTCATTCTGTAGTATTCCCACTATTATGGTGATTGATGGAACCCAAATTTTGGAACTATCATGACTCATTACTAGAAAAATGATGATTGTCTCTTATCCATTCTCCCACCAGCAAAGTCTTATCACAATTCCACAACTCCATACTCATGGTCCTGAAAATCGATTGACAATCTGTTGCATACTCATCAATCCCAAATACTCCAAAAAATATCCATTATAGATGCATAAGAGATATGAAACTCATCATGAAATGTCATACCATAAAATTCTCTTGCATGAATATCATATCCACACCTTCGAAAATCAACTAGAAAGGCTGCACACTCAATCACATTGTATGATTGTTCATGACTGTTATCATCCTTGCTGACACTACCTCTGGTCCTTCATCCACCAAAGCCTCCAGTACTACCTTCTTTCCCTCCACCGTGAACTCCAACTCTATTTGCTGGAAATTCTGAATGTGTCATCCAAGAGAATGTAACCATTGGATTCCTAATATGATATCAGAAGCAGCAATCCCAATCATATAGAATGATGATGTAATCATCAAACTCTATGCTCATCTATGGTACCCTCTTGTTGCATCTCATCTTAAATCCATCGGCCACAATCACATGGAATCCTACGAAATCCTCGAAAGGAAATCCTACTCTTGCTAACCAACCTATCACTCACGAAATTGTGAGTTGCACCACTGTCCACCAAACATGTCACTTGTTCTCCATTAACCACTCCTCTTACTCTAAATGTGTGATGTCCCCATCCTTTTCCACATCAGCCAAGTGCTCCAATTTTGTGAAGTCTCTAGGAGAGACAAAATTGAAAGGAATAGACAGTTCAATTATGGTGTTTAATATTGAGCATCATGATAACATTGTGGAAGTATGCCAAAGAGGTAAAGGTACCCGACAGGAGAATCAGACAATAAGCCAAACAGCGTGAAGCATCAATAATCATTACAGTAATCATTGTAATTATGGAGATTATCCCATGACCAGTGATTAGTTAACAATGATGCAAGTGCTAATAACAGCTGGTAATCATCATATCAATCCACAATCAATTACTATGAAGACAACAGACATGAAGAGGTATTAGTCAATACAATTAATGAATATGGAGCTTATATCGATTATTAGGAGAGCCACTTGAGACAAATGGTCAATATCGTTAAGATGCCATTGAGACCAATAATTACAAGTGGAGGTCAAAGTCAGTGATTAAGGGAATGCCGATAAGATCAACAGCAGTAATGAACTTACCATATCTATCACCATCAGATTTTTATATTATCTAATCGATGATTAAAGATGACATGGTCAGTGATTATAATAAGGAGAATGATCTGATTGAGTCAAGCAATACCAAAATAGACTAAGTTGATATAACTTGTGGAGGTGTTGACCTTAGTTAAGAAGTATTAACAATGAACATTGAAGGTGCTAGAAGCATACATACAATGAGAAGGAATAATATAGGGTAAAAGCAACAACAATAGACAGCAAACACAAGATCAGCAGTTCTTGCAGAAGGTGACTATAATTAGCAACTCCCTTAGTAACAATTTAAGAACGGCGATTATGTCGATGATGAATAGAGAATCGGAAAGCAAAAGGATAGAGACTAAGCATAAAAGAAGTTATATCAATCTGCAAGAGATCAGCTAAGGCATGAATAGGTAGCAATCATATCAATGAGGATTAATAAATATCATGTGAAGAAACACGATAAGCAAATAAATTGACATCCTAGCAAGTATCGATCAGCAACTTGGAGAAGCATAATTCGGAATGGAGGAAAACGTTAATAATTCCAGCTTTGATATGATTGATCACTGCCAGTGATTTGTTAAGAATTGCACAAGGGACTTATATTAACCAGTAACCAATGAAGAAAAAGTTATCATAAAAAGGTATGATTAATATCAATATTAATAATCAAACATCGATAATGTTAGTCAAACATGTTGATATCATAAGGTAAAGAGGTGCAATTTAGGAAGTGACGTGTCTTTTGGACATTCAAGGGATGCATCCTTTGGATTTGGTAAGATATATAAGGATCGTCCAACTAATTCATTCAAACATCATTGGAAACTTATCTCTTCTTTTCTATCCATATTTGGATCTGCTCAATTGAGCATCTGCCTTTGACATTCAGAGGTTGCAAAAACAATATTGCAGATCAAAGACGGCACCAAAGATTGCAGGCATTAAAAGCGCAAATCAGAAACTGCATGTCCCCGCCGTCATTAAATAAATTAATAATATTTTTGTATATTTGGCACAATTAATTTTATTGTCTCTCGGGCCCTTTTTTTTATTTTTTGGTCCGTAGGTGTTGCCGTGTGTCGGCTTTATTTGTAAACCCTCGGGAAGTTTCTCCGAAAGGTATTTATGACTGGATGTAGGTAGTTGTTTGTGATGCGACTTGAATTATTTTATTGTATTACAAATTCCAGTTGGAGTCCTACTCTAATTTGCCATTTTGGAAGTGAAAGGCCTTCCCTACTTGGCTAGTGTAGTTTCAGTGGGATTCAACCCTCACCCTATTCTGTTATGTTTTCCTTGGCTTCGGATCTGGCAAGTTTGAGGCGTTATCATTGTTTGAATCAATAGCTACTTCTGGCACCATTGGTCTCTGGTATTCGTTTAATGATCTGTACATGCGAATCTATTTATATTTATTGGCAAACTCTATATGCAGGCGACAAAGGCTTCAGAACTACCCGAAGGCCAACCCTTTCACAATACGAATCATTCCCCCTTGTACAGTCTGCTTGAAACATCATACGGCCCTCACCCATCTACACCGTACGACAACATAGTACTCTCCTCACCGTACGTTGCTAAAGTTGCACTCACCATACGGACTCTACAACATAGTCATCACCGTACGGGACACTGTACGGACTAGTACAGTTCCCATCGTACGGCCATCAAATGGCTTCCACCATACATCTTCTCCCACCTGGACCGTACGCCTACTTCTTCACACACCGTACGGAACCCAACCTACATCAACCGTACGAAACCACATCCCTATCTAGAGCGTACGCTGGAGGATTGGACACAAAGTTTGGTTTGCTCGACAGGTGACTCTGAAAATCTCACCCGGAACATTACAGAAACAGCATCAATTGTTAAGTTGCAAGCATAGAAGTCAGATCTGAAATAGCAACATATCATTTGTCGCGATTTTGCATAATCACATTAGCATATCAAACATAGCAAACGCATTGCTGCAAGCAATACATATTGATTGCATATTTATATTGTTTATATCATAAATAGCATCATTGTACTATCACTCTAAGTGATAGGGAATATCATATCCATAGCATATTTCACATTGAGATACTAGACATTGCTATTAGTCATATTGATACCTATATATATATATATATATATATATTTATTGAATCTATAGTAGCAATTGATATTTTGAATAATCCCCACTACTTAATCCAAGTGCAAGTATTTGATAGAGTAAGTGGGAGAAGTTCAAGTAATTGTCTTGATATCCCATGTTAGCCAAAAAAGGGAACATTACAATTGGTATCAGAGCTAACAAATCTAGCAACTAGTGGCGAAACATCTTTTAGATTAATCAAGATGGAAACAATTGAGGAACTAGTATCGAGATTGATATAACAAGAAGCTTCTAGTGGACATATGAATCAATTCATGGAAGGTCAAAGAAGCACTCCAGAAAAATTAAGTCAATTGTTGAGCAAGCTAGCACCAAAATACAAAAATGGCAACAAAGGAGACACTAGAAATCAATTCATTCGAACTCCAACTAAACAAATGCCTACAACAAGTTCAAAGTCAGTACAATCAACATTCCCATCTAAAGTCGAACATCAAAGCATTGAATCAACATTGGTGGATCTACATGAGCAATTGAGAGTAGATTGGTTAAAGGGAGGACTTCAACAAGATGTCTTTAGAGAACTACATTGATCTACGAATGAAGTACCAGCCTAAGGAAAGAAGAAGTCATCACTTGGACCTAAGAAGGGGAAGCAAAGAGCATAAACACTTTAAAGGGCAAAAGATGAATTATTGCAATTCAAAAATTGCATCAAGAGTCTCACACATCCACTCATAACAAATGAAATCGGAGGCATTGGAAGTGATTACACCAAAAGAAGAAAGTGTAATTACAAAACATGAAACCCTAGGAAAGGTCAAAGAAGAGAAGATCATCAAGCACCACAAGGAACTCATAATACAGACACCAAATATTTCAAGGGGTCAAAAATACAAGGAAAAAGCGGATATTGACTCCTAATATATCACAAATGAGTTAAGCACATGGATCTGTGAGATAGGTGAGGTTGACCTCACATCGTTGCAAGGATCATGCAAAGGGGATGACATAATAAAGGTTGAAACAAGGGATCATAATTCTTTGAAGTTGTACAATAATAAGGATGTAAACCGCAACTCTCTTTCATCCACGATTGTGAACAAGATTAATAATGCTTCTCTACAAGTAAACCAAAATTCACTTCGTGCATCCAACCTCATCACCATGAAGTTGATAAACAAGGAAATGTGACATTAAATGCATGGGGAAATGAAATTCAAAAGATAGTAAATAGGAATAGGAGATCTAGATGTCATGAAACCCAAGTTCATTATGAAGAAGAGGATAAGTCAAGGATTATACAAGAGACCTCACCATCAAGAAAACAACGAACAGTAACTAAACCTAGTGAGAACGAAAGAGATGATGATGACTTGAAAGGGTGTCCAGTGGAATTAGAAGATAAGTTTGAATTTAGAAGCAAAGACAATCTTCCACTTATTCATAACCCTTTGTTTAAAGTTGAAGAGGACAAAACTTATGACAACCCACTCTTTGAATTGAATGAAGAGGTAATTTTGAAATCAAACAAAGGCAAAGATGAAAACAAATTTTGGAATACCTGTGCATGTTTAATCAAGAAATCACTAAGATCCATTTGGAACAATATGGCAAACCCTAACAATGTCATCACTAAATGTTCTCCACTCAACCTACAAAAGGATGAAGTTCATTAGAGGATTTCTTCTTTGGAGCAAAGAGCAAGAAACAAATATTTGAATTTGATAGCAAAGAGAAGTTACATTCCCCACCTATAGCTTATGCAAAGCAATTATGGCTACCGTTATGTTACAACTAAGGTGACAACAATGGAAGAACAATTGAGCCTTGTAACAACTCTAAGTTCAAAGAGATTAATGATTCAGATTTCTACCCCCAACACAAGGGATGTCTACCAACTTTCTAAGTCATTCATGAACCAAATCAGTTCATTAGTCAAATATTAAAACCAATCATAACCTCCATTTCAGGTAGAAGGTAGACAATGAACACTCCCAAAAATGTTTAAAGAAACAACTCCAATTTGGGCATGAGAATCAGATTACTAAAATTAGAGTAACGCACCATCAGCGTGGTGATTTGTTCCCAAGATTAATTTGGAAACCAAGAATAAAGATGGCTTATGAAGAGGATGGTAAAAGTACTCTTGCAAGGATTGAAGTTTTTGACAAACAATCTTCTAAGGGATGTATACCGCAAGAACTAACTCGAGAAACTACTCAACAAAACTATGTTATGCAAAGAGGGCAATGCCAAGTTTGGGATCCAGGAATCA
This sequence comes from Chamaecyparis obtusa, assembly GCA_027943335.1. Lineage (NCBI taxonomy): Eukaryota > Viridiplantae > Streptophyta > Pinopsida > Cupressales > Cupressaceae > Chamaecyparis > Chamaecyparis obtusa. The sequence continues at coordinate 955,876 of BSBK01002336.1, forward strand.
CAGTTTGAGAATGCTTGTAGGCAAGCATTTTCAAGGAAAGGAGACTGTAATGCCCCCATCCTTTTCCCTCTTCTTTGAAAGATAGCACAATCAAGATAGAGAGAATGCAGATCCAGCATGAAAAGAAGAGGGAAAAAGGAGCAAGGGGCACCAAGAACGAGAAAAGGACAAGGGTTGAAGGTTTGACCAACAAACAAAAACAAAAGAAAAAGTCGAAAACAAGAGAGAACACAAAATAACCCAAAATAAAAAAGAAAATTAAAAACTCAAAAAGGAAACCCAATAATGAGCTGAAAGTCAAAACATAACACACTAAACAACAAAGGAAAAGAGGGGGCATAAAACAACAAAAAACACCTAAAACAAACTAAAAATATAATAATAATAATATTAATATTAATATTAAAATTAATAATAATAATAAAAGAAGCAAAAGAATAATAACAACAATTAATAATTAAAATAAATTTAAAAGAAACAAGGAAACCAAAGAAAATAATAAGAAAACCACAACAAAAATAAAGACAAAAGAAAAATAATAAAAATAAAAACCACCCAAAGTAATAAAAAGAACGAAAAATAAATGAAAAACACCTAAAGACTAAAAATGCTAAAAAGAAAAAGAAAAAAGAAAGAAGCAACAATAAACCTAAAAAGACAATAATAATAATAATGAAACAATAAGAAGAAGAAGAAGAATAAAAATAATAATAACAAAATAAAAATGAAGAAGTAAAAATCACAATAATAATAGTGAGAATAAAAATACAAAAAAGACAAACACAATACCTAGAAATAAAATACACAAGCAACTACCACAATAACACAACTAAGAATAAAAAGAAGATATCCCTCTCTAAGACAAAAGAGAAAGCTAATAAAGATCTAAAGAGGGCAACACAAATACAACAAACTAACTCAAAAGGAAACGCAAAGACGCGGAAAGATAGGGAGGCACGAAGGAACGCAAAGGGAAGGAAGAAGGAGGAGACCAAGGGAGACTACAAACAAACACAATACCCTCCCTTGGTCTCCTCCTTCCTTCCCTCTACGTTCCTTCATGCCTCCCTGTCTTTCCGCGTCTATACGTTTCCTTTCAAGTTAGTTTTTTGTATTGTGTTGCCCTCTTTAGATTTTTATTAGCTTTCTCTTTTGTCTTAGAGAGGGATATCTTCTTTTTATTCTTCGTTGTTGTGTTATAGCAGTAGTTGCTTGTATTTTATTTCTAGGTATTGTGTTTGTCTTTTGTATTTTTATTCTAGCTATTATTATTGTGATTTTTACTTCTTTATTTTTATTTTGTTATTATTATTTTTATTCTTCTTATTATTATTCTTTTAGTATTATTATTATTGTTTCATTATTATTATTATTGTCTTTTTAGGTTTATTGTTGTTATTGTTGCTTCTTTCTTTTTTCTTTTTCTTTTTAGCATTTTTAGTCTTTAGGTGTTTTCCATTTATTTTTCGTGTTGCTCTTGTTTTTCGTTCTTTTTATTACTTTGGGTGGTCTTTATTTTTATTATTTTTCTATTGTCTTTATTTTTGGGTGTGGTTTTCTTATTATTTTGTTTGGTTTTGTTTTTTCTTTTTTTCTTTTTTTTATTATTAATTGTTGCTATTATTCCTTTGCTCCTTTTATTATTATTATTATTATTCTTGTTATTATTATTAGTAGTAGTATTACTAATAATAATAATATTATTATTATTATTACATTTTTTAGTTTTTTTTAGGTGTTTTTTGTTATTTTATGCCCCCTCTTTTCCTTTGTTGTTTAGTGTGTTATGTTTTGACTTTCAATTCATTATTGGGTTTCCTTTTTGAGTTTTTAATTTTCTTTTTTATTTTGTGCTCTCTTGTTTTTGAGTTTTTCTTTTGTTTTTGTTTGTTGGTCAAACCTTCAATCCTTGTCCTTTTCTCGTTCTTGATGCCCCTTGCTACTTTTTCCATCTTTTCATTGTGGATCTGCATTCTCTCTATCTTCATTGTGCTATCTTTCATCCTAATGATGGATCATGGAGTGTGATCCAAAACATTGATGCCAAAACTAAAAATGCAATCTAATCCAGAAGCATTGTAAACATAATTTCATGGATTGTGGAAATCTATTGGCATTAACATCATCAATTGATAAGTTGAAAGCATAAAAGTCAAGATCTAAAACAGCAACATATCGTTCATCGTAATTTTGCATAATCACATTGTCATATCAGACATAGCAAATGCATTGCTGCAAGCAATACATATCGATTGCGTTTTATATTGTTCATATCAGAAATAGCATCATTGTACTATCACTCTAAGTGATAGGGAATATCGTATCCATAGCATATTTCACATCAATATACTAGACATTGCTATTAGTAATATTGATACCTATATCATATTGCATATATAAAGTGATTGAAGCTGAAATAGTAATTGATATTTTGAATAATCTTCGATTTTCCATTCCTTAATCCAAGTGCAAGTATTTGATAGAGTAAGTGGGAGAAGTTGAAGTGATTGTCCCAACATCCCAAGTTAGCCAAAAAAGGGAACATTACAACTGGTTGATACTTGGGAAGATCTGAAAGTAAAGAGGTGCCATAAAATGGTGCTGCTTTGTGCTAAGGCTATAGTATCATGCTCTTCATTGTCACTCTGTGAACTGCTGTCAATTGTGTCATCAACATTGGATGTAACCTCAATATCATGAAATAGCCCTTTCCCATTGCATCTATAAAAATGCTCCCATGGCTCTTTACAAGTGAAGCACAACTTCTTAAGCAGCTCATTCTTGCTCTCAAAATCCAGCATCTTATCATCTTCCTTACTTGGATTGGAGGGAACTTTTGACTCCTCTCGAGATGCCTTCTTGTGCTTGGAATTAGTGCCCTCGTGATTGTGCTTTCCCATGGAGGTAGAAACCTCCATGTGGCATGCTCTCTTAAGGGGCACCAATAAGAGGACGGTCAAAGGCTTTAACCCAACCACAAAGTGGCTCAGTCAAACCTTCCACAAAAAGAACAACCAATCTATGCTCTGAAATGTTGGTGACTATAACTAAAAGCTTCTGAAATTCTAATACATATGCATCTACCAAACCTACTTGTTTCAAATTAGCCCACTCACAAAAATGTAATTCAAGATCTTTCTTATCAAACCTGTCAATCAGCCCTTGTGTGAAGTTGACATATGAAGTGATGCTAGCATGTCCCAAGGTGACGAATCCATGGTACCACCACTCATGTGCTTTGTAATGACCCTTGCTATAAAGGCCACTAAAAACCACTAATACTGAACTGAGAAAATTCGTCAAACAGTTGGCATGCACTGAATACACTGTTGAAAGAAAAATACTGAATATAGGAAATTATTTTGCAATATATGAGTTCGCTGTCCCAAAATTTCAGAATAATAGATAGCAACCAAATACCATCTAAAACACTATCAATGATGTAAGAAATTGCTCAAAACCATATGCCATTCATATATCAACAATTTGCAACAATGACATACATTTTCAGTCAATGATATGATCATCAAACCCTAGGTTTGCAATATATATTATAGATAGACTGAAAATTACAATGCCCTTTCACTTGCAAAATTCTAGCCTTCCTTTGTTACCAATAATGCCAAATGGCAAACAAAGACAAGTACAATGTAAAATAGTAAAGTGCTGAAGCTATATTTTGTACTCAGCTGAAAACATACATTTCTCAGAAAATATGCCAAATGCCAAATGAGAAATGAGGACCCTGATTGTAGATGGCTGCAATAATTTTTCGGACTGCTTTTTTGGATCTGCTTTTTCGGACAGCTTTTTTGGATCTGCTTTTTCGGACTGCTTTTTCGAATCTGCTTTTTCGGACTACTTTTTTCCTCTTGCAACCAAAACTCAAACCCTCAGGTAAATCTGAGGATTCCAAATAAGCTCAACTTGAAATGGCTGAATACCACTTCCAAACTTGCAACCCTTCAGTAGATATTTCACTACCTCAGTTATGCCAATCTAGGGGAGTGATTCGTTCCCAAAGATCGAATAGTATTTGCAGACCACAAGGCTACAAATTGCTTCACAATGAAGAAGTAGAAGAAATCCCAAATCCAAGCATGTAGAAATGATAGCCCAAGCCCCCTATTTATTCTTTTTCTTGAGAAGTTACTAGAACTTCTAGAAACATCTAATTATAATGTACTTTATAATAAAATAACATTATAATAATAAAGTACATTTCTCAACTCAAAAATATAACAATGTAGGCCAAGATGTCTCATAACCGAATGTAGGCCCAACTAGACTGAATGTAGGCTCGAACTGGATGCAGGCTCGCTTCTGGACGTAGGCTCCACTACAACTGCATGTAGGCCTCAAACTGGATGTAGGCTCTGCCGAATGTAGGCTCTGTCAGCAATAAGCAATCAAATGATCCACACAATGACTCTCTCTCCAAACTATTTGCCTACGAGAGTCGATGATAGGCAAACCCGTCATGAACGAACATGTCTCTAGAAAGGGGACATGACAGTCCGCCCCTCCTGAAATTGCTTGCCCTCAAGCAATCTCAAAGCTGGATGCTGCAAAATCTCCTCAGACTCCCAAGTAGCATCCTCAACAAGAAGATCTCTCCACTTCACCAAATACTCCCTGATAACTCTCCTGCGAGGCTGTTTCTCCCTGCTATCCAAGATAGACTCTGGCACCAAAACCAACTTCCCCTCATCATCCAAGGGTGGTAACACTGTAGAAGGCACAACATGCTGCCCTAACGCCTTCTTGAGGCGCGACACATGAAACACATTATGCACTCTACTATCAGCTGGAAGCTCAAGCTCATAAGCCAACTCACCAACACGCCTAATGATCCTGAAAGGCCCATAGTATCTTGGTTTAAGCTTCTCCGACCCACTCTTCTTGAGAGTAGACTGTCTGTATGGCTGAAGCATGAGGTAAACCATATCATCAACCTCAAAGCTCCTCTCAATCCGCTTCTGATCTGCATACTGCTTGTACTGATTCTGTGCCCTGGCTATATTATCCTTGAGAGCATCAACAATGTCCTTGCTCTCCTGAAGCAAATCCTCGGCACGTGGAACTCTAATATCAGACATAAGTAAATCAATGAAGCTAGGCGCATCATACCCATATAGAGCCCTGAAAGGTGACATCTGAATCGACATGTGAAATGTGGTATTGTAACAATACTCACACAAATGTATCCATCTCACCCATGCCCTTTGCTGACCAGCCACATAGTTCCTCAAATAGCCCTCCACCCTCTTATTGACTATCTCTGTCTGTCCATCCGTCTACGGGTGATAACTGGTGCTAGGTGTAAGCTCAGTGCCACAGAGTCTGAATACCTCCTGCCAAAAGTGACTCAAAAATCTGCTGTCCCTATCACTCACTACGCTGCGGGGTATCCCATGCAATCTGAAGACCTCTCTGAAGAAGACCTCAGCTACCTGTACTGCTGTGTAAGTAGTAGTGATGGGAAAGAAGTGTGCATACTTCGTCAGTCTATCCACCACCACATAGATACAATCACGCCCTTGGGCCTTGGGCAAGCCCGTAATGAAATCCATGGATATGCACTCCCACTTATGATCAGGAATGGGAAGTGGCTGTAGGAGCCTGGCTGAAAAGGTGTGCTCTTGTTTGTTCTGCTGACAAACAGGGCACTCACGAACATACTGCAATACATCTGTCTTCAGTCCCTTCCAAGTGAACCGCTCCCGCACCTGTCTATATGTCTTGAAGTACCCAGGGTGACCAGCTGTAGGTGAATCATGAAGAGCTCTCAATATAGATCGCTTCACCTTCGATCCTGGGGCTAGAAAGATCCTACTCTTGCAGATAATCATATCATCTACAAGTGTATACCGGGTATCAACAACTGACCCATCAACTATCCCTGATGCCCATGGGTCTCTAGCATACTCTGCCACTATCATATGTCGCCAATCCTCTGATATCTCAATCAATGCACTGAGATGTGGTCTACGTGACAATGCATCTACTACCACATTCTAAGTTCCTCTCACATATGATATATCAAAATCGTAAGCCTGTAACTTACCCACTTCTGCTGCCTATCGTTGAGACTCTCTGACTAAGGAAATGCCTCAAACTGTTGTGGTCAGTTTTAATGTAAAACTTACCACCCACTAGATATTGTCTAAACTTAGCCAACGCATGCATGATGGCTAACATCTCCTTATCGTAAATGCTGAAAGATCTCTCAGGTCCACGGAGTTTCCTACTCTCATATGCAATAGGGTGCTTGTCCTGCATCAACACAGCACCTATACCCTCTTTGGATGCATCACATTGAAGCTCAAATGGCTTCAAGAAATCAGGCAAAGCTAACACCGAACATGAAGTCATGATCTCCTTGAACCTGTCAAAGCAAACCTGCACCTCTGGTGTCCAAACAAAGGCCCCCTTCTTCAGCAAATCTGTCATAGGGGCTGCATGACGTGAATACCCACTCACAAATCTGCGGTAGAATCCACATATGCCTAGGAACCCTCTCAACTGTGGCAAGTTCTCTGGAATAGGCCACTCCACTATAGCACGGATCTTATCAGGATCCATCCGTACTCCCTTTGCACTGATAATGTGTCCCAAATACAAAAGCTCAATCATACCCAGATCACATTTGGACTCCTTGGCATACAAGGACTCCGTCTGCAATATACTCAATACAATCTCCAAATGTGCTACATGCTCCTGCCATGTCCGACTGTATACCAAGATATCATCGAAGAATACCAACACAAACTTCCTCAACTAATGATGGAAGACCTTATTCATCGTGGATTGGAAAGTAGCTGGTGCATTGGTCAACCCAAATGGCATGACCACAAACTCAAAGTGCCCACAATGGCATCTAAATGCAGTCTTCTCCACATCCTACTCTCTGACTCTGATCTGGTGATAGCCGGATCTCAAATCAATCTTGCTGAAGTAGCATGCTCCATGTAGCTCGTCTATCAACTCATCAATCCGAGGGATGGGATACCTATTCTTAATAGTCCTCTTATTCAGCATCCGATAATCAATGCACATCCGCATTGAACCATCCTTCTTCACCAAAACTACCGAAGAAGCAAAAGGAGACTTGCTTGGTCTAATGTGCCCCATCTCAAATAGCTCCTTGATGGTTTTCTCTATCTCATCCTTGAGCCTCTTAGGATGCCTGTATGGTGTGATCATCACTGGTTTAGCACCCTCCTCTAACTCAATGATGTGCTCAATCCCTCTATCAGGTGGTGCGCCAGGTGGAATGTCACTGAACACCCTATCATACTACTCTCTCAATCTCTGAATATCAGGGTGATACTTTGTCATCTGATGCTCCTCCTGTGTAGGCATGAGAGTACACATGGCTGCCCATCCGATCCCATCGTGTCTAACCATCCTCTCCATGCACCTGAAAGAAATAGTCCTAATATCACTATTTTTGATAGCCCTCAAGACATGTTGCCTACCATCTGCCTCAAACTTGATCTCCATGTCCCTGAGTCTGAAAGTGACCTCGCCCAATGAATGCAACCAAGTCATCCCCAATACAATATCTAGGTCGCCCATGTTAACTACATGGTAATCCGCTTTGAACTCATAATTGCTCAAGCGTAAAGGCATATCTCTGATCATCCTGTTACACTTAAGAGCATAACCATCAGCAACCTATACTCGGAGACCCTCAAATTCCTCTATCTCAATGCCACGGTGCTCAACCAAACGTGCATCAATGAAATTATGCGTAGCACCTGTATCAACTAGGGTAATCACCTTCTGTCCTGCTAGAACTCCACGCAATCTAAAGGACCCCTCCTGCTGAATACTAGATAAGCGTGCCTGCTGCAAATGTAGCTCCGGCTCCACCTTAGGCTCTGAAGCCTCTGCCTCTACCTCAGGCACTGTGTCACTATGCTCATCCTCATGTGTTGTGCTATCTGAATCTGAGTCCTCATAGTACGCCCACATAACTCTATTGGCCTTCCCCTTAGGCCTCAAAGGACAGTCATGATCCCTATCATATGGACCTTTGCAATAGAAGCATAGCTTCTTCCTGCGTAGGTCATTAAGTGCCTCAGTATCCAAGGGTGGAGTGGATTTCCCCTTGGTATCAACCTTCTTCCCCTTCCCCTTATCAAACTTCTTATTATCTCTGAAAGAAGTAGAACTTCTAGAGGTGAATCTGCTAGAAGGTGCTGTAAGCTCCATACTACGAGCTTTCCTCATGGCCTCCTGTAGTGTCGATGGATCAAATGCCTTGATCCAACCCTTGAGGGGTTCAGACAATCCCTCAGTGAATAGGATAACCAACCGCCTCTCCGATACATCCTGGACCATAACTGACAACCTCTGAAACTCACTGATATAAGTCTCTAAGCTGCCTGTCTGTCTCAACTGTGCAAGATCACGGAAGAAGATCTCTGGATCCTTCCTGTCAAAACGCTCCACCAGCCTATCCACAAAATCCTGCTACGATGTCACCTGGTTGTGCTACAAGGTAACCATACCATGTGACCACCAGTCATGAGCTGCGCCCTCCAAATGCAAGGTGGCGTATCTGATGGCATCTATCTTTGACATGGGTCTCAATGCTAAGAAAGTATCCAACTTATGTATCCATGCATGTGCTGTCATCTGTCCACTACCATCAAAAGAAGGTAAAGTGAGCTTGCTAGCAGCTTGCTGCAACTCACTATCATGGCCTCCTCTAGGTCTCCTGTTCTGCCGAGTATTCCTCATGTGCTCTCTCCTCTGGTTCAAGTAGCGATCAAAGTTAAGTAACTCACGCACATGTGGTGGTAATGCCTGCCATTCTACAGTAGCAGCTCTAAGATCATCCTAAAACTCATCCTGTACATCACCCTCTCCTGCCTCCTGAGCCTCCTCTCTAAGGAAAGTAGGACAAGTAGGTCTATCCGCTGTCCAAGACCTATGCCTAGGAGCACCCTGTGAACCTGCCACGCTCCTATTATCATGATCAAGTGTACCTCTAACCTGTTCCTGTGCTCTGGGCTGAACCACTCTCTCCATCATAGTGGTCAAATTACGCAAGGACTGGACCATCTCCTGCTGTCCCGTAGTCATAATCCGAAAGAATTCCCTCTCATCATCAGGAATTCTAGGTGGGCTCTGTGACTGTCTCTCACCCATAGTAAGAGTATCTCCGAAGTCCTGTTCACCCTCTAGTGCTGCTCTTCTTCGTGTGTAGTACCTGTGTTGCCCAAATGCTGAAGGATGCATCTAGGTTTCTTACCCAACAGGATGGCAAGAACACCGCTCTGATACCACTATAATGACCCTTGCTATAAAGGCCACTAAAAACCACTAATACTAAAATGAGAAAATTCGTCAAACAGTTGGCATGCACTGAATACACTGCTAAAAGAAACATACTGAATATAGGAAATTATTTTGCAATATATGAGTTCGCTGTCCCAAAATTTCAGAATAATAGATAGCAACCAAATACCATCTAAAACACTATCAATAATGTAAGAAATTGCTCAAAACCATATGCCATTTATATATCAACAATTTGCAACAATGCCATACATTTTCAGTCAATGATATGATCATCAAACCCTAGGTTTGCAATATAGATAGAGTGAAAATTACAATGCCCTTTCACTTGCAAAATCCTAGCCTTCCTTTGTTACCAATAATGCCAAATGGCAAACAAAGACAAGTACAATGTAAAATAGTAAAGTGCTGAAGCTATATTTTGTACTCAGCTGAAAACATACATTTCTCAGAAAATATGTCAAATGCCAAATGAGAAATGAGGAACCTGATTGTAGATGGCTGCAATAATTTTTCGGACTGCTTTTTCGGATCTGCTTTTTCGGATTGCTTTTTCAGATCTGCTTTTTCGGACCTGCTTTTTCGGATCTGCTTTTTCGGACTGCTTTTCCGAATCTGCTTTTTCGGACTACTTTTTTTCTCTTGCAACCAGAACTCAAACCCTCAGGTAAATCTGAGGATTCCAAATAAGCTCAATTTGAAATGGCTGAATACCACTTCCAAACTTGCAACCCTTCAGTAGATATTTCACTACCTCAGTTATGCCAATCTAGGGGAGTGATTCGTTCCCAAAGATCGAATAGTATTTGCAGACCACAAGGCTACAAATTGCTTCACAATGAAGAAGTAGAAGAAATCCCAAATCCAAGCATGTAGAAATGATAGCCCAAGCCCCCTATTTATTCTTTTTCTTAAGAAGTTACTAGAACTTCTAGAAACATCTAATTATAATGTACTTTATAATAAAATAACATTATAATAATAAAGTACATTTCTCAACTCAAAAATATAACAATGTAGGCCAAGATGTCTCATAACCGAATGTAGGCCCAACTAGACTGAATGTAGGCTCGAACTGGATGTAGGCTCGCTTCTGGACGTAGGCTCCACTACAACTGCATGCAGGCCTCAAACTGGATGTAGGCTCTGTCAGCAATAAGCAATCAAATGATCCACACAATGACTCTCTCTCCAAACTATTTGCCTACGAGAGTCGATGATAGGCAAACCCGTCATGAACGAACATGTCTCTAGAAAGGGGACATGACATGCTTCGCCATTCAAGTGAATGGTTACATACTTAATTGCTTCCATCTCCATCATAGGATCTAGCTGAAAGTAAGTCTCCAACTTCTGCACCCATGACAAGCAGTGCATTGGTTAGATCCATCAAAGTTCGGAATGGACAACTTGCCCACCTTCCGCAGCAATTCCTTGTCATTGCCTTGTCCCCTCTCACTCCTGGGCCTATGCTTGTATTTGATGGTACAAAAACCTTCTAAAGACAACACTGCATGAAACTCACCACCAAGTGCTTCATACTCCCTTCAATAGTCTTCAAATGTCTCACCACCTTCCTGCTGTTGCGCTGCCCCTCTAGGTGGTTCTACCAAAAATGTGGGCATTAATGGTCTGATAATTGTTTTGCTTGCAGCCCTAGAAGTTTGACTTCCTTCTCCTTGCTCATTTTGGCCACTTACTCACTGCTCACTTTGGCTATCTGGTCGCTGCTCACTTTGCCTCCCTCGGTAAATGTCATTCGTAGATTCTGCCAACTGAGTCATAGCTTCAACTATGTGTTTCTGCCCTCTTGCTAAATCACTTAGCATCACAAAAAGACTTGGATTTGTTTGTGCATGTTCATCTCCCATTTCACCTTCTGCATCAAAACAGGATGGTGCTTGTGTCCGCTGCCTTCTTCTCTGATAGGTGATGTATCTCCTCAACTCATAAATACTTAACCCAGCAGGCTAGCAGGGTCAGTGCTCTGATACCACTGTGAAGACACCAAACTAGAACTACCATTTTCTCAACTTAAAATGCTTGTTTGCTGATCTTGACAAATATTTCCACTACTGCTGTTCAACTATCTGATATATTTGTTTTCTTAATGCTTCACACAGATTTGAAAACAATATAGACCATAGGCATGGAAATAAAGATTATAAAAAAGAATTGAGTTCCAGAATAACCAATCTGATCTTTGTTTAGCAGTAATAGACTTTTCCAGATTTATTAAATTATTTTAGAATTCAGGTAACAATACAATTAGCATTCTAGAGTCGCTAACATTATTTTATTAAGTCTACAAAGATATCAGCAATTAACACAGACTACAAAATACAGTGATAAACCAGCCAAACTTGATCACAGATTCTTACTACTTTGTTACCAGATTGATGAAACCTTACTCAACAGACCATTTCGATGTAGCAACGACGATTTAACTCAACAATGCATCTATATTCTGAAGCTCTGTTGAAAAAGACCTATGGCCGATAAAGGACACAAAAATGACTGATAATTACACCTAAGAGAGAAGAACCTCTTCTTGCTATGAGAAGGTGTCAAAAGATGCACTAAGTGTGAGCCCACTTTGGTATAAACTACAGTTCGGACTTTTCCCAAGCTGTGACAAACAATAGAGTTTGCACCTTAATGGATTTCAGCTCTCCTTGAAATATTAAGCTGTGCTGAAACTGGAATCAATCATCCTCGGTAAAACTGGAATCAATCATCCTCGGTAGGCTCAAAACCTGTATTCTTTATACCAAGTACAAATGAATGTTGTATTAATTAAAGAGCCCCAATTGTAAAACTCCTTGGTGTCCAAATAATTCTCTTCCACTTATCTCTTTCTCATGCCAAACCTGCCACCTTCAACAATCACTCCAAAAGGACGATTATGTGATTCTCCAATGGACTCCACACCAGGCATATTTTAGCACTAACAATGATTAAACTTTATTGATGAAAATATTATTTGCAAGCCATCCACTGATGAAATATTCAAATGAATACATTATTCAATATAGTTGTCTTCAGAAATATTAATTTTCCACACCAATATAAGTATAGCCTGAAATATTAGTACTTTGTTGAATTGGCCTCTGTAAGAACCCCAACAAGTTCTAACTCTGACAAACACCGAATTGCTTTACTTTTCAAATGTTTGACATTTTGTCAAACACTTTGCATGCAAGCTCTATCTCGCTGTCTTTTATTTTCAGATTGTTTTTGCTTGCTTGAAATGGTTTCAAATGAAGTTTTAATGCTTGCAAATGATTTCTAAGATATCTAGGCAAAGAATTGAAAAGCAAATGCAATCTTTTTTGACCTTTTGAATGCATATATATGATTTCTACATGTAAAATGTGCACCTACAGCCAATGAACATTTTCACAAACACTTAGCATGCATATTATTGATTTATTATAAACTGAAAATGAATAGCTACAGCCAAGGCATTTCATCAAACAATTATTATGCAACCAAATAATTCTTTTTTAACAAATGCCAAGCCAAGTACAATGTGAAAATCTAAAATGATGTTGATATACAATGAGAAACCTGGAAATCTGAATTCTTTGTAACTGATGGAATTCTCCAGTAGCAATCGCAGCACACTGGAAATGAAGTTTCCTAGATGTCAAGCTGAAACTAATAAAAAATGGCACCCTCAAATCAAAACATGCATTCCCTTCTGCAAACACCAGCTCTCAAATTATTATCGTTGCCTGTTATTAATGAGTGCCATCCCACTAATGAAGCCGCAGCAGCCTTAATCTCCAAACGCAGCCTCTTTATACTGTTGCGATCTGCAATATAATTAATTTTGTGCCCTTGTAAAGATGTCTGAAATGAAATGGGGCTGCTAATTGCTGATCTCTGCAAACATTTATATCAATCCTAGCCTCCGAGTGAAGCCAACGCCTGGCACAATTAGTCGGGTGTTTCACCAATTCACTGTGCTATTAAACTTGGAAGAATTTACAAGTCTTCAAGCCTAAGACTCAAAAAACCCTTGTCTCCAACTCTCAACCAAATCAACAAAATATCAAATGCATCCAGAATGAATTAATCTTTGCATTGAATGCATTTATAATCTCCAAGGCAAATCGGCCGAAAGCTTCAAGTTCACTCTCTGCATAACTTAAAGAACATATGTGTTTTTGTTGCAAAGTTTGAAATATAATAATTTATTATATTTCCCTCCATTTGGTGCACAACAAAATAATATAAAGTATATCTTAATAAACACTTGTCTCCCTTTAAATTGGCACTTTACATTATTCCTCATATGCACTTTAGAATTTGACTTTATAATCGTTAAATGATCCCTTTTAATAATAAAGTCAAATAACATTTAATGGTGTGTACTTTTAATTACTTCTTAATAAAGTGTTACTTTATTAATAATTAAAATGTCATAACCCCATTTTTGTGACTCCTTGGTTCAGACATTTTAATTAAACAAGGAGTCAACCACTGCATATCCTCTGTGTGTATGACAACCTTACTAAAATAGAAAGTGCCCTTCTCGATCAACCTCAGACTTACTATAAATAGTAAGTATATGAAACTAAGCCCAAACGAAGTCCAATCTGAACCAAACGAAGACCAAATTGGAACATACGGAATTCTGGAAAAGACAAGAACCTCCATTAACCAAGCCTCTGCCTCAAAAGACCCTCTATCCACAATAATTAGCCTACAAGGGACACAATAATAGGCTAATCCCTCAAACTCCAATGCTCATGAAAATGGGAACATTACAAATTGGCCTTGTAATAAGCCTCATAATAATAACCAAAACCATGACTTAATATTATTTAGCTCTAATATTGAAAGAGCAAGCAAAATAAGAACTCACTGTCAATATTCTAAATCAAAAATTAAGTTGTCCGAACTTACCATTTTATTTCTAAATAAACCACTTCAAATTTGTCTCCAATGAAGACTTCACAAACTTGACCTAGTTGTGAACTACCTAATGAATCCACCCTTTAGGAAGAACTAGGTTTTCATTCAACCCTTCTATCAATCTTTTGAAGGTTTTTTGTCCTTAAAGATAGCTCGTACAAAGCATCACTCAGATTCATTCATATCATAAAATCAAAAGTGTGCCTTACTACAGCCCCAGGGACCTCCTCATAAAGACCTCCAATCACTTTCTAGAAGATTAGGCTGACTTTAATATTTGTCATAAATTATAATTGAAGAACTTTATTTAATAAAGTGACTTATTTTATTATTTTATCATTTTTACTTTATTTTATAATTAAATTAATCAATTAAAGTTGTCCCTTTTATAATAATATTAATTTTTGGACAACTTAATCAATTAATTTAATTAAGTCGCTTATTAAAAATTCAGGACATTACAACATCTCATTAATATCTGCAAAAAAAGCTTCTGCTAATCTAGCATAGCTACCAAACATTGTTATTAAATTGACAAATAAATTATTTATATGAACAATATTTGCCAGCACAATCAAGAATCAAAGCAATACTAAAAAACAACAAAACATCAATTTGTAATGGCAGATAGGAGAGAAGGAAGAATAAATAATCTATAATGGCTCCATAGGACAGATAAATTAATTTACCACAAATACATAGAACAAACTTAAAATATAGCTAAAAGGAATCGTAATTGATTAGGAAAAAAGGAATAGTATTAATGTGCACCAATGACCAAAGTGTTAGACATTATTTTATTAGTTTGGCATTGATGTAAATACCATTTGAATATACAGTCAAGCAAATCTGAAAAAAGTTTGACAAAGATTATATTACCTTCTGTTGTCAATGCGTATATATCTTCTGGTATTTGCATCTGCACAAAATCTTCTAAATAATATCATGGTGCTTGATATGTATTTGTCACAAGGGTACAGGTAGTATATATATTCTATGTTAAATGTGAATCTTTCAGAAGGACACGACAAAGCCAGAATATACACAAACACTCAATATTTGATCAAAACATTCAGACTTGTATATCAACTAATAATGTTGTACAGACAACGATTACGCCCATTCACAGCAACTCAATATGTTTCGGCAGATATATTGTTGCATCAGCATTCATGTATGGCAGAGTCGGCAGATGTATTTAGCATTGCATTATGTGTTGTCAATCCAAGGTGATAAAGCATTTAAAGTCAACATGAACTGTTTATTATCTTATTGCTATCGAAACAAGACAAAGGCATAAATTGGCTTTATCTTCTTTCTATCGAAACAAGACAAAGATGAACATGTTAAAAATATGTAGAAGACTTTGTTCTATGCTGGCTGTTGACAGGTGTATGAAACTGTCCAACTAATTTTTTCAGTTGAAACTACTTCAGAGGTTATAACTCCTTATTTGATGGAGAAAGCCTATGATAAATATGTGTCTTGCATTGAGCTCGATAGAGTGTTGGAGGAATGAAAATCATGGAATAGCAGTCTGATTTTAAGTGTGCGATACATGTATCAATTGAAATGATTTATGCTGCGAGTATGTGAAGGCGAAGTGCGGAGAAGATGTGTGTTGAGCATATATCATGTATCAGCGATTAGGTGATAACTTCTTGCTCTAAATTCTGAAGATAACTTATTGCTGCAATTTGAAATTATATTTTGAAAAAAGAATAGGCAACATCTTTAAAGGAAAGGTCAGGTATAATACAACTGTAAAAAAATTTCAACTTTGAAATTACAGTAAGGTCTGATCTTGTGCATATAAATCTTTAGATAAATTGTACTACAACTATCAGGTGCAGTGTTCTTAGATCAGTGCAGAAATATACAGTTCAGATTGCAGAAGATTGGTTACTGTCATTGGAATTGATTTGCAGAATATTATCTTTACGTGAAATTCAGTTTGCAGAGGAAGTGTTTCAAGTTCAAATTGAATTGTCTAATTAAAATCAGAACATCTTTTCATTAAGAATTTGTAAAAGAAGTCTCAAAACTGTAATTGTTTGTATTCATGTAGATTGTGTGTTGGTGCTCAAATTGTTAAAGAGTTGGTGCTCTTAGGATAAGGGGGTTTGGTAACTCCTTAGGGTTGGTGCCCTTAATTTTTAAACATTGTACTTGGATTAATTTGTGAGGCTGGATTAGGACGGTAGATCCTAGCAGCATTTCTTACTGTGGTTTTTCCCATCCTAGGTTTCCACGTCAACTCTTGTGCACTGTTTTATTGTGTGGTGTTTCCTTTCAGTTTTTGTTTGGTGCTTTCATTTCAGTATTCAATTAAAAGCAAGTTATCAAAGATTTAATTGAATTAAGTTTTATTTACTACTAATTCACCCGCACCCCTCACCCCCACCCCCCACTCTCAGTAGTAAATCTGTGTTCCACACAAAGTAGGTCAATCAGACTCACGATTACAAGTAGTTACAACAGCTAATCATAAATATCAAAACAGATCTATGGATATAGTGCATAGAGAAACTATAGCAACATGAAACTGGCAAGGAACATCCATGGCTGGACTTTGTAATTTGCCCCGTACATTATTTCTGTATAACTTTTACTCATATCTACAGCAATACATAATAGGCATTTTGTTTTTCAAGCTCCGATCTTTCATTTCTAATATCTATGGTATGTCCCATTTATTGAAACATCCGTGCAGTATCCACTCCTATATGTTTGGCATTAGAATATGATGTATCAATATACTATTTTTTGTTTGGGTCCAAGGAACCAAATTGTAATATCATATATGTCATCTACAAACAAATAAGATAGTATGCTCATTCAAAGACTTCAAGATGGAGAACCTGCCCATTTAAATTTCTCTAGTCAATCATACATGCATCATTGGTACCAATATGGTCACAAGCCCCCACTCCACAAAGGTAGATCCACCTCCTAATCAATTTGTTAACTGTCCACGCAACTCCTGGGCTTCACAAAGATCATTATTTTATCCATGAAGATGCAATAAGAAATATAAGTTCGCAAGCACTTAACTATGTTTTTCAATATTGTTGTTTCTATAGTCGCAACAAGTTTGAAGGAGCTTTTTGAATTATTCTTCCATTCAGTATTTGCATAAGCTTAAAAAGGTTTAAGGGACAGCAAAGGCCTTTTTTAAGGTGCTGATTGTACACACTTCCAGTAAATGGAGAAAAACTTTATTAATCATATTTGGCAACTGATTTGACAAAAAAATCATGCTGTCTAAGATTTACTTTTAGCACAAATAAGGTTGATTCACTATAGAACAAGATTTAATGGTTGTCACGTGTGTGTTCTGAAGATGCGAGGCAAGTTTGTGGGTACCAGCATTTGTGGGAGATTTTTTGGAGCCCGACTCTTCCAGGAGGACAGAAGGGTTGGAAGATGGTCTGGACGTATAAATTGGGAATGGGAGGATCCAAAAAAACCCATATGTTACCTCCCTGAGCCACAGCAGAGAGATCAAAATCTGAATAAACAGCAGAATAATAATGTCCTCGGCGGTGGAAGGAAGTTCAGCTGGGATCCCAACAGATTTAACAATCCAAGAGCAGGAATATTGGAAGATGCATTTCGGTTTTTATAGAAGGTGAAAAGCTTGGGAAAACAGTTGAACATTTGAGGAACTTAGCCTTCTACGTGAAGTTGACTAGGATCAGCCCTGTCTTTCCAAAAGACATGTGGTGTGCCAAATTCTGTAGTAGCGATTTTGGAATTATAACCCTAGCTAACGGCTTCTTACTGGTAGAATGCCCTTGTGAAGCTATGAAGAAAAATTTTGAATGGACACCCATACGTGATGGATGGCTATGGTTTTTATATTATGGATTGGAAGCATAATTTTGATCCAAGGAGGAATCTCGAAGATCCCGGTCTGGCCCCATTCTGGCCGAAGCTGTATAATCTGCCATCAGAATATGGGCACACCGAAACCCTTAAAGCCATTGGAGATAATTTAGGATTATTTGTAATGGTGGACGATCTTCTGGAAGATAAAGATCATAGCAGATATTGCAAAATATGTGTTAATGTTAAGCTGCTTCCTCCACTCCCTTCAAAAATTGAAATCCATTCAAATCATGGAATCTGGCACCAGAAAATTGTTCATGATGCAGTCAAGGAGTGTGAACTTTGTGAAAGGAAAAGACTCGCCAAAGATTAAAACATTGAAATGCGTGAGTTTTAGGAGATTGGGGAAAAAGTGATAGGTGAGTGCTCTGTGGAGGAAAAGCAAGGCAGTAAGCAAGTGGCAAAGCAGGTAGTAGATCTCCACAGCTTCAATGAAGAAGAGATGTGGGAGGATGCAAACCAAGTAGTGGATGAAATGAATGGGGTGCCGACTATGGATTGGGAGATAGCAAATGCAGAGCTATTAGTAGAGGGCAAGGATGGTTTGCTTTGTCTCTAGGTCACGAAGCCCCAGTCTCTCAAACAGTAGAATTCATTTAAGGCATTAATCAGGCAGCAGTTTTTACCTCAAAGGGGATGCAGCCAGTAACGCCCTCTGAGTTAACTTCCAAAGAAGACCCCTTGGTTGTGGAGGCCCTAAATGATGTTGAAGATTTGAATTCGGACTCGGGGAAAGTGAATTCGAGGAGGAAGCAACAAATATTTTAGCTTTTAGGTCTGTTAGTAAAAGCCAGCCAAAGATTGATAAACCAAAACTAGGGGAGAAAAGGCAAACAGATCGAAATTCGATCAAGGTGAAGCTAAAGATGGCAGGAAACGCTAAGGGGCAGATGAAACTCAGATCAAGAAAGGACATTACCCTTCCCGAGCCACCATGAGGGGCATTACCTAGAACTTTAATGCCCCTAACAAAAGACATCTGATCAAGCAACATATTGATCCAAAAAAAAATCAAAGGTGGTTATTACAGCGTTCCTTTTCCAGCTATGGTCATCTTTGATGGTTACCAACCAACCCCAACCCAACAA
The DNA here is from genome assembly GCA_027943335.1 of Chamaecyparis obtusa. Classification (NCBI taxonomy): domain Eukaryota; kingdom Viridiplantae; phylum Streptophyta; class Pinopsida; order Cupressales; family Cupressaceae; genus Chamaecyparis; species Chamaecyparis obtusa. Next base: position 975,090 of record BSBK01002336.1, read on the forward strand.
TGCATAGCATGTTTTCTTTTGTAGTAAGATAAACGCAAAATTTACTAAACAATTACCTATTGTGGACAATTCAAAATCTAAGCCCCTTGATTCCTTATTGGGTGGCACCCACTAGTTGAAAAGTTTGGGTTCGGATGGTCAGCTTGTCCAGACTTTCCAAGTGTCTTCTAGAAGTGCATTTACATTAAACCCACCATCAAATTGTATTAGTGAGATTCCTTAAATGAATATCCATGTGCACCACCATTGGTTGCTTGCCAATGTTAATCGTCAATAATAACATGGGATCAAGTAATTGGGTCTCCCAACGACTGAGGTTTGGTTATTGAGCCTTCATTCTCTCTAGATTCTAAATGGGTTGTAGCATGCATCGTCTCATTCTTCCCAAATACAATACCACTTATAGCATTTGGGACTTTGTCACATCCCTCCTGACTATTGAAACTTTTGATGTTTTGTTTATATCAATGCCCTAGATGGTATTTGGGTTTCATAAACAATGGTTTTGTTTAAATTGATAACCTAAATGGTATTTAGTTTTCGTAAACCATGGTTTTGTTTATATTGATGCCCTAGATGGTATTTGGGTTTCATAAACAGTGGTTTTGATTAAATCGATGCCCTAGATGGTAATTGGTTTCATTTCTTGCTTTCAAGGAGCAATAGTTCAAGTATTGTTAAAGGAATAATGTAATCATTTTCCTTCTTAATTTGAGTTATGTAACTTAATTATTGCATATATAGTTAAATGTTGGAATAATTTTCATTCCGGATTACTACCCTTTTTCTTGACAAGTGGGTGCAGGAACTGCTCATCCTCCAAGGAAAAGGGGGAAGGAAGTATCACCGGGAAAGGGGGGTGCAAACATGGTTATGATCTGTAGCTACCTGGATTTCTGGAACTGGCAAGTACTGACTAGGTCTAGACTAGTGCAACCTAGAAGGCATAGGTCTTGATTAGGATCCTAGTGGGTCTATTGATGTCATTTAGTCGTTTCGTAGTAATCCTGCGACCTAGATTGGTATCTTGTCGATCTCTTACTCTATTGACGCTTTAAGTGATAAAATTTAGAGTATTGTTATAAAAGAATATTATGAGATATTTTCCCAAATGAATATAAATATATAAACATATATCCGTGGTATAATGAATATATATAAACATGCATTTATATATGTGTGATATATACAATCATGTTGACATGACCCGTAATTATTTGCATATATATAAGTGCATGTTTTTATAAATTAAAAATATTGTGTGTGTGTGTGTATATATATATATATATGAGAACTTGGGAACATAAAATATTTAAACATATATTATGTTTAAGAGAATTCGATATTGACTTACCATTGGTACTATTATAAAATGCCGCTTATTTTCAATTTATTATTCAATTCTTAATATTTTTTAAAAAAAGGCAACTTACTTTCTAATTGGGAATTCAAGCTTAATGTAAGAGTTTGACAGCAGCTGGATTTATATGACTACTGTATTAAAAACTACTGGCACATTATTTTGGTAACTTAAACATTATTAAATTCTTACCTTCTCAGCCATGATATATATTATAGTGGCATGGAAGGAGTTATTTTTGGAATTAACATGTAATGAGAATTGGAAACCAATTTACAAAGTCTAGAAGTTGAAGCCAACATAGAGATTCAGCGGATAAGTTTGAATTCCAATATCTGCCCACAATGCTAATAGTAGCGCAAATATAGAGCCCGTCTCATGAAATCCAAATAAGATGAAGTTTAAATTAAATCAAAATATAGTGAAATGGGAATTTGATATATAAAAATGGTTTTCACTATTCGAAGCATTCATTGTGTTGAAAAATGATCAAAGGTTTATATATATATTGTTATTAAAATCTTTACTCTATAATAATTCAGGAAATCAGAGAATTTCAATAATGCAGATCAATATGCTGTTAACACTTCAAAAGGACTGTGATAATTTATGTTCTTCTTCGATGTTTTCAGCACCACATAGCAGTGTGTATAAATAAGGGAGCAAGGGAAAGGAGGCGACGGTTGTGGAGGCACCTCCACGATGGTCACGACTCCTCATGGAGTCACGTCCATCATGGATGTGTCTCCACAATGGAGTTGCTCCACGGTTCCTTAATACTGCCGCAGCCTTAACTGTTAGTAAACAGCTTAGTCGGTAATTTGCACATCATTAATATTATAATATATATATATATATATATATATATATATTATTTTTATCCGACATGAGCTATAACATTAACACTCCCTCTTAGCTCGGGAGGATAACAATTTTCACCACAAGGTAATATGTGAGTATACATAATCACTTTATATCATTTTACTGATATAATGAGTAATGGTCTTCAAGTATTAAGTTCATAATACTTACCGATTACTCAGAGTATTGGCCTCCTGAATATCAAGTCCATGATATTCACCAAGTACTCAATGTGAGTATAGATAATCACTTTATATATTCATATCATTTTACTGATATTAAGAGTAATGGTCCCCGAGTATCAAGTCCATGATACTCACCAATTACTCAGAGCAATGGTCCCCGAATATCAACTCACAAGATATTCACCAATTGCTCAAAGTGATTATCAAGAGTATTGGCCTCCTGAATATCAAGTCCATGATATTCACCAATTACTCAGAAATGTCTAACATAGTATGTGTACTAGTATTACATAAATAATACTTACCATGAAGACATAAATAGGTTGTTATGAGATCGTCACCTTATAACAACCTTCTTATCACAAGTGAAAATCATTAAAAGTCATCACTTTCAATGATATGCACAAAGAACACAAGATTATGAAATATCACTCATAATAAAGAATGTTTTATTGAAACAATAAAAAAATTACTGAGATGTTTTCTCAGGAATTACAATCATACCAAGTCTACCTTTAAAGTGCTCTACCTTTACCTTAGCCAAAGCCTTGGTAAGAATGTCTACTGATTGTTCCTCTGTACTAATGTACTTTAGCTCAATAACATTCTTTTCCACCATATCTCTAACATAGTGATAAGGTATCTCAATATGCTTGGATCTGTTGTGGAATACAGGATTCAAGGAGAGCTTTATACAACTTTGATTATCACAATAAATAATGGTGGGCTTCAAGGATCTTCCAAACAATCCAAAGATAAGTTTCCTCAACCATACAGCTTCATGCGCTCCCATAGATGCAGCAATGTATTCGGCTTCTGTGGAACTTTGAGCAACGGAGGATTGTTTCATACTAAACCAGGATATCATCGCCGAACCCAAACTGAAACAACATCCTGAGGTACTTTTCCGATCGATAGTGCTTCCAGCCCAATCTGAATCAGTAAATCCATGTAGTTGTAACTCTACATCTTTGTACCTTAGTCCAAGTTTTATTGTTCCTCTAAGATACCTTAGTAAGTGCTTAGCTGCTATCATATGAATTTGTTTGGGTTCACACATGAACTGACTGAGAGCATTAACTTTATAACAGATGTCTGGTCTGGTATTTACTAGGTACATTAAAGATCCAGTAATTTGTCTGTAAAGAGAGGAATCTGTAGGTTCTGAACTTGATGCTTCTTCCTTCAGTTTAAGTAGATTTACTTCCATAGGAGTGGACACAGGCTTACAATCCATCATTCCAAATCTTTTTAGAATGTCAACAGTGTATTTTCCTTGATTTAGAAGTATCTCATTAGCATGTTGCCAAACTTCCAAACCTAGGAAATCATGTAATAACCCTAAATCTTTCATCTCAAATTCAGCTGTAAGATCTTCTTTACATTTATTAATTAGATGGTCTTCACCTGTGATTAGTAAATCATCTACATAGAGTATTAAAATCAACATATCTCCTTTTTCCACTTTAAAATAGAGATTAGGGTCAACATCATTTTTAGAAAAACCAAGTTTAGATAGATAGTGATCTATTCGTTCATACCATGCTCTAAGTGCTTGCTTAAGTCCGTATAAGGCCTTCTTAAGTTTACATACATGAGTATGTTGATTGTGTACTATGAATCCTTCTGGTTGTTCTAGATATACTTCCTCCTCAATCACACCATTTAGAAAAGTTGTTTTCACATCCATCTGATGGATCTTCCAACCTTTGGCAACAACAATGGCAATAACTGTTCTTACCGAGGTATATCTAGCAACTAGAGCAAAGGTTTCTTCATAGTCAATGCCTTCTTTTTGAGAGAAACCCCTTGCAACAAATCTTGCCTTGTACTTATCAATACTTCCATTTGCAGCATGTTTAATTTTGAATAGCCATTTGGAGGAGACCACTGATTTGTTTTTAGGTCTTGGTACAATGTCCCATACATCATTCTGTAAGATAGAGTTGTATTCTTCTGTCATTGCATTCTTCCAATTTTGGTGTTGAAGAGCTTCTTTTGGGTTAGAGGGTTCTGAGTTTAGAAGTTCACTCATAAGTGCAACATAACTGGAGAATCTATGGGGTCTTTTGTTCTCTCTGATAGTCCCGTCAGGAGCAGCATATCTTTCACCTTCTTCAATTACTTTTCTAGCCCAAAGGGGTCTCTTCTTTCCTATTTCAGGTTCATTAGGAATAGAAGATTCATTATCTATAACTTCTTGATTCTCCCTCTGAATCTCAAGATTTTGATTTTCTAGAGGATCATTAATGTCTTCTTTGGATCTCATGAGAGCAGTATCCTCTTCAAATATTACATCTCTGCTTAGCTCAATATTTCTTTGCCCTGGTATATAAATTTTGTAGGCTTTGGAGTTTTCACTATATCCCACGAATATACCTTTCTTTCTAGAGGGTTCTAATTTGTTTCTTTTCTCTTTAGGAATATGAATATATACAGGACATCCAAAAGTCTTTAAGTGACTAATATTAGGTTTAGTACCTGTGAATGCTTCTTCTGGGGTTTTATCTTCAAGGTGGGAGTGAGGGCATCTATTTTGAACATATACAGCAGTGTTAGATGCTTCGGCCCAAAGATGAGTTCCTAGGTTTTGATCATGCATCATTGCTTTAGCAGCTTCTACTATTGTCCTGTTCTTCCTCTCAGCTACTCCATTCTGTTGAGGGTTGTATGGAACAGTGAACTCCCTCTTGATCCCAACATGTTTACAAAAACCTTGAAATATTTCAGAAGTGTATTCTTTTCCATTATCTGTTCTCAATATTTTAATTTTCTTACTTGATAGATTTTCTACTAGAGCCTTAAATTCTTTGAATTTTAAGAGAATTTCTTCTGACTCCTTACATTTTAGAAAATATATCCAAGTCTTCCTTGAGTAATCATCAATAAAGATGAGATAATACAAACATCCTCCGATAGAGGGAACAAACATAGAGCCACATAAGTTAGAGTGAATAAGTTCCAAGATATTCTTAGTTATGCTTTCACTATGATGAAAAGTACTTCTAGTATTCTTCCCTAGTGCACAACCTTTACAAGCTCCAATATTTTCAGATCTTAGTTTCGGTAGTCCTATAACCATCTTCTCTAAAGAGGTTAAACCATGAAAATGAAAATGTCCTAATCTCCTATGCCATAGTTCACTTTCATTTACTGAAGTCATAAGGGCTTGATTTGAAGGAGTACTTAATTTATAGAGAGTCCCATCTCTAACACTAATAGTGTGTGCATTCTTTATATTTGAGTTCTTTGGCCAAGCTAGAATCTTTCCATCCATGAAGGTGATTATGTACCCTCTGTCTTCTAGTGCTGAAATTGATACTAAGTTTCTTCTTATGCCAGGTACAAACAGAACACCAGTAAGTTGTAGGGATACTCCCGATTCAAGATATATGGTGCAAGTCCCAACTCCCATTACAGGATAGGCCGTATCATCTCCAATTGTAACTTCTTGTGTAGAATATTCTTCTGTGGATTCTAAGTGTTCTTTGAATCCAGTGATATGTCGAGAGGCTCCACTATCAACAACCCAGGTACTTTGATTATCTGAAACTTGACTTGATAATGCAGAGTAGAAAGCAAGTTGTTCTGGTTTCACATTCTCTTTTGTATTATTTACTTTTGAAAAAGATGCTTCTGTTTTGTTTCTTTCGGGACACTTTTGGGCAAGGTGACCAAATTTGTCACACCTATAACATTGTATTTTAGATAGGTCTCTATGTTTGAGTTTTTGCTTTTTGTATGAATCATTTCCATTTTTCCTTTTGAAGTCGGTCTTCCTTTTCTTTTTGCGTACTTCTGTATTGAGTACTTGGGAGACTTCTTTTGTAGTATTTGTATTGATTCCTCTGATTGATAATCGAGACTCTTCTTGAATACAATCTGATTTCAATCGATCAAATTTAGGAATTTTGGATCGAGCACTTATTCCTTGGATGAAGGATTCCCATGAGAACGGCAGCCCGTTAAGTGCGATCATTGATAATTCCTTACTATCAAAAGAGTAACCAATTTCGGAGAGTTGATTTCTCAATTCTATAATTCTCATGAAATAGGATAATATAGTTTCTCCTTGTTTCATCTTTATCTGATGGAGTTGACTTTTAAGAGTAAGTGCTCTGCTTGTGTTGTTAATCTCATACATCTCTTTTAGTGCATTAAACATCTCATGTGCTGTTTCTAATCTTATGATTATCGGCACTATGTGATCTTTTACTCCATCTACTAATAATTTCATTGCCTTTGTGTTATCTTTATCCCATTTAATTTGATCATCTTTTTCACTTAGTTCAGTCTTGAGTTTCTCCAATGTTGATGTTAGGTCATGTTCCGGATCCTCTTTTATTTATGCCTGCTCTGATACCATGTTGAAAAATGATCAAAGGTTTATATATATTGTTATTAAAATCTTTACTCTATAATAATTCAGGAAATCAGAGAATTTCAATAATGCAGATCAATATGCTGTTAACACTTCAAAAGGACTGTGATAATTTATGTTCTTCTTCGATGTTTTCAGCACCACATAGCAGTGTGTATAAATAAGGGAGCAAGGGAAAGGAGGCAACGGTTGTGGAGGCACCTCCACGATGGTCGCGACTCCTCATGGAGTCACGTCCATCGTGGATGTGTCTCCACAATGGAGTCGCTCCATGGTTCCTTAATACTGCCGCAGCCTTAACTGTTAGTAAACAGCTTAGTCGGTAATTTGCACATCATTAATATTATAATATTATCATATATTTATATATATATATATATATATATATATATATATTATTTTTATCCGACATGAGCTATAACATGAACACATTGTGTTCAAGATACAAAAAAATGGCATTCATTGTTTTGGGGGGTGGTCTGGAGAATACGAAAAATTTCTTCACTCACGCACGAGAGAGAGTGAGGGAAAGAACTCACAGGAAGAACTTAGAGGTATAGGTGGTAGTTTGGAGAAGAGACCAGAGAAAGTCTTTTGGCTTTGTGCAACGATATTGTATTTCAGCAAGAGTTTAGTTTGTAGGAAATTTCCAAAATGATTTAGGCAAGAACAGCGATAAAGAACTTCAGAAGAACTTCCAGAATATTTAAGTATTATTAGAGTTGAGTGCAGTAGAAGGTGCAAGCAGTGTTAAAACCAGAGCATCCATATCTTCTAGTTCTATCTCAGGCACTTCTGAATTCTCACAGGCATGTGCCGTTCACTTGGACTTCTTCTTGGTGTAAATGCTGTGAATAGAATTCCCATAAATTTGAAATCTTTAGTTCGCAGAAATTTCATTAGAACAATGTTAATTTCAGATGCATGCAAGAGTTAATAAGCACATAAATCTGGAGTTCAAGGCTTGTGAAATTTAAAATATATATGGAAAAGAACTCTAATGTTTATACAGAATTACAAAGAAAAGACATTGTAGACTATTTGTAATTGTTTATAAAGGCAAAAAAAAACCTCTGCTGAACCGTACGCTAATACTGGAAATTTTATCTTCTTGAGTAGAAGCAAGAAATCTTTCATTACTTCAGAAGCTTTCTTTTACAAATTCATCTGTTGGAAATTACACTTGATACGGCTCTGTTGCTTAGAATACATTAGCAGCCATGCAACCTTTTCTTATATTTCTCGATTGAAAAGAAAGGTTTTCTAGAGCAGCTCCAAGTATGGAGTTTATAAAAGAAAATTTATAATTAAATGCTGGTTAAAAACTATCGTATATTCATTAGGTTGTGTGAGACCTAGTAGTGACTGGTCTCTTGCAAACACCATGCTCATCTTTGAATTTACAGAACTAGTCAGCCAAGGACTTTATTAAATAATCTTATTTTAGTTCCTCATCAACTAGAAACAAACTGGTAACAATAATGGAAGTGTAGAGAGTTTATGGTAAGGCAACAATTGCATGCAAGCATGAATAGTGTAGACATAGAAGCACATTTATGAGAACACAAGATGCTGCAATTACCATAAACTCTATACAAGCCAAGTACAGTTACCATTCAAGGAAAGACCAAGGCTGAAGTGATGCAGTCAAGAATGGTGGATCCAATGAAGGACAGTCCAAACCTTGCAACCAACAGAATTACACAGCGGATTACTCAACAATGCAACACAAAGTAATTGTTTAACACTGATTTTCATTAACATGCCCGGCTGTAAGGCCTTCCGGGTTAGGGCCAATTACAATCAGAAAGCAATTCTGCAAGATCCACAACCAGATCCAAAACAATCTCAGCTAGTTCAGCTCTGAAGACAATCAGAAGCTGATGGAAACCCTAAGGCAGATCTAAACTTGAGCTCGCAAGCCTCCAAGCAATCTCCTTGTTCCCAAGTATGCAAACCCTAGCTCTACTACAAACAACTATCAAATTACAATCTGATCTACAAGCTCATCAAGAACTTTTCCACAACTTTACTAACTCCAGCTCGCAAGCTTCACATCTAATATCCCAGATCTGCTAAGTCGTTCCTCCTAAACATCTACCCAAGCACTCCTTAAATACTAATCATCAACCACAAGTCGGCAAGATGAAACCCTTAACACCCCAAAACAAATAATTAAATGCCATACAAGTCGGCTTACAAATGTATACAAACATTTAATTCAGCATGTCGGCCCATAACAATGGCTACCAACAATAAATTCACCAAGTCGGCTCAACAAATCACACAGAACTCCAGTCGGTAAACAAGAACTACTGAGCAACAATAAATTAACCGCGCACGCCAGGCATCGCCGAGCACCAGTGTCGACCAAGCACTGCAAGCATGACCGAGTAACACTTCACCGAGCGCCAAAGACTACCAAGTTCCTTTAGTGACCGAGCTTCCTTCAATGACCGAGACTGTCGATCAAGGCTGCAACCAAGTAACACCGGCCAAAATACTAACACTCCATGCAGTCTCACCAAGGACACAGAATGCCCTGCCTTAACCTTGGATGCCCCTGCATCAGACACCCCAGGTTCCAAAAGATGTTCATATGTGAGAAGAACATCTTTCAAGATTCAACACATAAATCCCAAACTGGTTCTTCACATACAAGTCCTCCACCTTTTCTGCTTGCAAATTCTTCCACTTCAGTTTCCTCTATCTCTTCAAGTCTTTTCTAGACAATGTACAGGTCGGTTCTCCATACTGATCATTCATTTTCTCTAGATCTACAATCTCAACTCGGCTACCAATACTCAGGCTTCTTCTACCAAGAGTTGTATCCATCAAAGGCATCAGTGAAAACTTCCTATCATTCTTCTCAACAGTAAACACATTCCAGACACAGTCATAAATAGCTCTGCAATCATATTGCCAGGGTCTACCAAGCAATATATCACAACTATTCATCTTCACAATGTCACAAAGCACAAGATCCTTGTATTGGCCAATCTTAACATCAATGAAGCATTGTTCTTTAACTTCCAAAGCATGAACATCTTGTAACCAGCCAAGCCTATAAGGACAAGGATGCTTCATTCTACTCAAACCAAGTTTCTAAACCAAGTCCTCAGCAACAAGGTTATCAGTACTACCACTATCAACAATAACATCACAAAGTTTACCTACAGTCTTGCATCGGGTCCTAAACAAGTTACTCCTCTGACAAGGTTCATCCTTTGTACCGAGCAATGTTCGTCAAAGCAGCAAGTTCTCTGATTCAGGTGCATTCTGAATGTTCTCATTCATCACAGCAGTTCGTTAGTCAACCTTCTTCTGTGTACACTCAAAAGAACGGTGTCCTTCCTCTCCACAGTTATAGCAAGTACCCTTAAAGATAACTCTACCTGTCTTCTTCGGTTCCACAAATTTCTGTTCATCTTCTGCATCAGTCGGTTTATCCTTCACCGAGTGATCAATCTTTTCCTTCCCTCGGGAGTTACTAGGTTGTTTCCTCTTCAACTTATCTTCTGCCTTCAGAGCATACTGATAAGCGTCTTCAACAGAATCAATTTTCAGCATACCAAGCTCATCCTGAATATTGAATCTCAGACCATTCACATACTGAGCTACCTTTTCCTTACCAAGCTCTCGGTGTCCAGACCGAATAGTAAGTTTGTAGAACTCCTCGATATAATCTTCAACAGACAAATCCTTCTATTTCAGATTCTGCAACTTTTTAAACAAGTCAAGCTCATAGTCAACCGGTATGAACTTAGCCTTCAACTTAGTCACCATCAATCTCCACTGATTGATCTTTGTTTCACCTTCATCTTCTCGGTCTCTTTGTAGTTCCTTCCACCAAAGAGTAGTATGTCCTTTCAACTTTGTCTGTGCTAATCTCACCCAAAGAGGATCTTCAATTTCTTCCAGCTCAAAGAAATCTTCAAGTTCACCAATCCAATCAATCAGACTGTCGAGCTTCAAAGTACCAGAGAAAGTAGAAACTTCCATTCGGTAATTACTAAACCGAGCAGTTCTATCTTCACCAGATCTATTCCTCCGGTCATCACCACTAGATCCAGCAGTTTCAAATTCCTCAGCAACTTCTTCATAGCCATCCTCAGTACCAACATTCCGAGGTATATCAACAACAGTTCTCATGATCGCGGCGACCATATCATTCTTCATCAATTCCATCTCAGATCTGAAATCTAATTTCAACTTCTTTGTGATCCGAGATTCAACAGTATCCAAAGATCAGAAATAACTCTAGGGTCCAATCTTCTCGGAGGCATCCTTAAAGATAAGAGAAACCCTCTGCAACAAACCCTCACCGACCACCTTGTGACAATTTCCAAGTTGTAACAAGTCAGATCTCAACCTGTAATCTTGCAAACAACTAGGGCACAATTCCACAAGTTCAGTGCTTCAGATCTGCAATCCAAATTGTGCACAATCTCTTCACCAACAAGATCAACTTCGCAAGATCAGCCTTGCTAGGTCAACCTTTTGCTTCAACAAGATCAAACTCTCGCTCCGATACCACCTGATGCAGTCAAGGATGGTGGATCCAATGAAGGACATTCCAAACCTTGCAGCCAATAGAATTACACAACGGATTACTCAACAATGCAACACAGTAATTGTTTAACACTGATTTTCATTAACATGCCTGGTTGTAAAGCCTTCCGAGTTAGGGCCAATTACAATCAAAAAACAATTCTACAAGATCCATGACCAGATCCAAAACAATCTCAGCTAGTTCAACACTGAAGACAATTAGAAGTTGATGGAAACCCTAAGGCAGATCTAAACTTGAGCTCGCAAGCCTCCAAGCAATCTCCTTGTTCCTATAGAGCCCAACTGGCTCTCTATTGCATTAATGCTCTTATCTCAATTGCAATTGCAATTTGTCTAAATTCCAAAAACTTATAATCTATTTTTGCAAATTTCCAATTAAAATCATTGATAGAAAATGACTGAATTTCTCATTACAATCATTTAATAACAGCAATCCAATCTGCCTTGTATGTTCATCAATTATCACTAATGAAACTTATTATATTCAGAACATTACAAATGTTAAAAAGAAACACTTGCACCTTAATTTGCAAATTAAATTTGTTGAAGATTGATCTGCAGCTCTTGAAGAATATAAACCAGCAATTTATATCTTTACTTTGTAATCCACACACCTCAGCCCAATTCCGTACAGCATGTACGGCCCTGCAACAAATCCGTACGACAGTCTATAAACTCATTGCCTTACACAATGGCAATCTGCAAACACATTAACATTTCATCCAGCTTGACACATTGGAATACGATTGGGGTTTGATGCTTTCTCCAGGATGAAGACCAAACACAAACCAGGTCCGTACGGCCCTTGCTAGAAAAAGTACAGCAGCTCCAATAAAATGCTAATAATTACTATCCAGCAACAAATAAAATTTTGATCATTCACCATTCTTTGCACATGAAATTTGGATGAGTTCTCTCCAAATTTGAAGACCAAACTCACAAACAGCTTCTCAATAACAATAAACACAGTAGAGAACCAAACTCAATTTGCTCTACCTCAGCAGCAAACTTATGTTCTCAGAATCAGAATAAATTTTCAGAATTCAGTTTGCAAAATTCACCATCAATCAGTGATGATTCAAATTGCCAAAAGAGAGGAATCAGTCCTCAAACCCTAGCCATCTTCTTCACAACCAAATTTATCAAATGATTAATAGATATCTTTTAGAATGAACTCTCAAGTCCCTTTTTATTCTTTCTTGTGAGAGCTCAAACACAATTCTTACCAATGTGGGATAAAAAGACATACTTTTTCCTTTTAGTAATTCATTTACTCCAACACTTTAAATAAATACCTTAGCTTAGGCTTCCATGAATTAATTAAATAAATGGCCCCTTCCCATGATGACTCAACCCTCAACTTAAGTGAAAGTATAAAGTTAAATTATAACTTTATAATAAACCATTTAATGATTTAATAATAATTTGGCCACCAAAATAATAATAACTCCCAAAATACTTATCCTTTTAATATGTCGTCTGAAACAAGAGTCACACCTATTATTTCCCCATGTGACCAAATGCACTTTCCAAAAATAGAAAAGGTCCTTCTCGAACAGCATCAAGCTTACTATAAATAGTAAACATGGCAAAACTATAGCAAATGAAGTCCGAATGATGCCAAACCAAAGCATACTGAATCCTAAAGTAGATGCCCATTGAAAGAGACCCTATGTCCATCCTCATTAGCCTACAAGGGTCACATGATAGGCTAATCCCAAGAGCCTGAAAAACGGGGACATTATAGTTCCCAAGTATGCAAACCCTAGCTCTGCTACAAACAACTATCAGATTACAATCTGATCTGCAAGCTCATCAAGAACTTTTCCACAACTTTGCTAACTCCAGCTCACAAGCTTCACATCTGATATCCCAAATCTGCTAAGTCGTTCCTCCTAAACATCTACCCAAGCACTCCTTAAATACTAATCATCAGCCACAAGTCGACAAGATGAAACCCTTAACACCCCAAAACAAATAATTAAATGTCATACAAGTCGGCTTACAAATGTTTACAAACATTTAATTCAGCATGTCAGCCCATAACAATGGCTACCAACAATAAATTCACCAAGTCGGCTCAACAAATCACACAAAACTCCAGCCGGTAAACCAGAACTACTGAGCTACAGTAAATTAACCGAGCACGCCAAGCATCACCGAGCACCAGTGTCAACCAAGCACCGCAGGCATGACCGAGTAACACTTCACCGAGCGCCAAAGACTACCGAGTTCCTTCAATGACCGAGCTTCCTTCAATGACCGAGACCGTCGATCAAGGCTGCAACCGAGTAACACCGGCCAAAATACTAACACTCCATGCAATTTCACTGAGGACACAAAATGCCCTGCCTTAACCTTGGATGCCCCTGCATCATGAAGCCTAAATTCATGTAAAAGAAAATATGGAACATAAACCAGAATACGGTACCAAATAACATGGGTGGATAGAGAGCTGATTTAAAATAAGATTCGTATTGTTTTTTTTAAATGGACTACAACAGAGCAGCAGCTTATACGCATATGCTTACATGGGGTTACAATTTCCCTAATGGGTATATGAGTTTAAGGGTTGTGTTCTACAATTCTATGCCATCAGTGTTAAGTAAATTTAATTCGCACAATGTGAACAGCAACTGAAACAATAAGTAATCTAGATTGAATGGTTAAATATGTTGGGATCTAGGACAAGCATGTCAAAATGATGGTGGTCAAATAGGAAACCCTCCAATATGTATACAATGTAGCCTGCTCTGACTATAGGATGCAAGTCAGATAGGGTGAAGAACTTGACGACATGTTAAACATGTTGAGTTAGTCCTTGGCCAAGGTGCACTATCCATGTGCTAGTGTTAGTCAATTCATAAGACTCCAGATACAATCCTAGTCAAGTGTCATGCTACGTTAGCAGCAGCTATAGGGTGTGACCAACTAAGGCTTGTAGGATCTTACACCAGTTCCCGAATGGCTTGTCATAACCATGTTTATATCCCTTGCAAAGGGCCGGGCCCGCTTCTAGTAGGAAGTGAGCAAGGGTGATAGGTAATAGATCCATGGTTGGGTGGTAAAACGCCACAGTGATATTTTCTTCCCCATGTTGCAGAGTGGAACTTACAGAAAGATAATTGGATTCCAAGTTGCTAATTATGATTAGTAAGAACTCTTCCTTTTACTTTGTATTTTGCTGATAATGATATGCATATTTAGAATCTTCTTAGAAAGCTATCTTTTCAATTTAATGCAAATTTAATTTACATTAATATATATATCAGCTTCAGCATGTTAGTTTAAATTTGTTTTTACAAGTTCATTTATGTTTATATGTATATATTTAAATAAATTAGCTGTTACTTTCAATGTTTTAAACTTTTAACATGTTACAGAGTTCAGGAATACTTTCAATATTTTAACTTGAATGCTACTTCGAAGTACTTACTTTGCAATATTTTTATCGAATTCTAATTGATTTGTTACCATACACAATTTGCATTTGAGTGGCATTCATTATCCATAGAATGCTCCACTTTGACTCTTGCTTCACAAAGTCTTTCAATCTCTATACATGGGTCCAAATAGACAACCTTCTCTGCTTGGGCTCAAGTAATGGTCAATACTTCAATATGCCTCTCTACATCAATCATGTTGATGTTGACCTTTTGTTGTGGACCTCAGGTGTCTTCATGGTCTCCAAGTCCCAATCACTTGCACAATAATTTCTAATTTCTATGTCAGTCTCTTGCAAAACATGCCCATTCATTACATTAGAAGCATTGTACATGCCTCTCTACATCAATCATGTTGATGTTGACATTTTGTTGTGGACCTCAGACGTCTTCATGGTCTCCAAGTCCACACCAATTGCACAATAATTTCTAATGTCTATGGAAGTCCCTTGCAAAATTTCCCCATTTGTTACATTATTGGCATTGTATGCTATGTCATCCTCCGGAATCATACTATACTTGACTTTTGTTAAATTTTGAACCAGAATACATAAAATGAAATGAACTGAAATTCAAACCACAAAGAACAGTGGACACAGACTTATCCTGGGAAAACCCTCCACTTGAGGATGAAAAACCCAGCCCACAAAATATTGATACTTTATAGAGTTCTCAAAACAAATACAATGATTTCTCGCTTATGATTGAAGACATTAAAACTTCCAATCAATAAGCCTTCTTCACCTTATCTGCAGATTGAACTCTTTGGTTATACATGACAGAATAAAGACAAAAGCCACAAGCATCTCACAGATACTCGTAATATTGAAAAGTCTTACAAAAATATATATATCAATCATATACAGATCGAACACACCAAAATCAATAAGTTCTGAACAATTACACAAAACTCTCAGCCAAAAGATCTCCACAGTCATGCATGATAATACTGTCCAGCATCAAAAAATGAATGTGTCGTGAGACTCTTTTTGTTTTCCATCCCTTGATCCATAGAAACATCACCGTAACTGAAGAGGCTCCCGCAGAATGCCAAGAGATGACGGTTACAAGCACCGATGACACTCACCATAGCATTGACGGTAATCCATAACATAAACCATCGACATTATTCATAATCACGAACCATCATCATTCAATACACGGTGAATCCATGATGCCAAGTCATGTCATCATATTCCCAGCGGTTAAGAAGGCGAATATAATAGGAATGAATTATAGAAGAAAACCGTTGATAAAGAAACAGCTTGACCACAATAAGAAGCCATACGAAGACTCTTAGATGGACAGTAGCAATATCTGAAGAAAGCCAATTCTCTATTGATAGAATACGCAGCCTCTAAATAGTGAACAATGAATAGACTCACAGAAAGATAACAACTCTGTAGTCAAAGAGAAACAGCTTTCAATGATGCAAAACAGAGAATCAATAAAAGAGATAAACATCAATGTAAGTGCTTGAACCAAAAGAAGGTAGTCACAGACCAGCATAGCAAGAACTCTAATAAAACTAATATTGATCGACACAAGTATGAAGGAGCTCTCACGCAGCTACCAGATCTTTAACAACTTTGACCTTCCTTCTTTGATTTTGATAGCCCCATAAAGATGCATTCAAGTTATTTTGCAGCTTCAATGGAGTGCTTGGTGGAGTGGACTGCTCTACTTGTGCATAAAGCACTTGCATGCTCCTACTCTTCAAATTGTACAGACACTTTTTTATTGGGTGTCCCAAAACCTAGCAAATGTCACAAAACAATTTCTTGGGAAATTATTTTTTATATGGCCTTCACTTTAATAGTCCATGAACCAAAGTTCCTTTCTATATTTCCTTGCTTCTTTCTCTACCTATAATTATTTTATCATTTGCATTGTATCCCTTCTTCATTCTTATATTATACTAAATTCATCATCACTACTCCCTTCCAAACTATCATCGTTATCAGTTTTTGTTTTAGTCTGAGAGGACATTTTGTCTTCAATCTCCATACCCATTGCCCTATTATTAGCTTCTGCACAAGATGAATGTGGTACGATCTTCATTTTTTTCCTTACTGAAGGAATCAAGCCTTCCATAAATGGCCTTTTCTTCAACCATCAACAAGTTATTTTTCTAACTTTTACAAGCAATTCTTTTAGCCTAAGACTATATGCTCTTACATTTCCATGCTTACCTTGTCTTATATTGTAAATTTATGATACTATTTCATTATCATCTTAAAGCAATTTAAACTCCCCCTCAAAAGCCTTCTCTAGTCCCTCCCATTTGTTTCGAGGAGGTTGGTTCAGTCTCTATATCCCAATCAATGGCTATACCCCTTAAGGTGGCTAACAAAAACCGTAGCCAAATGCTCTATCATCTTGACCATTTGTTGTCCAAATTGTTTCACAAGTTTCACATTGCCTAATTGGATCCTTTGATCCATTACTTGCGAACTTGAGAAATTTTTGCCTCTCAACACAAAAGATTGATGGTGGAATCGCCATCCTTTTCTTCTGATGTCTAGTGTTTCATATGAGAACCCTCAACTCGTTCCATAGCTTTGGTATTTTGCAAATTTGTATTGCCTTCAAGTTCTATTTTATATACCCTTAGCCCTAATTTCTTCAATTGGCAATTCTTTCATTCTCAAAGGTTGTTCCCATAGGTTTCTGTTTCCCTGTCTATGAAGAAATCCTCAAACTCTATCTCCCATCTTCCTGTCCAAAGGGAGTTGTCTTGGTTTTTCTACTTGGACTATCAAATCAAGATGAAAAGAGACTTGAAGGAGCATAAATACACTATGAAGCAAAGGCAGAAGTCATTCGAAAGTTTTCCAAATGAGCACATATTTATACACATGAGGTTTCTAACACAACCCACTACAATCTCCCATTATTGTGCTGCCCCTTCAAACATGGCACTTTATTTTGACTCCAACTTGTTTGTTTAATTGAAACAGTACCTTAGTTGGAATCTTTGGGAGATGTTACCACACACCACATTGCATATCAAGTTATATGTTTTCCTTCGGCACCGCACTCAATCTGTACTCTAGTTTGACCAACTAGGCTTGTCCAAATTCTAACATTGGCCATCAATACAAGAATCCAGCTATCTAATAGCTCCATGACACATATCCCTATGGCGCAAATCCAACATACAACAGAATCTGGAAATTTGAATTCAAGACTATGAGAATGAAAGTGATCCTTTTCTCTATGAACACAAAAGATACACAAGAAATCCCAGTTCAATCTGATCTCATAATCACTATCGTGAAGATCCAAGCTTAGAGAAGTGACAAACAAGTCTGGATAGAAAACATGCTCAGATTGTCTGTGTCCAACACAAACTGTTCAGAAATGGTAGAAACTGTACTTGGAACAACTACATATTTGTGCCTTTATGCAACTACCAAATACCTCCGCATTACTGCAAGTGCTTGTCAAGAGCTCTAAAAACATACTACCCAAACTGCATTCCCTACCTCTAAATGCAATCTAAGAAAATGCAACACAAAGATAACTTTGAAAATAAAAACTCTTTTAGGTCAATACAAGATTGCTTGTTGACCAGGGATGCTTTAGCATCAATTATATAATAGGTGCTATGCCAGTTTTGACAAGTTATTGTGATGCAAATTATTGTTGATGTATGTAGCATCGGTCAGATAAATAAAACTGATTATATAATTATTATGAGAATTGAATTATTATATATATATATATATATATATATAATAATTGATATTATTTATATTAATATATATATGAAAGTTAATCTTTTATTTATTCTTATAATGATTATATAGTTAAATTAATAAATTAGATTAATGAATAGACATGTCCCATGAAGGGACATGTCTCTTCTTGTCTTTACCATGTATATATACATGAGATCGGTGCATTTGGAAAGTACATATTTTTACGGCAGTGCAATTACATTTGCAGCGATCTGAAAACTTAACATGGTATCAGAGCCAGACTGCAAATGCAAGGAAAAATAGATGGGGGAGTTGGATAAAATCTACGGCAATTCCCTTCTAATACGTACTGTTCAACCAATCTCATTATACAAATCAGAAGATTACGGCTGCAAATAGAGGGAGACATATGTTGATTCAAAGAAGGAATACGGTCAACCAATATAACCATTTATTCGGACATCCTGGGTTCATTACGCAGGGAATAGATTCATGTTTTGTAAATATAGTCTCCATAGTTTGCATATCGGGAGGTGGTGGCAACATCAAACATGGATATACTTGAATCGTGAAAAGCAAGGAAAAAATGATAATTTTCTTATCAGCTAAACAGACCATCGATACACAGGAATTTATTAATAAAAGACTTCATCTTTCCCATACTGATTTCAATCGGGGAGAATCGCATCTAATTGTCTCTCCAGAGGGAAGACCATGGGAATATGAGGGAGCAACCAACCAACGTTATGGTCAACAACTAAGTCACATAAAGACACAACCTGAATGGTATTTCGAACAAAAGGGAAATATATATATACATTTTGGATATAACAGTTTCAACCGTGAATACATCACCGTAAATCAAGGATAATCACCTTAATCAATGATCAAGCAATTCACAAGAAATCTCAGTTGAAACATTACTTACTTAGCCAACAGCGTATAATATCATACGTACCAAACTATGACACTAAGTAAACAAACTATCAAGTCTCCAAACGGCAATGACCTCTATAGCCGGATGAATGTTTGTATCACCGTCATCATGATTGGATACCAAATTTACATATCAATATGAGAATCAGCATCAGATAGCTAAGTTGACATGGTTGCCCATAGGAAGAGACATCGCATTCCACACGGCTAATTTGAGAAATAGTCTTTGGTTCAATTTGGAGGATCTACGGGAATAATATACAAGAGAATCACGATAGAGGAGGACTGAAGAAGACCAGGGTACTCATATCTCCTTTGTACTCTGTATGATCACGAGAACAGCTGATTTGAAGTCTGTGCACAGTGATCTTCATATTGGGTTATAAACATATAACACAATCTCTAAGACTGATAAAAGAATCAAACTAGGTACTGGGTTTGAGCTTCAGATTTATAAGACCTGGGAGCACGGTTCTAAAGAAATAATTAAACAGAGTATAAGTAATCTGAATCATATCAGGATTTAACAACAGTATGATGGAAATGGTTCTGGAACAATAAATATTGATCATATAATCTTATATTCAGAGTGCTCGGTGCAATCTATCCATTAATAGATATTGAGCTATAATAGTGGATTGCAAGTTCGACTTATTTGATTCAGTTAATAATGTTGTTTATGAAGGTGGTGTTAACAACCGATGCAAAGTAGATGTTGAAGCAATATACCAATCTGGATTCGATGAAGAGTTTGGTAATGCCTTATATGAATCAAATGGACTACAATTCCACTTGATATTATAGCAATCTGCTTAAATGATCTTGAGGCTCTATTTTCTAATCCAAATGATGAGTGGTATAATAATCAATCTGAAGCTGTTCCTGATTGTTGATGCCCATTACTTCTATGATGCCCTTTCAATTGCAGACTGATTGTATAAATCAGAACATTACAACAAATCATTCTCAGATTAGAGTTTGCACTTAAGACTCATCTAGGAAGGGGACTGGCAGCTACACAAATTGTAGTCCCTCGTACTTCATTTCTAGTTCATTTGCTGTAAGATAATGTGGATTGTTACCAATGAATATGGTGACGGTTGTATGCAACAGGTCAGAACTTACTAAACCTTTATCCTTTGCATGGCTTAAATGAAAATACAACTTTCATGTTCAGTTTTAGGAAAACAGTCAATCTAAACATTGCAGATTCAGTTCAGTATATACACAGTTCCCCTTTTAACTTCCTTTGAAATACCAACAAGTAGCTCATTGAAACCAGTACCTGGAAAAGTATCGGACCTTGTCTTACTAAAGCTGAATTCTTTATCATATTGATACAAGGGTGATTGTGCAAAGATTGTTGTGTTAGAGGTGTGATATTTCTTTTACTGCAGACACACTTGGAAAAGATCAGATACATGATCATTGGATGCTTAGAATACTATAATGTTTTGATGTGATACATCACTCTCTGTGATTGAAGTGAATAGTGTTTACCTTATGCGGAGAAAGAGATGTTTCTAAAAAGATGTATTATTGGTTGGGATGATTGTCTTCAAATTGAAGAAAAAGGGGCCTGCTCAAGTTGTCCTTAAGGACTGAGTTGAGACATCTATCGAAGAGGAAGAGTCTATACAAATGGTGATCAATTTCTTCGAAAAGGAGAAATTAAAATTCAAAGGGAGTCTGACAATCCATTATAGACAACCTTGGGAAAGGAGGTCAGGAGGTTGATGCACGATATTGAGCTTCAGAGGGAGCAACTAAAGGTTTTGCATTTGTGGACATCCGAGAATCTTGATTCAGAGGGAGCTAACCATGTCAAGATGGGTTCCTTAGTGATCAACAACTAGAGGACTGCAATTCATAGGATGGAGTTTCAGCATCAGTGATCTATTATTGTTGTATCTTATAAAGATTCCTTATCATTATGTAAGAGACATAGTAGAAAGGAAAGTGATTCAGCTGGAATATATTAGTACAAGAGATCAAACTGCAGACATTCTTACCAAAGCACTTCCCAAGGAGAAAGTTGATCATGACAGATCCAAGCATATTAAAATTCCTTACCATTATGTAAGAGATATGGTAGACAGGAATACTGTCAAGTTAAGATACATTTGTACTGCAGATCAAACAGCAGATATTCTTACCAAACCTCTCTCTCAAGTGAAGATAGATCACTTCAGAAAAGGACTTGAGGTGACGATCTCTGTGATAATGAATAGACATTATATGAGATGAAGATCTCTGAGATAATGTTCTACAACAGTAAGGAACTACTGGCAGATCTGGATGAATTAAAGATCATATTGTGATATAGACATTTCTATGCCTATGAGTCACAATTTGGATAAAGGAAGAATTTAATCATTCTCCGGATTTTATCCTGTGTACTGGCAGATCTTAATTCGGGATCATATTGTGATATAGGCTTGTCAGTGCCTATGAGTCACAATTTGGATAAAGAAGAATTTAATCATTCTCCAGATTTTATCCTGTGTATTGCATCACATGTAACACTGTTATCACAAGTATTAGTGATAATTCATATTACAAGTTTAGTAATATGACAAAGTATCATGTGTACCGTGATACTACATGCTTGGAAGAATCAGATAGGTATAGAGTACAAATCTATGCTTAGTCATCGTAATGATGTTGCTAGATATGTTTCTCTCATTTATATTATCAAGTTAAGAGGGAGTGTTAAATCCTAATAACTTGATCAAATTAATGCTATGATTTTTTTTTAGATTAGACAGATCTAAAATGCATGAAATTTCCTTTATATATGGCTTCATGATAAATACATCTCCCTAGAATAGATTGGCGATCTGGTAGGCATATTTATATGCCTTGTATCTGACTATTGTAGTTAATTGATAATTAACTATTAGTTAATGGACAAGGGCGCCGATTTGTAGAGGAGTAGGTTGTTTCATGGAGGGCCGACCTAGAAGGGGTTGTGTCTTATGAAAAGACAAAACCCTTGGTTAATATATAAGTAGGACATCCATCCTGTGTACATTTCTGAGAGGTGACGACTTCTTAGACAATGAACACTTGTATTTGATGTTACAAGGTGACGATCTTGTAATGTTGATTCATTATGGTAGACATTTTGATATGTCAATGCACATACCATAATAAAGTTATATGTAAGGGGAATGTAATGTTCTCTAATTACTATATCCTTGTATCACGATCTGAGGTGATATGAAAATCAGGTATCGCGATCTAAGGTGATTCCTCATACCACATGTTTGGTGATATGTAAAACTAGGTATCACGTGTTAGGTGATTCCTCATATCACATGTTTGGTGATATGTAAAATTGGGTATCACGTGTCAGGTGATTCCTCATATCACATGTTAGCTGATATGTAAAACTGGGTATCACATATTAGGTGTTTCCTTATCTCACGAGTTATGTGATACTTATCATCATGTGTTATGTGATATTTACCTTCACGAGATATGTGAAATTTCTTATTACAAGAAATGTGATATATGATTTTATCTTCCCTAGCTAAGAGGGAGTGTTGATGTATGTAGCATCGGTCAGATAAATAAAACTGATTATATAATTATTATGAGAATTGAATTATTATATATATATATATATATTAATATATTTAATAATTAATATTATTTATATTAATATATATATATATGAAAGTTAATCTTTTATTTATTCTTATAATGATTATATAGTTAAATTAATAAATTAGATTAATGAATAGACATGTCCCATGAAGGGACATGTCTCTTCTTGTCTTTACCATGTATATATACATGAGATCGGTGCATTTGGAAAGTACATATTTTTACGGCAGTGCAATTACATTTGCAGCGATCTGAAAACTTAACAATTATGTTTGTGATCAAAATATCTTATGTCAAGACCAATACGCTTAGGACTGAGAAACAATTCTTGGTCTCTTTATCCATTGTGGAAACAAAGTACTATAATGCAAAGGAAATTGGGTCTCAACTTATGTAATATAAAATTCTCCTTGCTCTGCTGAGATTCCCTCAAAATGGGCTCAACATTATTCATATTGACAGCAAGTGTCACCCAAATGGTTTAAAAAATCCAGTTCATCAGTGAAGTAAGCACATTGAGATCCACATGCGCTGCGTCAAGTAATTATTTTAAGAGAAAAAGCTTGTGCTTCAACGTATACAATCTAGGTCTCAGCTAGAAGGTATCTTCACCAAATCTCTTCCAAATGATACCCCAATAGTCTCTATAACAGAATTGGACTCACGTGAGCAATATTGACTACTTTTCCTGAGCGACATTTTATTTTATTTTAATAAACTATCCTTACTATGTTGAGTTGTCAACTTCTTCACTCTTAATAACTCAGCTGTATAAATATACAGATAACTATCTGATTTCATCTGCTATTTTAATTAATGTATTCCTTGGCCGATCTGGTTGTTTATCTTTTCATACATAAGGAATAAGGTGGCCTATTTGCCCTGCCTGGTCTAATCACAGTTACGTTGACAATCATGTAAGACAATTATGGACTTCAAAAAGGCCTTTAATTCTGGTTCTTAACCTTTATTTATGGGAGTTAAAAACCTTGTCTTTCTATAGTCATTTTGAAAACAACTCGAAGGTGGGCCGTCTAATGAGCTATTCGAGGGGGCAAGCTCCACATAACTGTAAGTTTTTTTGGCTCATTAAAAAGAATCTGAAAATATGTTAATTTTGTATCTCTTGGTCCTTTGAACAGCTTAGTATAGTCATTAAATTCCTTCATTCAATCAATCATTTTGAAGCTCATTTTGTTTAATTCAAATTATGGCTATTAGATTTTAATCACCATAGGTCTAAAAATTTGCAGCTAACGTATAGGCAAAATTCAACACGTTAAAGGAAAGTGAAAAGAGGAGCATGCCTTGAAGTAGACCGAACACGGTTTGCGGTCGATTGCGTGGCCTTGATCTCTCTCGCTATAATTTCGAACAGTCCTCGTGTCGAGTAGAGCCGAAGTTCGAATCTCGCCAAAGGACGAAATGCAAAGCTGGAGCGCTTCCATCTCAATTCCACGGGCATGGAATGAGTGGGGACAGCTAATGAGAGCGTGAGTGAAGAAGACGACATGGCGACAAAATGACAGAGACCCCGGCGAACAGGGAAATGAGGAAGAGAAATAGCAGGAGATGCAGAATGAAGGAAAATGGATGGAGTATTTATCAGACGGGAGGCCATGTCGATGTCAGATGTGGGTAACGCTTAAGGCGTCGTGAATGGACCATAGCAAAGCCCTCATCTCATCTTAAAACCTTAGCCCCCATTGTCCTACAACGCCGTCTTTTGCTCTCACGAGCCCACTTCAACGTCTTCCGAACATTTATAATAGCACCTGCACTCTTACGAGGCGCAGATAGGAAATGTGTTTAGTATTACTCTCTTGTAGAAATGTGGTTAGTATTTCTCTCTTGTATTAAGAAGATTATTTATTTTTATATTAAATAGAATTTTAGCAGTAGAATATCCTTAAAGTTAAGCTAGTTAGTGACCATTTACCTTTTGATGACTCCTTTCAAGAAGTGTCTCCTCCCTAAAAGAGAGATCATCCCCTGTATTTATGATGCACCCAAGATTCATAAATTTGGGATTCTTCTTAGGTCAATTGTCGACATCTGGAACTCCCTACATATAATTTGGTCATGTTCTTTGTTAACTTGATATCTCCTCTAGTAGGTATTTATGAATCTTTCATTAAGGATTCCACCGATTGCATTAATTTTATTCAAGACAAAAAAAGTTGAAGACAATGACATCTTAGTTGTGATGTAGTATCCTTGTTTGTGAAAGTGTCAATTGTTGACTCTTTGGAACTTGTAAAACACAAAACCGATGATGATATTGCTTCACTAGTTGAACTTTGTCTTTGTTCAACTTTGCTCACTTTTCAAAATGTGATTTATGAACAAACTAATGGTATAGCCATGGGCTCCTCTTTGTCCCCAGTCATAACTAATCTCTATATGAAATATTTGAAGAATTAGCACTTAACTCCTTCCCCCTTAAACCTTGACGATAGAAATGCTATCTAGATGGCACCAATGTATGTTGGTTGCATGGTCTTCATCAACTTGAACTCTTCACTCCCACTTAAATAACCTAGTTGAACATATTCAATTTACTAAAGAGACTGAATCAAACAACCAACTTCTTTTTCTAGACATCCTCATCATTAGAAAAGAAGATGGCACCATTGCTCATCGAGTTTCTAGAAAACCTATAACTTCATGCCTCTCCCCACCATCACCCTGTAATACCCTTCCTTATGTCTATGTTTCGATTACATGTGCATTTTGGTGTCTGATCATGATATGATAGTTAATTTAGTATATTTAATTAATTTTTTAGATTTTTCTTAATGTAATTTAGTGATGGTTGATAAATAAATATGTATATGTTATGGATATATATTGAAGATCGATTATTAATGTTAATTTAATATAAACTAACTATTAATTAAATCTTGGTAAAAGATGACATTAATTAATTATTTATATTTAATGTTAAAATTTAAACGATGAATTTCATAATAAAGATGTTTATTTTATTTTAATTATTTATGGATTGAGGATGTTCTAATATAACGTCAATTATTGTTTATCAATTTCTAATGTTATACCAAGACGTTTAATTAGATGGTGATGTATGAATTATTTTTTTTATTTTTTTGATCGGTAAAAGGCCGAAGCCCTGTAAAATTTTATTATTATATTAAAATTTTTAATACATGTGACCACGCTCGTTGCGGGCACTGGTAGGAAAGAGCAGGGTGGAGAAAACCTCTAGCCTAGCCTGGGACCTGAGGTCCTGTACTTATACAGTTTTACGTGGGCATACCCACGACTCAACCATAGTCAAGATTTTATTATTACATATTCCTCGTGGGCATCCCCACTTTTTATACAAGATGAGTCTTATATATGTTCAAATTACCTCCTTTCAGTGGGCATACCCACTACTCAATAATATCGAGTAAATACAAATACAACTCTTCCATTGCTGCTTTTAAATGATACATTTTATCGTTACATCATTAAATATGTGAATTTGTATACATCCATGCTGGAGATATATGATATGGTGCTAAAGGTAGCTTCTTGAATGTGTCCTCCTGAAAAACACAGCAAAACTCTACCACTCCAACTAATCAAGGGTTAATATTAAAAAAGCGAATATGTAAAGACAAAAAAATACTATAACCTTCTTTTATTTTGTCTCTGAGATATCTATTGTACTGTAAGAATTAATGCATAAATAAGCTAGACTTTTCATGACTTAAACCTGACATTCCAATGTATCATATAAGTAAAAAGGAGAACCTCCAATTATATTTAACATATCCTATGAAGTTCACTTAGTATTTAAAGATTATGAATCTACTTTTAGTTGGATTAACATCAGCTTCTTGAACTAATATAATTTGATTCTCCCATCTCAGGATATATGCTCAAATGTTATTCAGCAATTCAAGTAAGGCCTGTGCTGTATACTATTTGAGCATATCTTTTACGCATTCTACACACACACACACACACACATATATATATATATATGATGCTGACATGGGCAAAAGTTTAGATAATGATGCTATTTAAAGCGAACAGAAGTATCATCATATCCATTTTTATTTCTTTATTATTATCTGCATATAGAAGTGTTGCTCTATTATGAGGATATGTCCTTATCTGTGCTCATTTAAGGTGCTTCTACTAATTCTGATAGCCAAACTGGTTAAAATCCTGGATAGAAATTTTCTAAGTCAACCAAGCTTCTCTTACTTGTTGAAAGAGGTAGCCATCTATCTCAGCAAGGAGATCTTACAGAAGAGTTACAACTTGTCGATTACTAAAGAGATCATCTATCATTCAACATTGTAATAATTGACTTATGCTAAAAAGATATATACATGCTTATCTAAAGAGATAAATACATACTTATCTACATATATGTATATACCTTGATATTCTTTATATACATATATGTAAATACAGTGATTATCTATATTTACTTATATGTATATAAATGATTATATATAAATATGTATATACATATTTATATATATATACATGTTTATATATGCATATGCAGTGATCAAAACATATATACATATATATAAAAGCATATACATATATATGAATATACATATATGCATATATCTTGATCAAACATATACCTTTATATGTATATATGCTTATGCAGTGATCAAAACATATACATTTATATGTATATACATATATATAAGAATATATATATATATATATATATATATATATATATATATATATATATATATATATATATATATATATATATATATATATATATATATATATATATATATATTCTTATATATATGTTTGTATACAGGATGTATAATTAATTTCCATGTTTACTGTTTCAGAGAAATGTAAAAAAAGATAAAGGAACCATTGCAAGATATGATAACAATGCTTAAAGAATGTCAATTCATGCTTGTCTGTTAAAGTTTATCTGCACAAAGGAGAAAGTGCCCGATACTATGCATAGTGATTTTTTATGCTGAAAGCATTACTTGTGTATAACTTTCAGTCTTATCTTACCTTACCTATGCGGAGATTGATCCAACATGCTAAAAGAGGTGATATAACATATTGTATGATTTATATTCCTCTATGTAATGCTTTGTACATATCTTGCTGTAGTTCTTCATACCTATTCACTGTTACATCTTATCCTTGTTTGAATAGTTGCTCTGTATATCATTAAACATAATATACAAAGGCTTATATGTACCTTACATCAATCTATGTTTTCCTCTTTGTAGAGCCAATATTGCCATACTGCACCAATATTCTAATTTCCTTATTAGGCTATTAATGTTTGTTTAAACCACATAGGGAGAGGGCGAGATAGATAAGAGGCATCTATTGATGCGTTCATAAGGTGCTTCGAAATATAAGAGTGTATTCACACATATTTGAGCATATATGTATATGTGCAGAGGACTGCAGATGTATACATATTATACCTAATGAAATCCTTGTAAAATATGTTTATATTTGCATGTTATGAGGATCGACTGCTTAGGCCTTTAGGATAGAGAAGGAATTAGGATAGTATTGTTGCCCAAAATTTCCTATTCTGCAAATTTGGCCAAGTTTCTAGGTCTCTATTTTTATCCCACCCTACTATAACTTGTTTTCATTTTTGTGAAGTAGATCCTCAAAGTTTCATGGCTTGCGATCTAAGCCCCATGTTCTTCAATATGTTGTCAAGCCCCAGTTCAGATCACATGACCTAATTCATAAAACCCTCAGAGATATTCAAGTTTGAATGGTTGCAGGAAATACTGTTGCAGGGTTTCAAAAAAAAAAAAAAAAAGTTCAGTGTCGAAAACCCTCTGTGTTTTCTTCCTTTTGGTCCGAAAGCTCAGGATATTTTCGACCTTTGCCCTGAAAGCTTAGGATGATTTCAACTTTTGGTGCGAAAATCCTCTGTGTTTTTGACCTCTTCGCATCTTCGCACCAGTTCTTCCTAACAACAACATTCTTTTTATGTGCGCAACTTCGACCAGGTGGGCCCGATCAGCAATCAAGAAAAGTTATTTTTATGTTGGTCACATGATCGCATGCGGTCTCAAGGCTGCATGTGACCATGCGACAAGTTGACAGGCAGTTTGCGAACCAAAAGGGTGACATCATGCGATTGGTCGCATGATCGCATGCGACTTTCTAACTGCACGCGATCATGTGACAAGCAGTTTGTGGGTCCGAAGTGCCAGGTTAGGGAGATGTGTTAGTTTCTCATTCACCAACTAGTGGTGACGAACATTTGTAGGTGGGTCCAAAATTCTTAAGTGAAGTGCTAGTGCAGTGAATATCTGATGGTTGTCGCATGTTCTCATGGGATCTTCCGAGCCCATGAGAACATGCGACAACCGTCTGATGAGGATCTCAATGGCTCGTGGGTCTGATGGAGTCTCAGTTTGCGATGATCGAGTGGTGAGGATCAACGACGGTCGCATGATCTCATGGGATCTTCTGACCCCATGAGATCACGCACCCATCGTTAGATTAGAATCTCAGTTGGTGGGCCCGGGGATGGTAAAGCAGATTCGCGGTTGCGTGGTTAAGAGATTTCGCGTGGTTGCTGGATGTAATCGAGGTTAAGAAAAAGTTAAGCGACTTGGCGACTAAGAGGGAAAATAAACCCAGGGTGAAGCTGGGGTTAAAATTGCAATCGAATCTTGAGCGCGGGTTTTTAGCCAACAGTTTGAATTTTTGGTTAGCCCGAGGTGTCTTGCATGGCAAGAAGACAGATAGTAAAGGCTTGTCGCATGATCGCATGCGGCTTTCTAACCGCATGTGATCATGCGACCATTGAGTAAGGAGATATTTGGGAGAGACAGAAAGGAAGAAGATTTACCTTAAAATATGATTTAATTACTCTTATTTGTACATTTCTTGCTATAGGTCTCCATACAAATCCTATGCTACATCTAAATCTGATGACAAAAGTTGATCTATACATCAAAACATAGTGCCTATGCTATATACATTTACTATGTATAGTGCGAAATAAGATAAGATGCCAAAATCCACACAGTGTATGCAATGCTTTGCACTACTCAGATGAAATAATATACATACTATATACTCTTTTCAATTTCTAGCTTGATCCAAGAGTTCTCCTGTTAATCACCAATTTGAAGTTAATATTATTTATGTTGATTTCATTAAATTACTATTCTAAGGCATACAGCTGTCCAGTATCTGCTTTACAGACTTACCAGGCATGAAAGGAATCTACTGCTAAAAGAACTGGCTATCTCCGCAGGGAATTTCTATAAATCGATTAGGCTTATTAATGTGCTCTGCTATTTGTCTATTGTATGAAAGAAACCCACCCTAATTTTGAATGTGGAGATTAACTCCAGTAGAGTGGAGCCACTTTAGTTTCTATGCTCTGTTTGTGGATTAATAAATGAGATTTCTTTAAATACTCTGATAAGCCATAGAAATTAAGAGGCCCGATCCAAAAAGAAAAAATAGAGCAGGCATCCTGACAATATTAACCTTAAGACTAAATACAGAGTGCATATGCTATTTACAAATGAAAATATTGTACTCATAACCATGAAAATAGTATTTACATCAAAATTGTAGGTAGATATTGTATATACATCAAATTTGCATATACTGTTCCTTAACATAATACTATTCTTTAAAGTAACTAAAGACACCAAAATTGTTAGTTACAGTCTATCTTCGGTCGTTATAGCGAATTATACTGAAATACATCCCAACTTGCCTTTGTTGCTAATAACCCTTTAAAATATTCCAAATCTTTACAGAATTTGCACATACTATGTACATAGTGTTCATCTTTCCAAGCTACTATGTACATGCTATGTATATACTATGAACAAAGTGACTTACTCCAAGCTGGCCTTCTGAATGGTAATACCTTTCCAGACATTGTTGTCTTTAATCATAACTATAATGTTTTCCTCCTCATCCTTGCCTTTGTTCACTTTCCTGGTACTTTTGGGCATTACCGGGGCTATGATATGGATATGCTCAGGAAGCTTATCGTCTAGGAGAGTTAGAAGATCGAAACCTTCATTCCTCCAATAGTTCAACCTCCACTTCATATCCATACTTTCCTCCAGTACTTCTTTGTAGAGGTAGTCAATATTTCTCTCCATCTCCGGCTAGTGTTCATCAAAACTGTCTTCATCCTTAAAAGTCATGAGAGCCACCCTATCGGACTGAGGGATAGTATCCAATTCCTCAATGTAGGTTCGCATAGTTTGATCCGGGTAAGGGATTGTGAGGTTTTGGTCAATACAATGGACCATCTTCTCCAAACCACCCAGATGTTCTGCTAAGAACACTTCCCTAGCTACTGATATTATGTCCTCTTCCTTTTTGCCTACAAAGGAAGAAAGGGCTATAAACTAGCCAATGACCCCTCCATTTGTTCTGTAGGTAAAGGAGTTGTCAAAGTGTTGATCCCCTATAGCCTTCACTAGCGCCCTTCTGGTTGAATCTAGGAGTGGAGTCAGCATTTGATTCCATCTCTCAGGGAAAATTAGGCCTCTAAAGGCCATGGCTCTGTCCGCTTTAGTATAGAAAGTAAGTAGTTTAGTATCCATATTTGGACCAGTAAGTGGTTGAGTAGGCTTGCCAGACAAACTAGAGCTGGAGTTCTTACTATGTAATGCTAAAGAGAAAGCAATCTAACCCTAGACCCACAACAAATCAAAAGAAGAAAGGGATAAAAAGATAGAACCAGAACACAACTAATATAGAGAGATATCGATGGTAATCGATGCAGGTCATGATGATAATGAGTAGAGATAAACACCTTCGAGAAAGATGATATCCGTGTTCTAAAAAGGGGGACTTGTAATTATGTCTAGATATTACAGGGATCTAGATATCTCCAAGGATAGACTGATAAAGTGCATTATGCAAACCTGGATGTATATTAATCCTTGGCAGGTAAAAATGATGAGGGGATAAAATTCAGCTTTAATGGAGGAAGCCTTGCTAAAGCCATGGATCTTCTGAACTCTATTATTATGACGATAAGAAGGAACTGAGATATATAAGTTATAATGGCTGTAATAACACAAATGCTTGATTGGCTATATTGAGACTACCAAGTTATCATTCCCAGCAGAGACACCTTCATCCCAACTTAGATAATGATAGCTATCCCTCAGTCCGCTTCCAGGAGGGAAATCTGTAGCAATCATGATATCGAAAGGTGCTAAGTGGAGGAAATATAAAAAACTCAATAAATAGAAGGGATAGTTCATCAAAATATATCTGACCCATCTACTATGGGTAGAGATGAAGGAAAGGATACAATCCTTAGGTCAATATGCTAGAGTCGTAATTGAAATCCTGAGATACATATGTTATAGTTAATGATATAATCTTTGAATCGATATCAAGGGACACCTTGCTTTATTATTTAAATGAGCCCATAGCTTGAGTATTACTCTAATAGGGGAGTATTGTTCAACTCGGGGAGGAGAAAGGTGGGCGTGAGTATCTTCGTTAAATAAATAAGCAATATACCATGGTTCTGGTTATTATAGTATACATACTTGGTGGGGTAGGAGGGAACAAGAATTAGAATAGCTGATTTTATGTTTTGATTACTGGGATGGAAGTAATTAACAAGTTAGATTCTTTTTTCATAATCCAGCAGCAAGAAGGTATATTAGCTAAGAGTATACTGGGTTTGATGTTCACCTATGATAGTTATTAAACCTCTGTTGTGCTAGATCTTTTGATTGTATTGCTGTAAAGGTCAGAGCTAAAAATTTGCTCCATTCTCTTGCTAGAACTAGCCAAGAGACTCAATATTACATTTTAAAAGGACAAGAGATTAAAGGAATGTGGAGCTACAATGTCTAAAAGGAAATGGCTAAGTTTGTGAAGCTACTCATAATCTCTGATTAATCTAATTTATTATTAGTTAAGGGTCCCATATGATTCTTTAGTAAGCTATCTTCCCCAAAGAGTTCCTATATTCTTATAAGTAAGAAGGGTTCCTATGGTTAGAATGTCTCTATATGAGGATCTTGTATCCTCATAGGAGAGTCAGTTTCCCAATCTTCCTACTAAGGTTAACACAGGGTAAGGTCTCTGCCTTAACCTTATCATTAAAATACCTCTTAAACTATTATATATGTTGTTCCAATGTTACTACTCCATTGGCACCTAGATTCACTAACTTATCAGCCTCTGTGTTTCCTTCTCTGAAAGTATGTCTGATTTCATAATTGGGAATATTATCCAATAATAAATTAATCTCTTCTATTTTTTAATTTAAAACCCAATTAGGAGTTTTTTTAAGTGCAGATGGCGTTGATAATAATTTGGGAGTCTCCTTCAACAATTACTTTTGAAATGTTAAGATTTTTGCATAATTTAAGCCCTTCTAATGCCGCTACACATTCGGCCATATTGTTGGTTGTAGGGCTAATGGGTCTTGAGAATTTTGCTACCACTTCTGATTTCCAATTGTGGATGATCCCTCCTATACCTGCTACCCCAGGATTGCCTCAGGATGCTCCGTCAAAGTTGGGTTTATACCAACCAGCTTTTGGTGGTATCCATTTACAGGATGCTCTGTCCATTTTAGTTTTGGATCCCCCTTTACCATAGAGGGGAGGGATAGCTAGTTTTGGCCATTTGCACCTGATTCTGTTATCCCAACTCTTAAAGGAATCTTCATAGCTCTATTTGTCCCTGAGTTTATTGTTAATAATTTCTACGATGGATGCTTCTATCTTGTTAGCTATTGAGTTCCAAGTTAATTTTTGGTCCATAAAAATCCTTCTGTTTCTTTCTTTCCATAATTCCCATACTAATATAGAAGGTGCTATTGTCCATATGTCCTTGAAGAGATTGTCTTTATACAGAGACGACCATGCTTTAAGGTTGCTAATTAAATCACAATGAGAAGTAGATTTCCATCCTAAACTTTGATGAAGCCAATTCCAACAATTTTGAGAAAAAGGACAATTAAGGAGAATGTGATTGGCATCCTCAGAATGGTTTTCGCATAGTAGGCATCTAGATGGTCCTTCGAATCCTAATTTATTAAGCCTGTCTGCAGTAAGAATTCTATTTTGTAATGCCGCCCATAAGAACAATCCATCTTTAGGGAGGCAGGATTTGTTCCAGCAAAGGTTCAAAGGTATATCGATGTTATCCATATTTTGGTTCTTAATAATTGTATTGTAACCCTCCTTAACAAAGTATTTTCTGTTGTTAGATCCTATCCATATTAAAGTATCTGGTCTATCTTTAAGGATTACTTCTCTATCGTTTAAGATTGTTAGGAGGTTGTTCTTCTCTGGCCAAACATCCTCAATTATATTTGTAACATTCCATTTATTGTCTTCTATCTTGCCTAGGTAGTCCTTAAGGTAAGGGCCAATGACTCTTTTGCATTCTTCCATAAACTCCTTGGAGAAACCTAGTTTGTTAAGGGAGGGAAGGCCTGCCCACAAATCCTCCCAAAATAAAGCTTGATCTCCTGCTCCTACATCCCAAGAAAGGAATTTGCGGATAATCCCTCTGCAGTCCTTAATAAAATTCCATATCCGTGAGCCCTTAACATGTGATTGAGACCTGAAAATGTTGATGGGATCTGCATTAAGGATGTACTTATGTAATAAAATTGATGCCCACTTATTGCTTGATTCTTTGAACATTCTCCATATAAGTTTAGCCCCGAGGGCTTGGTTTTGCCATAATAGATTTTTAATGCCTAGGCCCCCTTTAAAAATCGGTTTACATAGAGTATCCCGTTTGATAAGGGCAATTTTTTTTTCCTCGGAAGGACCTTGCCAATAGAATTCTTGAATAATTTTGTCTAATTCCTTTTTAACACAAATTGGGAGGGGTAGGACTAATAAATGATATGTGGGAATGGCTGAAAGGATAGATTTAGTCATAGTTGTTCTACCTACTTTAGTTAACCACTTTCCTTTCCATGAACTTTTCTTGTTTTGAACTTTGGATATGACTTGTTGCCATAATTTGGAGGATAAGAGACCTGTATCCATATCAATACCTAAGTATTTACACAGAAATTTGCCAATTTTATATCTCATCATACCACAAATTTCTTTTTCAATTTTTGAGCTAGTGTTAATAAAGTAAATTTCTGACTTAGAAGGGTTGACATGTTGACCTGAGGCTTTCGCATAAAGACTTAGAATGCTTTTGAAGGCACTCGCTTCCTGTCTACTAGCTAATCTAGGTAAAATCATATCATCCGCAAACTATTGGTGAGTTATATTTGGCACATTTTCTGAGGCTTTCAATCCTAAGATTTTCCCTTCTAAATGAAGCTTAGTAATTGATCTCCCCAACGCTTCTGCCATAATGACATATAGAAAGGGGGATAATGAATCTCCTTGCCGAATGCCCCTAGATATACTGAAAAAGCCTTCCGGGGTACCATTGGAAAGAATAGAAATCCTGGGAGTTGAGATGCAGTTAAAGATAAGATTAATCCATTGTTTAGAAAAACCAAATGCTTCCATACATTTGCACAGGAATCTTCAATCTACTTTATCATATGCTTTTTGAATGTCAATTTTCATTAACATACTAGGTTCCTTTGTTATCTGAGCGGTATGGACTATTTCTTGCACTATAATAATACCATCCATAATCGATCTATTTGCTACAAAGCCTGTCTGCTCTTCCGAGATAATCATTGGAAGGATGGATTTGATTCTATTAGCTAAGCATTTTGATAGGATCTTGTATATGGTATTACAAAGGGAGATAGGTCTGAAATCTCCTGGTTTCGAACACTCATCTTTCTTCGGAATAAGAGTAAAGAAGGTATTATTAATTCACTTAATAAAGATCCTGAATTTCTAGTAGCTTCCACAGCTTGCCATACTTCTTCTCCAACGAAATGCCAACATTTTTGGAAGAAGCCGGCTTGGAAACCATCTGGGCCTAGTGCTTTATCCGGATGTAGTTGAAACACTACTACTTTGACCTCTTCTATTGAGAGCTTATTATTCATCATTTTGTTGTCAGAATCCGTAATCAGCTTAGGAATAGCTTTAACCATTTCATTTTGGGCATGAAGGTCAGAAGCTTCTATAGTGTTAAATAGAGAGTTGTAAAAATTTGTTAGTACATTTGAGATTTGTATAGGATCCTCAGTAATAAGTCCCTCAGTTGACTTAATTTTGGTTATTCTATTGATGCTCCTTTTAAAATTAGTTGTATTATGAAACAATTTAGTGTTACTATCGCCCTCCTTAAGCCAAGATTCCCTGGATTTTTGCTTCCAGAAGATTTCTTCTTTGAGAAGGATATCATTGTATCTAGCCATCAACTCTTTTTCCTTATGGAAACTAAGATCGTTCATACCTTGTTCTATTACTATGTTGTTAAGGTCAGAGATTTCTTATTCTACCTTGGTTTTCTCTTCAAATATGTCATTGAAGTGAATCTTATTCCATTCTAACGCTTTGTTTTTAATAATTTTTAATTTAGCTGTTAAGCAGAACATTTTCGATCCTTTGACCGAGGTTTGTTTCCACGAATCCTCAAGAAGGATTATGAATTCCAGATTTTGGAACCACATAAATTCAAATTTAAACAGATTCCTCGAGGGTTTAGAATTTTCTATTA
Organism: Chamaecyparis obtusa; assembly: GCA_027943335.1. Lineage (NCBI taxonomy): Eukaryota > Viridiplantae > Streptophyta > Pinopsida > Cupressales > Cupressaceae > Chamaecyparis > Chamaecyparis obtusa. Next base: position 1,011,755 of record BSBK01002336.1, read on the forward strand.
TGGTAAGCCTGACAGGGAAGTGATCTGATCCTGCTTCAGGAAGTATCTCCGCACTGACTATTTGATTAAAGTTTTCAGAATTAGTTCTAGTAAAGAATCTATCTAATTTTTCAACTATGTAGCTGAAGCCCGCTCTTTTATTATTCCAAGTATAGATTCCATTAATAGTATTTATGCTTATTAGATGATTAACCTCAACCCATTTGCCAAAGTCTTTATGAGATTGTGAAATATACTGAGAGCCTCCAAATTTTTCTTCTAGATTTAAGATAGCATTGAAATCTCCTCCGATGATGAAGGGATGTTCTCATTTTTCAATTAGAAGATTTTGTATTTCCATCCAAACTTTTCTTTTTTCCTCATTAGGGATTGGCCCATATATGTTGATTAGGTAAAATTTTTAATCGGATTTTAGGCTATTAATTGTTAATGTCATCCATCTATCGTTAATGAGTGTGAGTTGGGCCATTACTTTACGGGGATCCCATAGAACTGCCAAACCCCTAGAGAGGCCTACTGATGGGACATATTCTGACTTCCATATACCTAGTCTTTTACTAAACTTGTTAATTTCATCTTTATTAAGCTTAGTTTCTTGTAACATAATGATTTCGGAGTCAAAGTTTCTTAAGTATCTTTTGATTAATCACTGTTTGTTAGGGGCATTTAGACCCCTAACATTCCAAGTAGTGACTTTCATTGTTCTTTGGGAAGGAACTTCCCCTTCCCTGTGTTCAGAATATCTGCTATCTTTTTTTGGTTACCTGCATTACCATCCAACGTTCTCAACTCAATAGCTGACTTCCTACCTCTTTTCTTTTTGAGTTTATTAATATTGGGTGTACTTAAACTACCTCTGTTTATGGCTATGCCTAATTCTCTATTTTCATTAGTGATCCCGAAAAGGCCTACTATTGCTTCTTTAACCAAAGTTGTTTCTCCATCAAACCTTATTATAGAATTAACCTGGTTGTTTGAGTTTTTTTGCTCATTTAAGGAACAATCTAGGGGTTCATCTCTATCTATGATCTCCTTGACATAAATTTCCACTATATCTACATCATTTCCTGCCAAATCCAGATTTAATGCTTCTAGCTCTAGAGGGATATAAATAGCTAGTTCCTTCCCATTAACACAGGTAGGCACATTTAAGTTTTCCTTATCATTTATATTTTTCTCTTTTGCGTTATGCCTGTCTATAGCTTCTTGACTGATTTCTTTATCTGATTGGTTTGAATTTTTGTCAGGGTTATCCAAAAGTGCAATTTCTGAAGCTTCCTTTTCCAGGGAAGAGGGAAGGAGATGTTGATTCGGACTATTATTTTGTTCCTTATTTTCTTCTAGGATGCATTCCCGAATTTGTTTAATTAGTATTTCCTTTTGGAGTTTTAGTTCATCGAAGTCACAAGTTTCATCAAAAAACATGTCCATAAGTTCGTCCGTTAGTGATTTTCCTAAGTAATTAATAATTTGATTCACCTCCTCTTCTGTTCTGTTTACCTGCTCAACTAATTCTATTGCATCAGCACATTCTGTCTTCAAAATCAAATTAGTTGGTCATTCAGTCCTATTACCTTCATCTTGAAAACAAATTTTATTATTATTTGTTCCAAGTTCTATTTGTTCTGATTTACTCTTCCTATTGAATTTTTCATAGGGTTCTTGCCTTATAATGTTAACTGGGTTATTATTTATTGGAAGCATTGCTTCAGATATTTGGGGGTTTGTTAGATTAACCATAGGTAAATTAATTGGGTGTTGATCGAGTATTGATTTGTTTGTATTATTAATTTTACAGCCATAGTCCAAACTTTTTTGTTTATCATTCTCAGTTATATTTTCATGTTCAGGCTCAATATTTTCATGGTTTCTATCCTCCTTAAAGAAGTATGAGTGTTGGATGAGTCCTGAGGAGTGTCATTTATAATCAAAGTGTTGATTTTATACAAATTGGGAGGAGGAATCTTAGAATACTCCTCTTCGTTATTCAGGATTTCAAAACCCCCTTTGTTATTTAAGAAGTTTACTTTTATTCTATTATCTGTGCCATGGTGAAAATCTGAGCAATCTCTAAGAGTAAGTGAGAAAGGATTTCCTCCTTTCTCAGAATCTTCTATGTAGTTATCTAAGATCTGGGGATTTATAATTATGGAATTAGAGTTAAAACACTGCTGAAGGGGAGGAATGTAATTATCATGATAATTTAAATTAAGTATGATAATCACATCTGTTTTGTTATGTTTAATTTTAACTATCCTTTTAAAAATTTTGATTCTATTGCCTATATTTTTAATGATTTCTGGATGATTAAATTCTAATGGCAGATTTCTTAATAAAATAGCTTTTTCTACTTGGAAATCCGCTACTTTTATTGGATTAAAAAAGGGAAACCACGAACATAAAAAAAAGGAAATATCTCTGAATTTTAGATAACCTTTCTCTAAAATATCATTTTTGAGCTTACTACTCTTGCAATCTACAAAAATAAAGTTATCTGTCATGATAGTAGTACTTACCTTCGGGGGAAGAAGCGATGCCAAACCTTTGATTGTATCCTCTAAAAGGGCACCTGTACCCATCCATTTGCATATGACACCTGTTTCTACATAAACATGCTGATTTTGCATAATGTATTTTTCATCCAATGTTATCCTAAGATGATTAGGACCATGATTACCATATTTTGAAAGTGTTGAATCGCTATGGTTAGTTGCACGCCTATGTGGTGGGGTGTAAATGCTATCATTACACTTATCATGAGATGGATTACCCTCATTATAGGGTTTAACCATATTATATGACTTCCTGTTCATAGAACCCATATTTTCCTTCCTTCGATGAGGAGGGCTGTAAGCATTTGGGGATCTATGAATAAAAGCTAGATCTTTAATATCCTTAGAACTTCTATGTGCCATGCCTAGAGTTTTGGACAGGGGGAGGGGGGAATTTCTCATATCAGGTTGTGCAGGTTCACCTTCCAGATGTGATTTCCCCCAGGAAGCTACTCCCCCTCCCAAAACCCTACTACTCTGATGATTTACTAAGTGCGAAAGTTTGTTACTAGGGTTAATATCCCTACTTAGTATTTCAAAAGAATTTTTAAGAACAATATTACTGCTATTGTGATTTATAGGAGAAGATTTTACCATTTTCCTGCCTTTGACCATGTGCCATTCCTCTTTTCTTGATCTGCCACCATCGGAAGACACCTTAGTCTCTGTCAATCCTCCTCCCCTCGTAGCAGATAGAGGTTCATAGGGGCATTTGGCCGGAGATGTCCTGGATGACAGAGCCTTTACGGTCCCGGGGTGATCATACTGCTTACTTTCTGATAGCCGTGGATAGGGTTTGTACAAACTGCGAGTGGTAAGGTTCTGAGAAGGTGCCACTCATTCTTTCCCCACTTTGGAGTTAGCTTGAAGTGAGACTTGCTCAATAGACTTTGCCCTTACCATCTCTGAATTATTTTTCTTCAAATTTGCATACTTGGTTTTAGCAAAAAAATTCATTTGTGCATCCAGTGATTTGACAGAGAAAACCTTTAGCTCCATAATCTTGTTTTGGAACCAATAGCCATTGGAAGTATGGTTTACAGAACCAGGTTCCAAAACCCTAGTTTTAATTGCTAAACACTTATCAGATTTCTTAGCGATATGCTCTTTGTAACCATTGTTCGGGGGATTAACTGAATTAACATGTGAAGCGATGATCTTGCCCTTAGATTGCTCATTTTGCTGAGCATCCTGCAAACTTTTTGCCTTCTGCTTCGCAATGAACTCATTGAGGTGATCGTAATTGGGATGGAGATGATGGACATCCCTGAGTTTGCAGTCTGTATGTTTGTGCCCATATTGCCAACAATTAAAACAATAACTGGTGAATTCCTTTTCCGGGCTAGAATATCTGGTATCCGAATATTGAGCAGGCTTGGAGGACAATTTCGCCGAGGCAGAATCCAAATTTTTGGCTTTCGCTAGGTCATGATGAATAAGTCCTAGCTTGACCTGACGATTCTGCAAAGTTATTTTCCTTTGAAGTCTAATTTTTCGCATTTTCGCAAGCAGCCAAAATTAAATAACACCTAATCTTTTTAATGATGTGATGTATGAATTATTAAACTAATATATATTATTTTTATTAAAATCTTAAATAGTGATTATCAACCAAGTTGGAATATTAAATAAATAGTTTTGAGAAAATGAAGTTAATAGCTTTGCACATTAATATTAGTGATTTAATTATTCATTTTCTTTGGATTTTTTTTTTTTTTGAATAACTCTTCATTCTCCTTTGAAGGAAGAAGAAAGGTTTAAGTCTGTGTCTTCTCATGGAGTGTTGATTTTCATTTTGGGGGGGATTTTTGGGAATTTTTTTTGTGATGCACCAAATTGGAGATTTCATTGCAATATACTTGAGAAATGGGAATCAAATTAGGGAAAGACATGTGCGTGAATGGGGAATTTGATTTCCTAATCTCAAGTTTGTTGCAGTTTAAGAGTTGGGATCGTATCATTTGTTCATCTTCTTCTTGATTCTTTATTTGTAAACTTGAGGTATGTTTGTATGTTGAATATGTTTTCAATTCATTTATGTTTTCAAACATATTATGTTTTCAAACAATGTATGTTGTTATATTTATTATGTTTTCAATTCAAATATGTTCTCAAATAGATTTTATTTTCAAACGAATTGTATTTTCAAATAGATTATGTTTTCAAACAAGTTGTGTTTTTAACTTATTATGTTTCAGATCAATTATATATACTTTCAAACCATATATGTTTTCAAACAGATTATGTCTACATGCCATATATATTTTCAAACTAATTGTGGAAAGTGTGAAATTGATAAGTTTGAGATTTATAAATTTAACATTTAAGGTTTCAAGAATTTTTTTTTTAATATTATTTAGAATTGTCATCTCTGCCACATTCCATTTGGTTGTTCAAAAGAACATGTTGTTTGTTATTTCTTTTGCCTTTTGTTTGGGGATTTATTTTTATTCATGTTGGTATGTGTTACCTTCTTCATTTGGGGTAATGATTATAGTTGTTGGCTTTCTGATTTATCCTTAATTTGATATTAATTTTGTTGGAGGAATCTAGTTGTTTGGGTCTACGTATTGTTGGCTCTTTTTGTATTGGTTTTGCCAATTAGTAGATAGTTTTTCCCAAGTTATGTTCTTGTAATAATCAATTAACTCTTATGTGCATTTGTATATGATTTTTATTATTTATGGTAATTGATTAGGATATTTCATTGCATAGGGGCAACGTATGCTTCTTTTGTTTCATTGCATTCGATTTTATTGATTGATCTCACATGGTTTTTAGAAGTTAGGAAAGAGGATATATATCTTCATAGTCATTGGAAAATCATTACAAATTTGAAATTTTTATGTTGAATAGAATATAAGATCTTACTAATATTTTTTGTGTGTGAATTTAGTTTAGAGTTTTAGAAGTGTAAACATATCTTCGATTTTGTGATTGCTTTAATCTATGTTTTAGGAATATAGTAGTTAATTATTTAATTTATTAATTAGTAAAATTCTAAAATGCTATTTAGTTTGGTTAAAAGCATAGTATTAAGGTAATATTTATTATCATTAATATTACCTTAATATAATTTAGTTATTATTTAAATTATGTTATAAGATGATATTAATTGTTATTGATTTAACATTAATGGTTATTGGTATTAGGTGTTTCTTTTGTGTTAATTCATAAATTTGAAATGATGAGGAGACATATTATCTTTTGTGTGGTTTTTCCTATTTAATAGGCAATAATTATTCAAATTATAATATTAAACAAAACTTTTTATGTGAATGGAATAAATAACTTTATAACATTAATGAAGAAGTTAATTAATCTATTCTTTTTTTTTAATTTTCATGAATGTCTCTTCATTTTCTTTTGTGGGAATTAAAGAGTCGTCTTACTGTTTTTTTATGAGGTTTTGGAATTTTCTCTTGGAATTATGTTTATGGAATCTTCAAAGTTTCTTTTTTGTGATTCTTGAAGGGGTTTTGAGTTTTATTGAAAAGCTATTATAAAACTGATGTTATTAGTCATGTAAAATAGTTTTATAATAGTCATTTAAAATATTTATATAATATTGAAGCAAATGTTTCTAAATAAGTAAATAGAATATTTTAAAATGTATAATTTAAAATAAGTATATGAGTTAGTGAGTTATTGTTATCATGATTACTACGTTAAATTATTTTCCTTGGTTGTGATATGCACGCAATCATAATTCTAATTTAGTTTTATATTCTATCTTTATGATGTCTTGTGATAATGTATTATGTGGCATATTTGTGATGTAATGGTAGATGCATATTGAGGGTTTGGATTTTGAGTTCTTTTTAAAATCTTCTTGTTAGACAATGTTAGTTTAGAGTTATGTCATAGACAACAATGTGTACATTGGATACGACTTATGTGCACTTGTAGATGTTTGTCATGTGCAAAATAAATGTTATCTACAACTTGATTGGTCATTAATTTGGGTCACTTCTTATATACATCACGTATACTTTGTGTCGAGGCTTAGTGTATGGGCCCTTAGGTATGCCAGAGGCTTTGGGTTTGACATACTTTTTATTTCAATCTCTATGTTTCCATTGCACATTGATGTATCTTGTGGATTTACTGAGTTCATTGTATTATGTTTGTTTGGGGCTTAATTGTGTAATTGAGTTGACATGAGGGTCATGTTTATGTTCCTTGGTATTTTATAGTTGGAATCAATTTGATTGTTGATTTGGTTATGTGTGATCATTTTGATCTATTATGTTATTTGGTGGAATGGATCCAAATGAGGACATATGCATAAGTTATGATCTTTTGTTCTAGATTCAAGGGTTTTAGTTGTCATTATTGATTTAAAATATAATCTGGTGACCCTCATTATATTCTATGAGATAAAAATGTTTCTATTTGGTGTGTAATGCTTACGTGGGCTAAAATTTCCTTTGGATTGTTGATCTCAATATAAATCAATGGTCTTGAAGAATTTTGGGTCCCATTAGAGTTTAAAAATATCGATACATTTGTCTCATACAATACAATGAGGTTATTAGAATATATTTTAAATAAATGGTAGCAACTAAATATTACAGAGTTTATTTCTTTACCATGGTGATTAATGAATTTCTTTTTATTGTTTGAGATTCGTCAATATTTTCTACAAAAAAAATTGTGATTAAAAAAAATCGCCAATAAGAATAGTTTTATTTTCAAAAAAAAATGAGAGATTCACCAAAATAAAAAATTTTCACAAAAATGAAAGATTCGCAAAGATTTTATATCTTTTTTTAGAGGGGGGTTTCTTAAAGTTATCCTTGACATCCTAAAAGGATAGATCAAGCAAAACTTTGGCTGCCCAAAAAACACTACAACAAAGAATAAAGCCTTACATCAATGAACAAATCTCCAAAGTGAGGAGATCCTTGGGGAATTAACTGCTCCCCAAACAAGAACATTGTGTTTTAACATGGCTCCCAGAACCATCTTCAGAAACTGTCATAGAAGATTGTGATGCAGGAGCATCTCAGGCCCTGGGCAATCCTGTATCACCAAAAACATGTTTGTGTTTTCCTGTGTTGCTCGATTCCTTCATTAACTGAGTTGGTTTGGTGTTGCTTGGTTTCCTTTGTTTACCAGGGTAGGTCGGTTATCTCTCTGGTGCTCAGTGAATTTCCCTGGCACTCGGTGATGCTTGTCTGGCACTCGGTTATCCTTTCTTACCGAGTTATTTGTTTTAGTTTCCTGTTGAGACATGTTAGCTCTTTTTCATGTAGAATCACTATATAGCCATTAAACTTGACTCTTAGATTCCCAATTCCAGATTCTTACAAGGAAAAGGCTAATTGACAAGGATTTAATCCTCCTACACTTTGGGCTCCATAAACCCAGGCGGGTGTACTTAAAACATACTAAATATGCATACACAAACACTCTCTCACTAAAACCCTTTATCTAGATATGAAAATCAGTGGATAGTAACAAGGATATTTATCCTTCTTCTCTTCGAACCCAGAGGCTCAGGCAAGCTAACCTATTAGATTCACTTCTACAAGGAATCACCAAAACCATTTGCACTATTCAATGCAATTTACAAACATTAATGCTCTTAAACTGGAAATGGAAAATGATTTCAATTAATGTTTGATGAAGAAAACTGCTAGTCAAGCCAAGACCAGTGCCTTATCTATTGCAAACAAATGTGCAATCCCAGAAAACCCTAACTCCAACTCAAGAACCCGAATGAAATGCCTTGCAGACCATTCTTCTCATTTCAATACCTGGACATCAAATTCATATGCTAACCTAGAATTCTCAGAATCTCAAATCAAGACTTACTCTCTCCTTGAAAGAAACTCAAATTCAAACCCACATATACCTTATATCTAGTATATTAACATGCCTTACAAGTTAATACACAAGAATTAGGACAATGCATACAAAGACAACAAAACAAGAACTGCATAGGGATTCCATTATTTTCATTAAAATTCACCTAAAACTGTACATTGCAAGACCATGAACACAAAAAATGAGACTCAAAAGCCTGGAAGCTGTCCCAGCAGCATAAATTTCAACATCCTTTACAATGAGAAGAAAAATTGAGATATAGGAGAATGTGGTTAGTTGAAAGCCAACTGACAGTTGTCCATTCTTGGCATGAAAATATCTCCAACTATTTCCCACACTTTGATCTGCAACTGATTCTTTCCAACTGAACCACTTTTTGCAATCATTTCTCAAACCAACTGATTCTGATTTTGGCCTCAGAATTCAAACCCATACTACTCCTTCCCATCACTCTAAAACTAAAAACAATCATTTCCATGAGATTCCTCATCTTTTCCCATTTCTGAAAACATATAACACTTATATATTTGGGCAAAAATTGAATTTCCAGCACATTAATTTGTGAGCAGCTCTCTCTTTTAAATTTTTGAATTTTTACTCTATAGTTTGAACTATATCAAATTTTAAATTCTTTTTAAATCTACCATTTTATATTATTTTATGCACTTTTCCACATAAGGGACCAGGAAGCACCAAGTGTCACCATTTCATTCATTGCGCGGACTAACCTCGGGTCTTAACCCCTGATTGGGAGAACTGGCGACTGGCTTTGATCTCTAAATCTCTGAACACATCAAATAATCATAGTTAAGCCTGGCTATCTGGTGAACAAGTCATTCTCCAATTCTCTGAATGAGACATTGACCCTGGGTTAGATCTAGAGAATGGGTGACTGAGCCCATTCTCCCAATTTCTAAATGATTCTTCACTAATTGCTCAGACTTGGAGAACTGGTGAACAAGGCAATCTCCTAATCTTGGAATGCTTGCCTCTAACTGCATAGGATCCAGTGACCTAGCGACTATGTGTTCTCCTAATCATGAAATCATTTGGTCTTGACTGTCAACATCTAGCGACCTGGTGACTGGCAGTTAGTTGACCACCCGTTGAATCTCGCAGTCATCTCCTAATTGCTAGTTTGATTGCATGACTCAGTGAATGCTTGACACATGTCCATTTCACCACGTCATTACCACCACCTATTTTCTACAAAATTTCTGTCTCTAGGCTCACCGACATGGATCCCGAGGTGACCTCGTGCGAGCACATGTTGAGAGCCTCCGCTCTTCTTTCTATTTCATCATGTGTGGGCTGTTTCTTATAAACACCACAAAGACCCATTTTGGCATCAATGTGGGATAATTGTCATGAAGGTTTTTAAAACCTTCCTTGCATTTCACCTCAAAATTTGTGGGACCCACCATCCATTAAGTCCTCTAGCCAAGAGGGCCCACCAAGAAACTTTGCTTCTTACTTACAATGCATAGTAGGTGTCGTAGTATATAAACACAAAAGACCACATCTACCCACCGGATGTGGGATAATAGTTTTGTTTGTTAAGTTCTTAAGAGCCCTTTTTGTATGCTACATGACCTCTTCCAAAAATGGCAATGTCTCCTGATCAAAAGAAGACTTTGCATTCGAGGATGTTGCTAGCCACTCAATACAGGAGGTACCGTCATGCTCCTCAAAAACACACTAGCACTTCGAACTACAAAGATGAAAAGGTTCTTCAATGGATTTCGACTTCAAATTGTCCAAAAGATCTGCCACAGGATTCTCAGCCACACTACAAACATGTTCTTCAGTATTAGGGCTTGGAGGAATCCTAAGTTCATCATTAGTGGCACCCAGAAGATACTCAAAATCTACATTGGACATGGATTTATTGTTGCAGTCCTCAGCAATAACGGAGCCTGAGTAGCAAGGCTGCTTGCCGGACATGATCTCATCAGTGAGGCTCTTCATTTGGCATTTTGCGTGAAGCATTACACACAAAACCGCATGTTTAATCTATAATGTGTGAGGCTGGCCTCTATGCGTGAGCTCCCTGTCTTATCCATTGGGCTCATACCTTGACACTTTGCATAAGCAGCTGGCATGGTTTGATGTATATAACTAATGCCCACACCCTTTTTTAATTGTTTATGCTAATGTCTTTTATTTCTCAATGCGTGAGGTATTTCAAACTCGCAGCCTCCAATATATTGTGAGTGAGCTCTCCTTTCAAAACATATGCGTGGGTGCCCATTTAGAGCATTGGCTGGCATGCCACTCCACTTAGCACTTTGGGCTGCAAGTGCATGAGCCCTCCACATAGCATGCCACTCCACATTCACATACTGGCACCAAATTTGCAGGTTGTCCCCCCAAACCAATGCGTAGGCCTCCCTTTGCTACTTACACAAACTACACACATAGACTGCTTTATTCCTTGCATAAACCCCCTCCTTGCACTTTGTGTGAGGCAAAGAACGAATGGCAACGTCTTCCTTAAGCTACGTAGCAGTTACTTCATTTCATTGCATAAGTCCTACTACTATTGTTGGTATTACTGTTGTTATTGGAAATGATTTGAGGCAATGTGATCATACTCATTGTGCAAAATATGAAACTGCTACGGCTATGGTGTTCCTGACTTGGTTTACAGTCATGCCATCTTTTCCTTTGACTTACTAGTTGTTAGCAATGAGATAAATCTTTGGGTCATTTTATTGTGAATGACCACTTACCACTAAAACTTTAGAACGAGAGCCTTACATTGCTTGAGAGACTAACAAAAATAATACCTTGTTGAGAAGATTACTGTTTCGAGATGTATTTGTTGGAAATTTTGATGTGCAAAATGTATTGAAGGCAATATATAAGTGCACTATGCTTGTGCGAATTCCATAATTGTGAAGCTATATGCAGCGATGATAAATTCAAATGTGAATTCACAACACTGTGGGACATGTTTGTAATCATTTTCTAGCATGTTCTCCATAATCATCATTCATTTTCTGGAATAATGCATCAATATCGACATCTTTGTCACCACAGTCAAAGTTGTCTACATAATTATACTCTTGAAAATAGTATTTTTCTTCCTCCTCTCCATCGTGGAGTTTATCTTTGACAGATATCCGCCAATACCCATAATCATCGTGGCCAAAGTGTCCTTCCTTTGCACGGTTTCTTGCCTGAGACCAATCATTGAAGTCACCAATACGAGCTCAAGAATGCGCAGCAGGTGCCCACCCCATAAAATCAACACCAAGATAAGGATTACAATGTAATCCCTTATCCTCATATGCTGAAGCTAACTCCAACAAATTTTCATCACTTTGACAAGTGGTACCTTTCAAATTCTTCAAAGCTTTGTGTCTTTAACATTTTCTCATCATTGAGCATTTGGAGTCTAGAAGCGCCCCTTTGATATCCACTTTGCCTCAGTTTATTCATAGGGCCAAGCTTTTGAGAATCCAAATTATAGTGTGTCAAAAGTGTAACCACATTATTCACCTTTCAAAACCTTTGCAATGTCACCAAATAACATCAATCGACCTCTAGGAGCGGCTTCAAAAACTAACAAAAAGGCTTGACATGAGAGCACCATTAAGAAGATAAGATCACTTCCAACATCACAGGATGCCGATCAAAGAAAATTTCTCACCAAGATTCGAGCCAAAAGATAGGGCTAGACAAACATAGCCACTTAGAAACAAATTCTGTCTGCGCTGCCCAAAATCACATAAGTTGGCTCTGGAACTAGCTTTTAAAACTGACCAACTGAAACTTCCATAATACGACAACTTGGGCATTGATTCACCCCGATACAAGGAATGTGAATCCATAATTTTCTCATCCCAAGGATCAAGTGGCCAATTACAATTAATCACCAAAGTCAGCCAGTTAGTAAAATTCAGGATATAAAACAATGAAAAACACAGAAACTGGGTTTGGAATTGGCCTGGGAAAGTAATCAAACAGATTGGTAGAGACTTGGAAATCATCAGGCACTTAGTCTTCCAAGTTTACAATATAGAACCACACTCAACTATGTTGGACCTTGCACAGGGCACAAACTGGGATACCTCAAAGTAGGCCAATAAAAATTATGAATAGTGCACACTCGGAGAATTTTAACAAATTGCAAACGGAATGACACTGGCAAATAGGTCAAACGGGTACATGGGGGGTTGAAAATTGGTAGGATGACTCACTCCCATGCCTACAATATGATGCCATGACCAGCATGTCATGACCAATCACAGGACAAAAGATATTCAAATGTAAACAGGGCCTGCTACAGCAAATTGATACTTAGGCAAAAATGCAGATTTGGACAAGTGCTCAAACAAGACATCACAAAACAACTTGAAACTCAAAATTAACGACCTAGGATGTCCTCTAATGATAAAAAAAGGGTAATGAACACCTGACATACATGGTAAACCTCAAAATCTCATCCAGGCAAATAGGCACAAAAGCACTTCAAAGGGGTCAGAATTGCAAAATTTTAACAAGGTACTCAAAAACCCATGTTGTATTTTTTAGTACCAATAGTGGCTCTGACTGTAGATGCGTGCTCCATGTGAGCATGCAGAGAACCTCAAAATCTCATGGTACAACAGACCACCCAAAGAGAGAAATCAACTTGACGATTCCTTTTCACAAAATTCCGAACAAGGACCCCCTAAACCAACCACCGAACATCGAAACAAAGCAACTTTACAAAATTGACAAACATATACAAAGGACTTCAAAACTCTGTTAGCAAGAGCCAATTTTTACCTCTATCAAATATGTAATTCTCACTTACACGAATCCAAGGTAACCTAAAAACACTTCTTTTGCTGACAAGACCCATCATACTGACATAAAACTTCATCATATCATAAAGAAAATAATCAGTATCTTCACTGTCATATAGCACTTGAAAATCACTAGAATTCTGAAAATACTGGTTATTGTGTAACATATAAATGTCACACTCTTCAAAAATTATAACCAGCTGAGGACAAAAACACTTTGATTCAAGCATAAGGCTGGAGACATGCTAGCTTTCCTCATAGATGACTTGAACATCAAAATAGAACTTATGAAACTCAAACTCTTGTATACCATATGAATGTTCAAACAAATCACCTTTAACCACAACTTGTGGCTCCAAATCTAACTCATTCTGAAAAACATCAGCATGCTGAATCGGGAAAACAAAATATTCAAAATCTGTCAAATAACTTATGCATTCTTCTTGATTCTTTTTAGCCTCTTTTGAAAATACAACATCATTATTCATTTCACCAAAATCTTGAAGAAACGAACATACATCTGGCTGCAAAAGGTAATCATTCATAGGACTTGAAACTTCATCCATTTCTTCATCAAACATTTCAAAACATGGCATGAATAAATCAACCGGCAACCCATTACATATACCCTCTTCCTGACACATGTTTTCTGAGCACAAATCACTGTCATAGGGAGCACTATCATCATTGCTAATCTCTGTTTGACAAGACATTGCCTCAATTTTATTAACAATATCACAAACATCAATGTCAACATCAAACAAGCTGATTTCCATTTCTGGTGAAGAGTCAAAACCAGTGTTAGAACCACAAGAGATGCTTTCTTGAAAATCTTTATAAACCGGTTCATACAAATCTGAAAGCAAATCTACTTCAATACTTTCAATCAAGTCTTCACTTAAATAACTTTCAGTTTCATTTTCAGAATTTGCCAAATCAATGAAAGAATTTGGAAATGCTAAGACTGGCTCATCATCGCAAATTGAATGCATCTCGGACTTGACACCATTACTTTCACAAACATCAAATGCCTCTAAATCTTAAAAATGAAAACCACTTAAATAACAAACCTCCTACTGCAAATCAGAGAGAGAAGGCATCATTTTAGGCTTATAAGAATTAATACATGTATCAAATAAGTGATTACAAAGATCACTTGCAAGACTTCTTAAGTAATCATCATTTTCAGCAATCACAACATCATCATATTGCTGCTCTTGAACTGTCATTGCTGAGAATTCATTTTCCCCCAAATCAATTGACTCATCATTATTCTGAACTTGGGGATGGCCATAGAGATCACAAACAATATTAGGCTCAAAATTTTGAAACAATTTTGAAGGCCCAATCTGATTTCTAGTAGTTGAGAATACACCAATCGGATCATAACATTCACCTTGACTTTCACTACTCACTAGAATCACTGAATTAGTATCAACACTTAGGAAAGCCACCTCATGCAATCTTGTATTCTCAGCACCATGGAGCTTTGGCAATCTGAACCTTTTCATCCTTTCTATATCTGATGCTAGCTGACAAGCATGATGAAGACTTTGTGGTTCCTTGTCTCTCAACAAATAACCCATCTTACTATCAAATGCAACCAAGTAAATAACCAAAGACAATGCATCATGAGGCCTACATTTCTCAGGAATTCTTCTTAGTGCTCTCCCAAATCTGAGATTGAAATCATTAACTAACTCATTTTCTTCTATGCAAATGCCAATAAGATCAACCAATAGACTGTATTCACAAATAAATTCTCCATATGTTTCAATAAATGCTGATTCGAAACACTTCCAAGAATAGATGGAATGGTGGGATAGAAATGAAAACCACTCCCTAGCACTTCCTACTAGTGACTGCACAAACAATCTAATAATCACATCTTCATGGCTGACATCAAAATCCTCAATCAGGTCCATGAATACACTTAAATGCTTTTCAGTTGATTCTTCTTTTCCCCCATTAAATTTGGGCAAGAATTTTCTAATTTCCAGGGGTATTACATTTGGGTAACCAGGAATACCCTCAAAGTCTAGAGGTGAATAAAATTTTAAACTTCTTCCACCTCTTGGCTGGAATATTCTTTGAGACATGACAACATTCAGAGATACACAAGGCTGGGAAAATTAAGAGTACATCTTACTTTCTTCCTTCAATCAACCACAACCTTGTATATGTAAACTCAAGCATACATATTATGCAGATTTTATCCACAGTGAAACTAATCATATCCCTTTGAAAAATTATTTGCATACACTAAAACATAGCAGTTGAATGTACTCAAATTATTGTATGCAAAACACTAGTTCTCTTCCCTTCCACTTAGTGCTTAAAATTACTGAATAGGGAAACTATTTTTCACATGATTTTCATGAAACAACTTGGTATGAAAATCAAATACCTGGAGATGTTGTGATTGTTGCAAACACACTAATCTGAAGCTTCTTCAAATCACCATTCAAACACCAATAGAGCCACCACCTCTTTACAGAGGACCAAACTGAAACAGCTGAGAACCTTCCTCAAATCTCAACCATCTTCAAAACTAGCAAACACAACACAACCATAACATAATACTGACTGTTTGTCAAGATCAGAAATACATCAATATTTTCATTACACTTCAATGATCAAACAGAGATGCAGAGTCGCCACTCACATTCAATGAGAAGATATAACAATTTTGAAAAGAATTGACTCTATAACCAAACTGGATCAGACCCTGGGATGATTCAGCATAGCAAGGAATTTGGCATCTTAAACTTGTTGTCATTTATCTTATCTCCAATAGAGTCGCCAATCTGTTAGCTCTTTTTCATGTAGAATTACTATATAGCCATTAAAATTGACTCTTAAACTCCCAATTCCAGATTCTTACAGGGAAAAGGCTAATTGACAAGGATTTAATCCTCCTACACTTTGGGCTCCACAGACCCAGGCAGGTGTAACTAAAACATACTAAATCTGCATACACAAACACTCTCTCACTAAAACCCCTTATGCAGACATGAAAATCAGTGCATACAAGGATATTCATCCTTCTTCTCTTTGAACCTGGAGGCTCAGGCAGGCTAACCTATTAGATTCACTTCTACAAGGAATCACCAAAACCATTTGCACTATTCAGTGCAATTTACAAACATTAATGCTCTTAAACTGGAAATGGAAAATGATTTCAATTAATGTTTGATGAAGAAAATTGCCAATCAAGCCAAGACCAGTGCCTTATCTATTAGGCAGCAAAGTCAAACAAATGTGCAATCCCAAAAAACCCTAACTCCAACTCAAGAACTCGAATGAAATGCCTTGTAGACCATTCTTCTCATTTATATATCTGGACATCAAATTCATATGCTAACCTAGAATTCTCAGAATTTGAAATCAAGACTTACTCTCTCCTTGAAAGAAACTCAAATTCAAACCCACATATACCTTATATCTAATATATTAACATAAGAACTCAAGAATTAGGACAATGCATACAAAGACATCAAAATAAGAACTCAACAAGGATTCCATTGTTTTCATTAAAATTCACCTAAAACTATACATTGCAAGACCATGAACACAAAAAATGAGACTCAAAAGCTTGGAAGCTGTCCCAGTAGCATAAATTTCAACATCCTTTACAAATGAGAAGAAAAGCTGAGATATAGGAGAATGTGGTCAGTTGAAAGCCAATTGACAGTTGTCCATTCTTGGCATGAAAATATCTCCAAGTCTTTCCCACGCTTTGATCTGCAACTGATTCTTTCCAATTGAACCACTTTCTGCAATCATTTCTCAAACCAACTGATTCTAATTCTGGCCTTGAAATTCAAACCCATACTGATCCTTCCCATCACTCTAAAACTGAAAACAATTATTTCCATGAGATTCCTCATCTTTTCCCATTTCCGGAAACATATAACACTTATATATTTGGGCAAAAATTGAATTTCCAGGACATTAATTTGTGAGCAGCTCTCTCTTTTAAATTTTTGAATTTTTCCTCTATACTCTGAACTATATCAAATTTTAAATTCTTTTTAAATATGCAATTTTATATTATTTTCTGCACTTTTCCATAGAAGGGACCAAGAAGTGCCAAGTGTCACCATTTCATTCGTTGCTCAAACTAACCTCAAGTCTTAACCCCTGATTGGGAGAACTAGCGACTGGATTTGATCTCTAAATCTCTGAACACATCAACTAATCATGGTTAAGCCTGGTTATCTAGCGAACAAGACATTCTCCAATTCTCTGGATGAGACATTGACCCTGGGTTAGATCTGGAGAATGGGCGACTGAGCCCATTCTCCCAATCTCTAAATGATTCTTCACTAACTGCTCAGACTTGGAGAACTGGTGAACAAGGCAATCTCCTAATCTCAGAGTGCTTGCCTCTAATTGCGTGGGATCTAGTGACCTAGTGACTATGTGTTCTCCTGATCGCGGAATCATTTGGTCTTGACTATCAACATCCAACGACCTGGAGACTAGCGGTTAGCTGACCGCCCGTTGAATCTTGTGGTCATCTCCTAACCGCCAGTTTGATTGCATAACTCGGCCAATGCTTGACACGTGTCCACTTCGCCATGTCATTACCATCACTTGTTGTCTACAAAATTTTTGTCTCCAGGCCTATTGGCATGGATCTCGAGGTGACCTCATGCAAGCGCGTGTCGAGAGCCTCCGCTCTTCTTTCTATTTCATCATGTGTGGGTTGTTGCTTATAAACACCACAAAGACCCATTTTGACATCAATGTGAGATAATTGTCATGGAGGTTTTTGAAACCTTCCTTGCATTTTGCCTCAAAATTTGCAGGACGTGCCACACATTAAGTCCTCCAACTAAGAGGGCCTGCCAAGAGCCTCTACTTCTTACTCACAATGCATAGTAGGTGTCATAGTATATAAACACAAAAGACCACATCTACCCACCCAATGTGGGATAATAGTTTTGTTTGTTAAGTTCTTAAGAGCCCTTTTGTATGCTACGCAGACTCTTCCAACAATGGCAGCGTCTCCTGATCAAAAGAAGACTTTGCATTCAAGGATGTTGCTAGCCACTCAATACAAGAGGTACCGTCCTACTCCTTGAAAACACACCAGCACTCTGAACTACAAAGATGAAAGGTTCTTCAATGGATTCTAGCTTCAAATTGTCCAAAATATCTACCATAGGATTTTCAGCCCCACTACAAACGTGTTCTTCAGTATTAGGGCTTGGAGGAATCCCAAGTTCGTCATCAGTGTTACCCAGAAGATACTCAAAATCTACATTGGACACAGATTTATTGTTGCAGTCCTCAGCAATAACAGAGCCCGAGTAGCAAGGCTGCTCACCAGACATGATCTCATTAGCGAGGCTCTTCATTTGGCATTTTGCGTGAAGCATTACACACAAAACCGCATGTTCAATCCATAATGTGTGAGGTTAGCCTCTATGCGTGAGCTCCCTGTCTTATCCATTGGGCCCATACCTTGACACTTTGCATAAGCAGCTAGCATGGTTTGATGTATATTACTAATGCTCATGCCCCTTTTTAATTGTTTATGCTAATGTCTTATGTTTCTCAATGCGTGAGGTATTTCAAAATGGTAGCCTCCAATATATTGTGAGTGAGCTCTCCTTTCAAAACATATGTGTGGGTGCGCATTTAGAGCGCTAGCTGGCATGCCACTCCACACAACACTTTGGGCTGCAAGAGTATGAGCCCTCCACATAGCATGCCACTCCACATTCACATACTGGCACCAAATTTGCAGTCTGTCCCCCCAAAACAATACGTAGGCCCCCCTTTGTTACTTACGCAAACTACACACATAGATTGCTTTATTCCTTGCATAAGCCCCCTCCTTGCACTTTGGGTGAGGCAAAGAAAGACTGGCAACATCTTCCTTAAGCTACGTAGCAGTTACTCCATTTTATTGCGTAAGTCCTGCTGCTACTATTGGTATTACTGTTCTTATTGCAATTGATTTGAGGCAATGTGATCATAGTCATTGTGCAAAATATGAAACTGCTATGACTATGGTATTCCTGAGTTGGTTTACGGTCATGCCATCTTTTCCTTTGACTTACTGGTTGTTAGCAATGAGATAAATCTTTGGGTCATTTTATTGTGAATGACCACTTGCCACTAAAACTTTAGAATGGGAGCCTTACATTGCTTGAGAGACTAACAAAAACAATACCTTGTTGAGAAGATTACTATTTTGAGATGTATTTGTTGGAAATTTTGATGTACAAAATGTATTGAAGGCAATGTATAAGTGCACTATGCTTGTGTGAATTCCATAATTGTGAATCTATATGCAGCGCTGATAAATTCAAATGTGAATTCACAACACTGTGGGACATGTTTGTAATCATTTTCTGGCATGCTCCCCATAATCATCATTCATTTTCTGGAATAATGCATCAATATCGACATCTTTGTCACCACAGTCAAAGTTATCTACATAATTATACTCTTGAAAATAGTATTTTTCTTCCTCCTCTCCATCGTGGAGTTTATCTTCGATAGATATCTGCCAATACCCATAATCATCTTGGCCAAAGTGTCCTTCCTTTGCATGGTTCTCTGCCTGAGACCAATCATTGAAGTCACCAATAAGAGCTCAAGAATGCTCAACAGGTGCCCACCCCATAAAATCAACACCAAGATAAGGATTACAATGTAATCCCTTATCCTCATATGCTGAAGCTAACTCCAACAAATTTTCATCACTTTGACAAGTGGCACCTTTCAGATTCTTCAAAGCTTTGTGTCTTTAACATTTTCTCCTCATTGAGTGTTTGGAGTCTAGAAGCACCCCTTTTATATCCACTTTGCCTCAGTTTATTCATAGGGTGAATCTTTTGAGAATCCAAATTATAGTGTGTCAAAAGTGTAACCACATTATTCACCTTTCAAAACCTTTGCAATGTCACCAAATAACATCAGTCAGCCTCTGGGAGCGGCCTCAAAAACTGACAAAAAGGCCTGACATGAGAGCGCCATTAAGAAGATAAGATCACTTCCAACATCACAGGATACCGGTCAAAGGAAATTTCTCACCAAGATTCGAGCCAAAAGATAGGGCTGGACAAACATAGCCACTTAGAAACAAATTATGTCCGCGCTACCCAAAATCACATAAGTTGGCTTTGGAACTAGCTTTTAAAACTGTCCAACTGAAACTTCCTTAATCTGGAAACTTGGGCATTGATTCACCCCCATAAAAGGAATGTGAATCCATCATTTTATCATCCCAAGGATCAAGTGGCCAATTAAAATTAATCACCAAAGTTAGCCAGTTAGTAAAATTCAGGATATAAAATAGTGAAAAACACAGAAACTGGGTTTGGAATTGGCTTGGGAAAGTAATCAAACGGATTGGTAGAGACTTGAAAATCATCAGACACTTAATCTTCTAGGTTTAAAATATAGAACCATACTCAATTATGCCAGACCTTGCATAGGGCGCAAACTGGGATACCTCAAATTAGGCTAATAAAAATTCTGAACTGTGCACACTCAGAGAATTTTAACAAATTGCAAACGGAATGACACGGGCAAATAGGTCAAACGGGTACATGGGGGGCTGAAAATTGGAAGGATGACTCAATCCCATGCCTACAATATGATGCCACAATTGGCATGTCATGACCAATCATAGGATAAATGATATTCAAATGCAAACAGGGTCTGCTACAACAAATTGATACTTAGGGAAAAATGCAGATTTGGACAAGTGCTCAAAACAAGACATCACGAAACAACTTGAAACTCAAAATTAACGAGCTGGGTTGTCCTATAATGATAAAAGAAGGGTAATGAACACATGAAATACATGGTAAACCTTAGAATCTCATCCGGGAAAAGAGGCACAAAAGCACTTCAAAGGGGTCAGAATTGTAAAATTTTAACAAGGTACTCAAAAACCCATGTTGTATTTTTGAGTACCAACAAGATCGACTCTTGCAATTAATTATGGTCACAAATTTAATGTTAGAATCTATCATTGGGAAGCGTGTGGACCTAGATCTGGCCATTCCTTCCATTGATGGTGGATTTGAAGGCCAACTTGTTTAGTAGCCTCTTGTATATAATGTAATCTTTGGTTGTAGTTTAGGGAGTCAATTCAGTTAGAAGATAGAAGCTTGAAGTTTTAAGATTGTTGTAGATCCTCACATTTTGGAGGACTTATGTACTTGAATTCTAACATCTAGCCTAAACTGGGAAGGCCTTACAACCTGGCATGTATGAATCAATTCAAGTAAATATATGAAAGATATATGCATTCTCTCTCTCGCTTGTGTGTTTGTTTCTTTCGCGTGTGATCTTTGCAAGGTGGATTTGGTTAGGGCATGCCTTTGGCCCCTCTCCCTATCCTCCCTTGCATCAGGTGGTATCAGAGCGAGGTGAGATCTGGATCTAGGTTTGTGAATCTAGGTTTGAGGGTTCCTTCTTGTCAAACCCTAGTTGATTTGTTGTGGGGTAGTATATTGCGATTTGGCCTGTAATTGCAAAGGGTTTCAAGATGGTTCATGGGAGGCGAGATGCGGATCCAGGATTGGAAGACATGTTGAGATAACTTTTTTCTAGATTAGAAGTTGTTGAAACAACCTAGAGAAGAGGAAGACATCTTGAAGATATTAGTGATGATGAAATTAAGGAAGAACAAGGTGATGTAGAACCTGCACCGGTGATGGATCAAGGTGAGGAAATATTGTTGAAGGCTTTGACAAATCTGAAGTCTACACCACACTTTAATCCTCCTAAGTATAGTGGAAAATTGGATTCTGGTGAATTGGCGGATTGGATCACCGAGATGGAAAAGTATTTTGAATATGAGAATGTACCTAAGGAAAAGAAGGTGAAAATTGCAAGCACAAAGTTGAAAAGTCATGCATCCTTGTGGTGGGAACATCTACAGTTGGAAAGAAAGAGGAAATACAAAGACAAAATTAAGGTATGAAATAAAATGGTGAATAAATTGAAAGGAATTTTTTTACCTTGTGATTATCAGATTAACCTAGTTAGGCGAATGCAAAGTTTGAGGCAGAAAGATAGCTCGGTAAAATAATATACTGAGGAATTCTATAGATTAGATATCAGATTTGGAAATAATGAAGATGATGTGGAAAGAATTGCTAGGTGCCTAAATGGATTGAGAGTTTCCATCCAAGAAAAAATCAGTTTGGTCAAATTTGAGAACATTGAAGAAGCTTATCAATTTGCATTGAAAGCTGAGGAGAAATTGAATAAGAGACATGAGCAAAGACAAAGATGTAGAGGTGGTAGATTTCCTAGAGGAAGAGGTAGACCTTACGGTGAAAACAATATATCTGAACTTGAAAAGATAAATATGGATAAAGGCAAGACCAAGTGGGAAGGTGAAAGTTCATCTAGAGGTAGAGGCAGTAACTACCGAGGTGGTTATAATAGAGGTCGTTTATGAGGAACTCGTTACAATTATGGAGAAGAAGGACATAGATCATTTGAGTGTACACATGCAAGTAAGAAGGTCAGTAATAGTAGAAATGCTTTGGTGCAAGAAGAGTCACTAAATGAACCTAAGAAGGAAAAAAACTTAATGGTAAAGAGAGCACTTTGGAGTGAAAGTAATAAGGAAGATTCGGTAAGGAAAAGTTTGTTCAAGACCAAATGTAGAGTTTCTAATGAAGTTTGGAAGGTAATCATTGATAGTGGTAGCTCAGAGAATTTGGCATATGAGGAAATGGTTACAAAGTTGCAGTTGAAAAGGTTGGAACATTTGAAGCCCTATCAGATTTCATGGATTAAAGATGAGCATACACTCTTGGTAAGTGAACAATGTTATGTGAATTTGAAAATTGGAAAGTACTATGATAAGGTGTTATGTGATATCATGCCTATGGATTGTTGTCCTATTTTGTTAGGTGGACCTTGGAAATATGATAGACATGCTATATATGATGGGAGATTGCATAAATATACTATTTGGGTTGATGGAAGAAGACAAATATTGTTACCTTTGATTGAAGAACCTATTAGTAATGTTTGCACATCTGTGAAAGTTTGCTTGATGGAAGGAAGAAAGTTTGTTAATGATTTGAAGAAGAATGATGTATGTTTTGTTGTGATCCCTAGCAAATCAAGTAAGAAAACAGAGGATAGTATCCTTGAGGAGATTGATAAGTTACTCACCGAGTATAATGAGATCATTTCTGATAATATACCTGATGGTTTGGCACTGAAGAGAAGCATTGATCATTGCATGGATCTAATCCCTGGAGCTAGTTTACCGAATAAGGCACCACATCGGTTGACACCTACCAAGAATCAGGAATTGAACTGACAGATTCAAGAATTATTGCAGAAAGGTTTGATCTAAGAAAGTTTGAGTCCTTGTGTAGTACTTGTTGTATTGGCACCTAAGAAGAATGGAGAATGGCGAATGTGTACTGATTCTAGAGTAATCAACAAGATAATAGGGAAATATAAGTTTCCTATACCGAGAATGGATGACATAATGAATAGTTTGACAGGAGTAAAGTATTTTACCAAAATTGATTTGAAAAGTGGGTATCATTATATCAGAATCAGAGAAGGTGATGATTGGAAGAATGCTTTCAAGACAAAAGAAGGTTTGTATGAGTGGTTGGTTATGCCTTTTGGTTTAACTAATGCACCAAGTACTTTTATGAGGCTGATGAATGAAGTTTTGAAGAAATTCTTAGGTAAATTTGTGATTGTATACCTAGATGATATTCTGATATTTAGTAAGACCAAAGAAGAACATTTGTTGCATGTTAAACAATTATTGCAGAGGTTGAAAGAAGAAAAGTTGCTGATAAATCTGAAAAAGTGTTCATTCATGAAAGAGGAGATTGTGTATTTGGGATTTGTGATTTTAGCTGATGGTTTGAGGATGGATCCTGAAAAGGTTAAAGCTATTTTGAATTGGTCTACACCTAAGAATGCTAGTGAGGTAAGATCATTTCATGGTTTGGCAAGTTTTTACCCGAAAGTTCATTAGGAATTTTAGTTCAATTTTTAATGCTATGACTGAGACTATGAGAGGAGATAAAAGGGAATTCAAGTGGACACATGGAGCTGATAAAAGTTTTGAGACTCTGAAGTAGAAGGTTGTTGAATTACATGTTTTAGCATTGCATGATTTCAATAAGGTATTTCAAGTGGAATGTGATGCAAGTGGAAGTGCAATAGGAGCTGTGTTGAGTCAAGAAAGTAAACCTATTGCTTTCTTTAGCGAAAATTTGAATGATGCAAAAAAGAAATACTTTGTGTATGATAAAGAATTCTATGATATTGTTCAAGCACTGAAGAAATGGAGACATTATTTGATACTAAGTGAATTTGTATTGTATACCGATCATAAAGCTTTACAACATTTGGGTAGTCAGAATAAGTTGAATCAAAGACATATGAAATGGGTTGAGTATTTACAGAGTTATACATTTGTAATAAAGCATAAGAGTGGAGTCACTAACCGAGTTGCTGATGCATTGAGTAGAAGAAGATCTTTGATGACCGAGATGAAAATTGAAGTTCTTGGTTTTGATGACATGAGAGATTCTTATGAATTTGATCCTAATTTTTTTGAGTCATGGAGAAAGTGCAGAGCACCTATTCAAGATCAACCGAGTACTAAATGGGAAGAATATTTCATTTAAGGAGGTATGTTGTTTAAAGGTATTTAGTTGTGTATATCGAGGGGATCAATGTGAACTAATTTGATAAAGGATAAATATAGTAGTGGTTTGGCTAGACACTTTGGTGTTGATAAAATATTGAATTTGCTTAAGGAGAAATACTTTTGGCCACAATTGTATAAAGATGTTCAGAGATTTGTGAAAAGTTGTGGAATTTGTCAAGTTGCAAAAGGATTAAGTCAAAATACTGGATTGTATACACCGATTTATGTTCCTGAGAAACCTTGGATTGATATCAGTATGGATTTTATTCTTGGCTTACCGAAGACAGTAAGAGGTAATGGTTCTATATTTGTGGTTGTGGATAGATTTTCTAAAATGGCACATTTTATACCTTGTAGAAAGACATTAGATGCAGTACATATAGTAGATCTTTTCTTTAAGGAAATTGTCAAATTGCATGGATTACTGAGGAGTATTATCTCTAACTAAGACAGTAAATTTATTGGATACTTTTGGAAGACCCTTTGGAGAAAGTTTGGCACTGAGTTGAAATATAGTTCTACATTTCACCCACAGACCAATGGACAGACAAAAAATGTGAATAGAAGCTTGGGAAATCTTTTGAGATGTTTAGTTGGAGACACACCAAGTAATTGGGATTCTATGTTGGCACAAGCAGAGTTTGTATACAATAATTCATTGAATAGGAGTATTGGAAAAACACCTTTTGAGATTGTAAATGGCATACAACTGAGAGGTATATCAGATTTGAGGGACATTGTTGATGAACGAAAGAGAAGTGTTAAAGGAGTAAATTTTGTTGAGTACATGAAGACATTACGTGAAGATGTGAAATATAATTTAGAGAAAAGTAATCAGAAATATAAAGACACAGTTGATAGATCAAGAAGACATAAGACTTTTGCAGTCAGTGATGAAGTAATGGTTCATTTGAAGAAAGACAAATTTCTTGTTGGAACATATGGGAAACTGAAAATGAAGAAGTTTGGTCCTTGCAATATTTTGAAGAGATTTGACAGTGGAAATGCTTATGAGATTGAGTTACCTAATGACATGGATATATCACCTATTTTCAACATTGCTGATTTATATGAATATCATGAGTTAGATGAAGAAATGACAGTACCAAATGATTATCCTAAGAAAAAGATAGAAGAAGTTGAGTAGATTTTGGAGCAAAGAATTGGCAGAAGTACAAGAGGAAAATAGTATATGGAATATCTGCTAAAATGGAAGAATAGACCGATTGAAGATAGTTCATGGATTTCATGATCTGAGTTGGATTTAGCTCGGATTATACCTATTTCATGATTCAAAGAATCATTTTCAAATAACCTCAGGTGTCTGATTCAGGAGCATCTTGGGTCCTTGGCAATCCTGTATCACCAAAAACATGTTTGTGTTGCTTGGTTCCTTCTTTAACCGAGTTGGTTCAGTGTTGCTCAATTTCCTTTATTTACCAGGGTTGGTCGGTTATCTCTCTGGCACTCGGTGAATTTCCCTAGCACTCGGTGATGCTCATTTGGTGCTTGGTTATCCTTGCTTACCGAGTTGTTTATTTTAGTTTCTTGTTGAGGCTGACTCTTGCAATTAATTATGGTCACAGATTTAATGATGGAATCTATCATTGGGAAGTGTGTGGACCTAGATCTAGCCATTCCTTTCATTGATGGTGGATATGAAGGCGAAATTGTTTGGTAGCCTCTTGTATATAATGTAATCTTTGGTTGTAGTTTAGGGAGTCAGTTTAGTTAGAAGATAGAAGCTAGAAGTTTGAAGATTGTTGCAGATCCTTACATATTGGAGAACTTCTGTACTTGAATTGTAATATCTAGCCTAAACCAGGAAGGCCTTACAGCCTGGCATGTATGAATCAATTAAAGTAAATATATGAAAGATATATGCATTCTCTCTCTCACTTGTGTGTTTGTTTCTTCCACATGTGATCTCTGCAAGGTGGATCTAGTTAGGGTGTGCCTTTGGCCCCTCTCCCTATCCTCCCTTGTGTCAAATTGAATGTTAAAGAACTGGCTAAAACTATGGGGTAATCAAGCACCCCCAAACCACTCAAAGCGACATGGTGATTTGACCTCTAAAGAAATACCATCCACTTCAATAGGAGATGTAGCCAAGAGAGGAACTACCAACAAAAAGGAAGAGCCCCCACCCAACAAAGGGGAAGAAGAAGTGAACACATTCACACATGTCCACTTAAAATGCTCAAAAACCAAATCCACCATAATCATTGCAACCAAAGAGGCACCACCAATGGCTCCCAAAAAACTGGTAGGGTAGAGAAACCCCATTGCAAAGAGGAAAGAAGGATAGCTAAGAACACAAAAAAAGTCCACACCCAAAAGAATGTCACAGTCAAGTGCAGCCGACAACCTTTCAACCAAGATTCCCTTGTAGACACTCAAAATTGACCACTCATGCAAGTTCAAATAATTACTAACTTTTATTTTATTAATTAAATAGTTCTTTAATTATTTAATTAATTATCTTATGTCTTCTTTTTTTTTCTTTTTTTTTTTGGTAACAGGCCTAAGCCAAAAAAATTATTAACCAAGAAACTAATGATACAAAAACCCCGCTCAGTGCAGGTGCTAGTAGGAAAGAGTGGGGCTGAGACAACCTCCAACCTTGCCTGGGACCGTAGTCCAGATTCTGATACATAATAAATTTAGGAGGGCATACCCTCCAGACCCTAGAAACCATGGTAGTTCTATATTACAAATTCCATAAGAAGCTATTTGATATCTTGTCTGAAGTGAGTCTCGAATTGTTTTGCTTGTCCATTGTGCGGGGTTGGAAGATCTTCCTCCTAGGCTTTGCGCTTTTGTCTTTGTTCAATCCTTTCTTATGATATCATTCTTGATTACTTGATTACTCTTGTGGCAAGCAGTGTGTTTGTCCCAGAGGTCATTTCCTCATTCATTATCTCACCCGAACATTAGCTCCCCAAGATGTCTCTAGAATCTTTATTGCTTGAAATAACTAAAACTTTTGGCTAAGATCCTCGTTAGTATATTCATGACATACTTTGTTGCTAATCAAAATTCTACAAGCTACCGGTAAGAAATATATGTCAAGTGTAGCCTGTTATTAAATCATTTGCTTTAAAAAGATACTTGTTCTTGTACCCACCTGGTTATAAGCATGTTGTCAATCAAGCTGATCTTATTTTTGGACTATATCTAATAAGACTAACATCATACTCTTAAGAAAAGTATACTACTTTGGATATCAAATTTTATACCTATATTAGACATATGATATTAACCTTGCTTGTAAAATATGAATTTTCCTCTTTAGCTAAAATGACTAAATCTGCCAGTATGGTTGAAAGAAACAGGATTAATCTAAACTCATTAAAAAGTTAGTATAAATATATAGCAATATCCAT